>CM053585.1:330011165-330089594 GCA_028646515.1 Pseudochirops corinnae | reverse complement strand
TTGTGAATATTATAATGTTTTGAATGTTTGTCTTGATTTGTAATGGAATAAACAGAGTGTTCACTATATTTTGTAATCTGAACCCTAAAAGCTGTTCACAGTAGCATTCTTTTGGGAATCTGCTGGTGCATGGCATTACACTTACCAAATATTTGTGCAACTAATGTGTGTACCTATGGAATATACAAAGATAAGTGAGACTGGATTCCTGTTTACAATCTGGCACATGCAGTCTAGTAGGGGTAAGACACAATTAACTACAATGCAAAGGGGACTATGTTTACTGTAGAAGAGGTAGAGGTGCTAGGAGAGATCAGTGGAAGAAAAGTAGTCATTCACCACAGATTTTTACCTTTAGCAAATGATACTTTATAAGCCCACTGGGTTCCCTAAGACAGGAAGCAAAGCTGGTTTATAAGAATACCTACCAGGAAAACACGACAGTTACAAGGTCCACGACAAAAGTAATGAATGGATCTAGAATTTTAAAGCAATTCTTTTCAATTTTACATAGTCTTTTTTCCTTACTAGTAGAAAGGAATTTGGTGTTTCTATAATGCCCCTAGATCTTCTTTTACAATGCTCTAATAAAGTAATGATTCTGTGACAGAAGCAAGAACACCTTTCTGAGGAGACCTAAGCAGGTTTTGGGAAAACTGAGTGCTGGTCTCATCTACTGGGATGACACTCAAAGGTTGGTGCTAGATGAAACACAGAATATCTATTTCCAAACAAATTATTAAGAGTCCAAGTCAACATGAAAAGAAAAAAAAGCCAAAGATAAAAGTGCCACCTTATTCAGAGTCCTTGGATTCCTGAAAATATTTCAAGAAGTCAAAACCCCTTTTGAAATATAAGTCTATGTGTCAGGGAAATGGTGGCGCACAGAGGAAAAAGCACTGAACTTGGGAGTCACTGGGGCTTACTAACTTCTGCCACTGAGCTTGGGCTAGTCCAAACCACTCTAAGGATCAGTTACCAAATCTGTTAAATGGAAGTGGAAGGGGAAGAGAGAGTTGGCTGTATCAGAGCTTCTCAAGTGTTTAGTGTCAGGACCTTTTAGAACCTTAAAGAATAATGATCCCCCCTCCCCAACAAAGAGCTCATATTTATGTGGGTTATAGCTATTGTTATTTACCGTATTTGGGAAAATGTTAAAAATCTTATTATTATGAAAAGTTTTGACCTTGTGGACCCCCTGAAAGGGTCTTGGGGGGACCATAAGCAGTCCAGGGACCATGCTTTGAGAACTGCTAGACTAGGTGACCTCTAAGGTCTCCTGCAGCTCTAGGTTCAGGTCCTGGGATTCAAAGTCTAGAGAGAAAGAGCAAACTCGATTTATGAGTCTTTCACAAATAAATCTTAAAAGATTTATCAATTCTTAGTCATTTCTGCGGTACTTACCTTTACAGAGTAAGCAAGTGAGATAGTTACTGCAAGTGGAAGACCTTCTGGCACTGCTACAACCAGGACTGTGACTCCAATAATGAAGAATTTCACAAAATATTGTATATAAATGGGTGTACACTCCGCAAGCCATGGTCGTTTTTGAACCCAGAATGTGTCGATTACAAAATATAACACAAGGATGATAACTGTGATTGCAGACATCAATAGCCCTTTCATTGAAAAGAAGGTTAGAGAATTACTTAAGAAATAAGACATTTTAAAAGTATAGTCAACACTTGATCTCTAATGTGGATTTTCTATGCTAAGTTCACCCTGTGATGTGGAAGTTAAGCTTCAAAGTTTGAAACCATTCTAACCTATTTTCTTTAACTTCATAAACTGCTTTAGAAAAAGACAAACAGGAAGGAGAGAAATTCCAAAGCAAGTCACTTATTTCTTCTGTTTTCTAGAAAACAGCCTCGAGAGACAAGTTCAGCAAAAGTCTGCAGTTTTACATCTCTCCAACATGTGGAAAGTCACTAAAATGGGAGGAATACAATGGGAGAAATGTATGGCAAGGCTAAATTTCTTTGCAGCTCTTGAAATTAAGTTTGCTAGATAATTTCATTATTTTATAATAAAATCTGAAGTCTTAATTGAGAAAATTCTATATCGAAATACATTTCAATACCCAAAGTTGTACTGGCACAACTGATTTGCAATTTTAGATATAACTCGTGTGCCATTACTGTTAGTACAAACACAACCCATTACATACTTTATAGATGCTTAAGACTATTTTGTTCCAAAGCGGAACTTTAAGCTTTTTGTAAAGAAAAAAAATAAAGCCCGGCTGTGATTAATTAGCATACCATTAAAAGATAAGTCACATGTTTAGGTGATGGGAAATCTTCTCTTAGATTCAAGTCTCCAGTTCAAATCCATCTTTTCATTTAAAACTTTAAATTACTGCATCCAACTACACACATTTTTAGAAATTAGTTGGTAGTTTCCTTCTAAACAGTGAATTCCTGAGGAAAAAATGCTTTTTTACCCCCAAAGCACTATTCAAATGACTCATGCAGTATTCATATCAAAGAGATGACACTATAATGGCTTTGCATTAAGCATCTATCTGCTTTAATCTGGTCTCTCTTTTGATATATTTTCCAGGTTATAGCAGAGACTGGGAATACAGTGTATTATCATGGAATAAACCAAAGTGTCCAAATCAGGGACTGAAAGGGCAGCTTTAGCTTCATGCCAATACTTCCCAGTCTGGGGAGTGGGGCTGGCAAGGGAGGGGACCAAAGCTGTGTCATAGAGAGGAGAGCAGGTTATAGAAACTGCCTTTCTGAGGTTCCTTCTGCCACCAGCTCTAGTTCTGTGATGTACATCAGGCACTCTGGGGCAACTTCAGAAGCATTAAGAGGGTGCCCTGGACACTGAAAAATGAAGTCACATTCCCACTGTATCTCAGAGGCAGGACTTAAACCCAGCCTTCTTCAAACCCTGCCATTATGAGAAGTTGGGTCTCAATTACAAACTAAACAGAAAAAAAGTAACGTGAAATCTTATTTTTAATCCAATACAATTAGAGTGCCTGCACAGGTGCACTAAGACTTCAGAGATGCTTTCTACTTGGTTATCACCCTAGGTGAAGAGAAATGACTGTTATTCATACCTTCAAAACAGAACTTTGGCTCCAATAAGTAAGTGAAGCAGGCAATTTTTAAAAGGAAGAAAATAGACAAAGTATTTTTAGAAACCCTATTTTTTCCATCACTTCCTACCTGCTTTTCCAATCTGAACGGCCAGTTTGGTGAGTTTCCCTTGTAGAACCGACTTTTCTTTCTTGGGCAAGTTTGCTTTCTTCTTATCTTTTTCATCACCATCTCCTCCTTCCTCACTCTTCAATGGCTGCATTTCCATGGCTGCACCGTCCTGAGCTTTTGCTAAGATTAAAAATAAACATACATTTAAAATACACATCATGTTTGTTTCTTATCATCTGCAGAAATCTAGAAAATTCTTGAGTAGATAACCCACTCCCCTTGCACCAAATAGAATAAAACTGGAATGATCCAATGAGTGAATGATCAGAAGGCAGACTTGCCCTGTATTTAGCTAAAGTGGATAATGAATGGAAGAAAGTAATACAAATGAAGGCTGGGAGAATGGTATGGTACCAGGTAACAGAGGGCTTTGGTCAACTGAAGGATGTCTTTTCAGCAGAGGGGTGATAGTCATCTGACCTACACATTATTTAGCAGAATTATTTAGCAGAAAATCAGAGAACTTCAGTTTGAAATGACTTCCATGGCCATCTAATTTAACAGAGTTTTCTGCTTGAAGACCTTCATAATGGAGAATGTGCCTGAGTCAGTTCCTTCCCCTTTAAGCTCAAATTTGCCTTTCTGAGCCTTTCACCTGTTGGCCCTCAGGAGCCACGTAGTCAAACTAGACCTGGAAGAATTCTCTCTACAATGAACAAAATGGCTCCTTAGTTTGCTTTCTACCTGTTGTTCCTAGTTCTGTCCTCAGAGGCCAAAAACAGCCTTCCAACTACTTGAAGATACTACCGCAGTCCCACTTCGACCTTCTTGTCTCCCAAGTAAGACTCCCTAGTTGCTCCTAGTAACTGACTGGATATGACAGACACTAAAGTCAAAGACCACACCAAGGATGGGAACACTTAAGGGGTAGGGACAGACCCAAAGAGAACACCACTATTAAAAAACAATGAAGAAAAGGAGGAGACAGGAGTCCAGGTAATTGACAGTGGAAAGAATTTCCAATAGAAAGAGTCAACATATTTAGTATTAATAAACTAGAAGTGCCAAAGAGGATTAAGAATTTTTAAAAGTCTATTGGACTTAGCAATTACATGATTGCAAAGGAGTTTTCTAAGACTGGTGAGGGCAAACATCCTTTTGCAGGGGGTTGAGAAGAAAATGGGGAGTGAGGAAGTAGAAATACAGGTTGAATATATTTTTTCTCAATGAAAGAGAGTGACAGTTGGATGGGGTCAAAGGAAGACTTTCTTTCTTAGGACTAAGGAGAACAAGGCATGTTATAAGTAGATGAGACAGAATCAGAGAAGAGTAAATAATTTAAAATGCAATGTAGGGAAAAGGAAGCTATGAGATCAGGGGCACCAGGAAAAGGTGTAGCTTGAGTCAGTAGCAGAAATTCCGCTGTGACTGTAGGCAAGACAAAGAGAAAGCTTGTGGAATGACAGAGGAAAACAGAGAGGCCACATATTCTGACCCAAATCTCTGAATCAGGATGCTAAATTTCCTTTCCTAACCTAAAGGAATGACTGGAAAAGAAAAGATCTGGAAAGTGATGCCAAGGTGGCAACCTGTAAGAAGGCAAGCAGACCAGCTGCCCGTTACCCACTCGTACACAAACCTCAACACTGCACTGGGTTAATGACAGGCAAGAAATCCGGTGAGATGCTACAGGAAGTAATTTCTTCTAATACAGCACTACACAAAAGTCAGCCAGAAGTCTGCAGGCAAAAGGAAAAGGAGCTGCCAGCAAAGCCAGAGCCAGCAGCCTCCCAGCATGGCCAATGCTGGGCCAAAGCCATGTGTACCCTGCAGGGCTCTCTGGCCAAAGGCAGGAAGAGCAGAGAGGGGCTCCCTGGAAGAGTCCCAGAATGGCTGTAAACCCACAGTAGGGGGTGCTGGCAGCCATCAGGTGAAGCAGCAGCCTGTGCAGGAGCAGCGGCACTCAGATCAGGCTACTCCAGGATTCCAAGGTCCCTAGTAGTCCAAATCTCAAAAGATCAGTGGGCCCCAACTCCAGAAGACAGAGACCAGCACAGAAACCCAGGTGCTTCAAATCAAGGCCAATCATGGCTGACCACTCCAAAACACAGGAAATACATACTATTCAGTATAGAAATACACCAAATTCAACAGAGAAACAGGTTGGGACAGGAAGAGGGGGCAAAGTGCAGATAATACTAGGGAAGAAACGGTCACAAGCAAAACAAACGTGATCATGAAAAAGGGATTAGGATAGGGGAAAAAGTTAAAGGGACTGTGATCTAAGGGGCTCCCATCAACTGTGGACTGTCTGAACAAACTATGATTTATGAACGTAATGTTAGAGTACTGTGCCATAAGAACTGGTGAAAGAGATAATTTCAGAGAATCTCTGGACTATCATCTGATGCAGATAATGAAGTGAGTAGAGCCAGGAGAACAATTTATGCAATGACAACACTGTACAGAAAAACCAGCTCCGAAAGACTCCCAACCACTGACCCCTCCAGAGGGCCTACGATGAAGTCTGTTACTCCCCTGCAGTCGGAGAGGGCTGGACTCAAAATACAGAGACTTTTGTTTGTGGAAATGTCCACTGTAGGAATTTAAGGGTTTTCTCCTCCCTTTTTTAATTGGGGAGAAGGAGTAACAATAGGGATTTCTTCAAAGAGGGCCAATGAAGCAATTTAAAAAATGCACAGAAAGTTCAGAAGAATAGACAAACATGGAAATTTCCAAAGAAACGTGTGGAATTTTTTATATAATTCTTTAAAAAGAAATGGCATGAAGTAGAACTCCTGGTTTCATGTAAAATCCTCTTCCTTGTGTTCTCCTGTGTACATGAAAAAGTTTTTTTGGTGCTTAAGTTCAGAACTTAAAAATAAAATTTAAAAAAGGTTTGGAAAACTTTTTGTGATTATTAGGTGAACAGAAATGAGATTAAGATCAGAGAAGGATTGATGAACAGAATATAGAGTACAGGTAAGGTTGAATCTCATGAATTTTGGATGAATGAAATCAGTCCAAATTCTTCCAACAATGCTCAGCAGCCCTAGAGTGAAAGTGGGTTACACCTAAGAAAAAAAATTCATAGGCTGGGGAGAGTATATGGTCACAGGGTAAGAAATAGGCTGGTGATGTATTAAAAGTAGCAAAGGATAGATCAGTTCAAAATTGGGTGGAGTCAAATATATTATCCTAAGGGTGAATTTACAAAAAGGTAAAGGAGACATTTATGCTGATCAAGTCAGGTTGATAAATCACTAGGCTTTGGCAAGAGACCCACCACTTCTAAAGCTGAAGCCTTTGTGGACCTGCCCCATCCCCATTATTAGCAACGTGGTAGCTATGATACATTGTTGACTGCTGAATGTCTCCTTGAAGATGCTATTTTTGAGCCAATAAGGTAAGCAGAAGAGATGTTGGGCAGTTTGTAAAGCAAGTGCATTCCTAAAGACAAGGCAGCTAATGGCTTGGTAGTGTTAGGCTTCTAAGTTTACCTTTGTTGCGGTTCTCAACAGTTCCATCTTGTTTCTTATCTGTAAGAGGAAAAAAAGTAGTATTTATAAAAACGAACTCATCAAATGGTGGCTTAAAATTCTTCTATAATAGCATTATCACTTTAATAATAGTAGTAGTACATTTTGCTTTATGGCTTAGTTCTGGCATTTTGCTAATAACGATTGACCTGCTCGGTTATTCTCTAGATTTGAATAACGAAAATATAATGTATGAATATAATCTTTGGTTACCTATAATTCCTCACACTCTACAAGTTTTTGATGTTCTATATTATTTCTTTCATATGTTGGAGAAATATTCTGTACTGCATGTACACTTGCAATTCTAAAAGTCTAATTACATGTATAATTACGAAAGAGTTAGAAGGGACCTTAGAAATCACCTAGTTCACATTGCTCTAACTGGAGATCAGGACACTGACTGAGGCCCAGAGGTACAGGGTCTTTTCTTAAGTCAAACATCCAGTTAAGAAAAGAACCCAGGATCCCTAAATCCCAACTTGGTGCTCCTCCCACTTACCTAGCCTTTGTAGGTCGATCGAGATTTTAATTACCATAACTTTAAATGGGACAAAACCTCAATATTTTACTGCCATAGTTGATTATGTACTGACTTAACAATTGTTAAGACTTCACTGATTGTCAGAGACGCCTAAGCAATTTCAATTTAAAAAAATAAATGAAATATTCCTTCTTAAAAAAATTCTGAATTCAACACCAAAAAGAACCTATAATAATTTAAATGTAGAAACAGGAACATTAAATAGACTGTAGAAGGATATTGTCTATTCCACAGCTTGCTTTAAAAAAGCAGACAGATTCCTTGTTATTTTCAAAACTGTCCTGCTTGCTTGTGATTCCTTAGGAAATAACTTCTGTTCTCTTCTGTGCATCATACAGAACGTTTCAATGGCTCCTTCCTTCTTGGAGTAGTTTTCATTTTTGATTTCTTGAAATATACTTGCTAACTTTGCAACGAATTTCAGCAGCCACTGTTCAAGACAAAGTTCTGAAATTTCCTCAGGAATCAAAGGATCTCTGAGATTATGTAGTCTAATCTTATTTTACAGATGAGAAAATTCAACCTTGAGAAGCTAACTGACTTGTCTAAGGTAGCACAGAGTCAGAATTCAAACCCAGGTTTTTGTTAGCAAGAAACAAGGTGAGAGGGATAGAATGCAAATTAGGATGAGCTCATGCACTCATATCTTTTTACTTATTCTCCAGCCTCAAGTCTTTCCCCAATTCAGCCTCCAAGTGGGTGCTCAAGTGATTTTCTTAAAACATGAGGCCTGACAGGTCACTCCTCTATTCAAACTCCAGTGGCTCCTGGTTACCATGAGGATCAAATATAAGCTCCCTTGTTTGCAACTGAACGCCCTTCATGATCTGCTCTGACCCCAACCCACCCTTTGACCTTTACTATCACTCCCATGTGGTCCAACCAAACTGGTCTTCTTACTGTTCCAGGGTTGAACAGTCAGCAAAGTCAATTATGGAGCAATCAGGTGAATAGGAGGGAAAGAGAGAGTGGTGTTATGAGAACAAAAAGAAGACAGGAGCTTCGGAGAAAGGGTGGTCAACAGCAAAAAAAAAAAATGTTGCAGAGAAGTCAAGAAAGATAAGGATTGGGAAAGGGCCAACAGAGTTGGCAATTAGGAGATCACTGGTAACTCTGGAAGTAGCAGCTTCAAAGCTGAATGATGAACTCTGAAGCCAAATAGCAAGGGGTAGATGAGCAGTAAGAAGAAAGGAAGTATAAGCAATGAAGGCAGACAGCTTATTGGCAATGAAAAGTGAGCCCAGACAGGATGACACCATGGTGGGGGGGGAAGTGAAGAGGGGGAAGTGAGGGGAGGGAAGAAGGTCAAGTGAAGGCTTTTTAATGGGCTGGGGAGACCTGTGGGCAATAGGGAAGGAATCAGTAAACAGGGAAAAGAATAAAGATTAAGGAGAGAAAGGGGATAACTCTAGGGACATCATGGACACAGGGAGAAATGGGCTTCAGAGTTACAGAGAGATATTGCCCTTGGTAAGAAGATCCAAGCTTTTGGTCAAATGATCTTTACTCTCCACCTGCGTCCCCCTTTCCACTGCCTTCCAAACCTCTTTCATATTAAAATGTTTAATGGGTCCTTCCTCAGTTCTATATTCAAAAGAAAGTACTGTGCATTTTATAGAACATAAACACTAAAAGGGCAATTTAACAAATTTCTTCATGTTTGCTATATCAATTTTAAAAGTTAATCCAGCCCCCACAACCATTTTCAAATATAAACAACTTTTTATTTTTTTAAATGAATCAAATTACTGTATTTACTTTTCTTTTCTTTTTTCTTTTCATCTTTCTTTTCTTCTTCTTCACCTCCAGCCCCAAGTAAGGTAAAAATAATTCCAGTTTGGGAGTTCACACCCACAGCAGTAACTACCATTCTTCCAGAGCCTTCCATCACATGGGTACCTGCAACAACATAAAATCTAGTTTCTTCATTGTAAACTTGATGCTATTAAATAACAACTGTCAGACCAACATTTTACTAAAAATGAAGAAAATGTAATTACTAACAATTTTTGCAGATGAGTAATCAAGATAAAGCTCTGCAATGTAGGCACTCAATCCCTAAGAAAGTTTTTATGAAACAGAGGTAAATTATTCAAAGTACTTTCAAACCAGATACTTATTTCAATGGTGATAGAGTTCTCTATCTCTAATTAGTTAAACCTCACTTCTGTTAGACACAAAAATTAATGGTAAGCAAAATACTCTTTGTTTCAAAGCATAAATAGGTGAATGGAAACATTTGAATACAAACAGCTCGGCAAATTTTGATAGCTTAGATCCAAGGAGCTCGATCAATTCTAGATGTTTGGTAAATATCTGTGGGATAAATTACACATCTATAACTCTCTCTCTCTCTCTCTGGAAAGTAACTCCAAAGAAAAAGAGATGTTTTCAGATAACAGTCATTTACTATCAACGTTCTTCATCCACAAAATGAATGGGGAGTGATAGACTTGATGTGTGCAGAGGTCCTTGATAGCTCTAAATCTGTGATTAAAGGCTCCCATTCTGACTAATCACCTAAAAGCTCAGTTGATCCATCCCTCTTCCCTCTGCTGGCTGTTTTCCCTTGTCTTGAGTCTCTAAATGTGCTTCCCCAAAGCAAAAAACAAACCAAACAAACAAAAAAACCAACAAAAAAAACACAATGCAAAAAAACTCACCAACCCTTTTTGATCTTTCTCCCCCCACCAAGTTATCATTCTGGATCAATCTCCCTCATTCACTGCTCAAATTTACAGAAGCCGCCAATTCCTCAGACATTTGCAATCTGGCCTCAGTCCTTCCCAACCCACACTCAGCCAAACAACAAGCACTCATTAAGTTTCAGGCTTTGTCTAGGGCTGCTCTTACAAAATTTAAAAAAAAAGAAGGAAAAAGAAGAAAGAAACAATCTGTTCTCTTAAGAAGTCTACATTCTATTGAGATGCCAAAGATCTAATTCAGAGCCTCCTTATACTTAAACTGGTATAAAATCCTCTTAAAGCCATAAACCTTCAGCGTCTCTCAAGTGACAACTCTACACACCACCCTACAATCAATCTCCTGAATGCTACGTTTATCTCCCTGTTCAAAAGCCTGCTGTGGTTCTGCACTGCTGCCTCTAAGGGAACACGGAGCACTCAGCTGGGCATTCATTACAGGCCCAACCTGGCTCCTGCCAGCTCATCACTCCACCCCGCAGACAGCCTCAGTATATGCACAAAGGCCACTCCCCAGAGCTGGAATGGATCAGCTACACTTCTCTGCCTGAGGTTGAAAATCCTTCTGAAGGAGACTGGGATAGGAGCTCCCTGGGGGGAGGATAGTTTATTGTTGTCTTTGTACCTAGTCTAACACTTAGTACAGTGTCTGATATCCAGCATTAAATAAATGATTACTGAATTATCTCCCCCCCAACACCCAACTCAAATGCCATCTCATTTGTGTAAACCTTCCCTTATCTCATGACCTTGAAAGATGTCACCTTCATTCAATTTTCTAATGTACCCTATATCTGTCCTTTGTATCAGATTTATTTTTATATGTTTCAACTGTTCTATTTGATATTAAGCAGCCTTAAGGCAGAGACTGCTCAGTCTCTGTCCCCATAATCCCAGAATATGCTTAAAATAAATGTTGAATCTGCTTAATTGCATAGATTCATTTTTAGACATTCAAATATAACATGTCCAGAAATGAGGAGAAAAGTACAAAGAGTTTTAAGACAGGTTAACAGTTTTAAAAGATAATTATTTTTGGACTGGGTCTATGATCAGGGTAGAACGTTCCTCCTCACATCCTCACCCCACCCTCCCTTCTCTCTGTTCCTCAAACACAGCCTGTCATCTTTCATCTTGGTGCCTTGTCTCCTAGGCATATAGAACCCTTCATATTTCCTTTAAGACACAGTTCAAGCAAGCACCACCTTCCACGTGAAGCTGACCTGCCCTCACCCCAACTGCTAGGAACTCAATGTTTAACTACCCTATTATGTATACGTGGTTTCCTGGATAGCATGTTATCTCAACGCCTTCAGAGTAGTGATTGTCCAGTGTTTCATACGGTATCCTCAATGCCTGACCCATAGCAGATGCTTCAATGTTTGTTAATTGCTTATTCAGTGTTGATCAATAACTCTTCTGCAATAGATTCTTTAAAGCTGTGTTGGGCCCTGAGAGATTCGAAGTGACTTGAAGTCATGTTTTCCTGACTCTGTGGAGAACCCTATTCTCACTAGGTTACACTGCCTTTTAAATCATGACAGTTTAACGTCATCATCTTACAATTTCTGATTTATATAGCCTTTATAAAGAACACAGACCTGATAAAAGCAAAGGATCTTTATCCAACGTCTTCTTAACATGATCGGATTCTCCAGTCAGTGAGCTTTCATCGATTTTGAGATCATTTCCCTGAATAAGTATACCATCGGCTGGAAGAAGATCACCTGTAATGTGAAGCAGAGAAGGGGTGTCCTGTAGATGAGACTGCTACCAAGTTCGGGGCTCAAGGGCTCTTTCTCATAGGATACTCACCATATTTCACTTGAGCAATATCCCCAACAGTGATGTCAGCTACTGGGATCTGAATGACTTGTCCACCTCTGATGACCGTAAACTTCTGTTCTTGTTCAATTCGACTCTGCAGACCTCGAAACTGTTTCTCTTTACTCCAGTCATTGAAAGCTGTCACTAACACAACACACACAACTGACAGAAGGATGGCAGCTCCTTCAATCCAGCCAGTTTCACCTTCACCTTCTTCCTCCCCAACAGAAACTTCTCCACAAACTATACGGAAGGAAAGGAATAGAGAAAGGCAAAACGAATTGATGCTGTTACCATGGCTTTTTGTTAGTCAGTAAACGAAGTGGGGCAGCGAAGGGAAGCCACAGTGCACAGAGCACCAGGCCGAGAATCGGTAAACCCTAAGTTCAAATCCTGCCTCAGTTCCGAGCTGTGTGACACAGGACAAGTCACTGAACCTCTGCCTTAGTTTTCTCATCTGTAAGATGGGACTAACAGCACCTGGCTCCCAAGGTTGTTGTAAAGTGCTGAGCACAGGGCCTGGCACACTCTGAGTTATTACATCATTTTAGCTATTATTATTATTATTATTTTAAAGCTCCGATTATGTTCCAGGCATTGCGCTAAAAGCTGAGTATACAAAGGTCAAAAGGCAGTCCTTAGTCAAGGTGGGAGTGCTCATCCAGCAGCTTGACATTCCATACTAATCAAAACGTTTGTAAAGTCATCATTCTCGGGAAATCCATTACTTTCCCATTGTTTGTATAGTATCATGAGGACACAAAAAAGGAAAAACAGAAAAAGATAAATCCCAGACATTCGAGACTGTATTTTTAAACTGTGGAAACAAGATATATGAAAAGATCATGTATATAAGCAGATCTAAAAAAACCCAAAAAACCCTACAAAATGGAGGTTCCTGGTAAGGAAACTTCCTCTAGACTGGTAGAATGTTCCCTTCTTTCTGGCCTGTGGCCCTTAAAGGTTCAGTGCATAGTGGAGAGTGCTATCAGAGGTGAGTCTTGAGCCCAGGCCTTCCAAGCCTGGGCCCTCTCTATGTGACATCCAAATGAGTGTATGTAATTAACAGGACTAGACCACCACAGGAAACTCCACTTAGCAGTGCTCACCTACATTACAGAGCTAAAAAGGAAAGGGTCTAGACCTGATATTTTACTAACATACAAAACTACCCAAGCAGGATGGCATCTTCTCTTCCAATATACAGTCACAGAGCTGCCCAGAGTTTACTCGAAAGTCCAGGGTCACACAGCCAGTATATGTGGAAAGTGGGATCTGAACCCAGTCTTTCCTGATTGGAGAGTAGCTCTCTGTCCATAATATTACACTGCCTCCAAAAACCAAATGAAAGCACAATATAGACTGCATGTTACTTTAGAGGCTGCAGGATCCTTTCAGGCAAGGCACAGTATCAAGAAGGTCGAGGTCAATGCAGGGTGCTAAAAACTAGTCAAGAACGATGAATGCCAGTGGGATTTAATGATAAGAGGAGCCCTTGGCAAGTAAGGAGAAAGCAGTTTGAGTAGAAGGTGGAACCAGAAGCCAAGTTGCAGATGTCTGAAGAGAGAGAAGTAATGCAGAGAGGAGCAATGCAGAGAGAGGGGCAGAGAGAGATCAAGAGATAGGGTTTTTCTGTTTGTTTTAAACAGGAAAGGCCTCAAAGTCATGTTTATAAAAAGAGGAACAGTCAAGGAGTAATGAAAAGGTCATGAGAAAGATGACAACATGCACAGGTGAGCAGTTAGCTTTGGCAAGAAGGTCTAACAGGTCCAATGGGAGGAGATGTGAAGAGAAGGCAAAAAAACTGAAGGGCACTAAGGGAATTCATTTTGGACCAGATCCCATCTTAATGGGTATAAGGCAAAATCTCTGCTGAAATGAAGGCTAAGAGCTTAAAGAAAGATGACAGTCTATCAATAACCCCTGTGGGCAATAGGAGAGTCATTACAAGTAGAGTAAAAGTATTATTTTAAAAGTCCAACAGCAGAGTGAGGGCCCAGGAGAAGTCTGACAGAAGTCTACCCTGGGCTCAAACATTGCTTTTTTGGGGTAACTTCTTCTAGCAGCATCTAGCTGCTCAGAAACACTAAATTAGGGTTTCAAGCAACATACTCACCTATGCAACTCAAATTATACAACTTGACTAACTGAATGTCAAAAGAATATGCTCCTGTTAACTTTGATTCTGAAGACAAAATTACCGTAAATCTATTTTATACCAAATTTCTGTGAATTTCATCTTGGTGAACTGAACAATTTTTACTGAATACCAAATGAGATGATCTGGATCTAAATCCCAGCTCTCCCACTGACTTGGCTGTGTAACCTTGGACAAGTCAATGAAGTGTCTGGCTCCCAGTTCCTCAACTTTAAAATGAAGCTAACACTTTACTACCAAACACAAAGTATTCTTATGAAAATCAAATTAGAATGCATGTCAAGTAATTTGCAAATAGCATAACTTCTTCAAGTGATCCAACTTTGGCTGAGCTCTCCCTGCAGCAAGGCAATCCTTTTATTCTCATCTAATTTATTCTTTTATGGGCAGCTAGGTGGTGCTGTGCACAGACTGCCAGGTTTGGGGTCAGAAGACTCATCTTTTTCAGTTTAAATCCAGGCTCAGACACTTACTAGTTGTGTGACCCTGGACAAGTCATTTAACTTTGCCTAAGTTTCCTCACCTATAAAGTGAGATGGAGAAGGGAATGGCAAACCACTCCAGTATCTCTGCCAGGAAAACCCCAAATAGGGTCATAAAGAATAGGACATGAGAGAACAACAAAAAATTTATTCCCTGACTCTTCACAAAAGCTATTCCAAACCTTACTTCTCAAATGTCTTGTCCCTCAGGACCTCTTACTTTACAGAGAAAACAGTCTATTCACCCTGAGCTCCCTCTTTCCCCCTTGTTTTCATCCCCAAACCTCTTCACATTGTTACTCACTCTTTTCCTTTCCCCTAGTCTTTGAAAATGAAGTGGCCTTCCTCCTTGCCAAGGTCAACTCCCCTACCTGTGCTCCTGGATCTCATCCCTTCCCATGCTCCAACAGACTACAACCCCAATAATCCCATTTCTCCAACTTTCACTCTCTGCTTATCTACTGGCTCCTTTCCTATGGACTTCAACCATGCCCAGATCTTCTCTATCCTAAATGTTGAAACAAAACAAAATCCCAAACCTTCACTAAATACTATCTCTCCCTCAAACTTCCCCCACATTTCTCCTCTCCCTCTCTCAGCCAAACTCCAAGAAAATGCATGCTTCTTGCCTCCACTTCTCTCATTCGCTTCTAACCAACTATTCAATGGAAAATTATCTCATATTTCTTAACTGCTCAATCTGATGGTCTTTTCCTAGCCTTCAACTTTCTGGACTTCTATTCCACATTTGACATTACCGACCCCTTGTCTTTTCTCCTGGATCCGTTGGTTCTCCAATCTCTCGGACAGCTCCTTCTCAGCCTCCTCTGTGGGCCTCTAATTGTAGGCGTTTCCCAAGGCTCTGATCTACCTATTCTTCTCTCTATACTATCTCTCATTGTGACCCTATCAGCTCCCATGGATTTAATCGTCATGCCTCTGCAGATTACTCACAGACATATATCCATCAGTGCCTCCCTGAGATTCAATCCAGTACTACCAAGTGCCAACTGGGTATTTCAAAAGGGATGCCCCAAAGACTTCTCAAGCAAAAAAGTGCCACAGCAATTACAAAATAGCATTTAAAGTTAGAAAACACCTTAGATAATCTGATTGGATCCTCACGATAAGAGAACTCATTATCTACTCCTTTCAAACTTCTCCATTTCTGTGAAAAGGCCCACTATTCTTCCAGTTTCTATCTTTGGACTCTGAAGTCTCCTTCACTTTACATATTCAACATGATTCCACATGTTACCATCTCGGTCCTCGTGCCCTATGATGCTCATGCCCTCATCACCTCTCACCTAGATTATTGCAAGAACTTTTTCTGAATCGGTCTCCCTGCCTTGAGGCATTCACCATTTCAGTCCGTCTTCCACAATGCCAAGAGGCCAAGAGAAAGGTTTTCACATTCAATAAAAAGTCTTCAAAAGATGATGAAAGTTGATAACAAGAGACTATTTTACGATATGTGCCACAGAAGTGTGTGCATTTAAAAAAATTAACCTTTAATTATAATGATGTTATTACTTTTTTCTAAAGACATTAAAATTATTAATAAAAAAACCAAGGAACTGGTCTCAGTCTCTCTGCATGCCCCCCCTAACCTGGCAGCTAGTACTCTGTTATGAGCCCTCTGCCAGGTATTACACTGTTTCATCTGAAATTCATTTCCACTCTGAGATGTGATGGAATAATTCCAGCAGCTGCACAAGTCTGAGAATTGGAAGGAGTTTTGCTGATGTTTCCTTCAAACTACTTCATCACATGTGTAGTTTTTCAATTCATAGTTTTCAGCATAAAGAAGAAGAAAAATGCCACGGCAATTACAAAATAGCATTTAAAGTTAGAAAACACCTTAGATAATCTGATTTGATCCTCATGATAAACTTATGAGGTAGGCCAGGTATTATCTCCATTTTAAAGATGAGGAAACTGAGCTCCAAAGTTTAAAGCCATGGTCACTTAAGGGCTGGTGCCTACCAAGGAGGAAGTATGCTGGAGGGAATCCGGGTGAGAGGATGGAAAGAGATGGGATTTCTCAACATCCCAAGCATCAAGCAGAAGTCTCTGTTAAAGGCATTCCTGGATTGGTCTGCTAATACTATTTTTGAAAAAGAAAAAAGCAAAGAACCCAATCTGGCCCAAGAAGGAATTGAATTGGCAAAGTGGAAACCACACACTCACTTGGTGAAAGTGATTGGTAGAGCACAGGAGATTTGGAGGACGTGCTGGGGTAGTTTCATATCTACTTGAAGAAAGCAGATTTTCAAAAAACTGGGAGATAATAGATTATGACCCTGCTGTCCGAGGTTCTAAAAAGGTTCTAAAAATGTCATTGTCTAGAATGTCTTCCCTCCATTTTGGTCACTGCCTGATAAATCCCTAAATGTCCATTAAAATCCCAATCTACCTTCTAAATGAAGTCCTTATAAAAATATTCCTCAATTGGTAAGAACTGTGCTTTGTATTTTGCCAACATATTAACATAAAGCAGTCTGTGGTCGTTTCATCCTCCCAGAAGTCAGTGACCAGGTCCTGCCTATACTTTGTATATACTAGGGCTGCCTAGACTACTTGCCTCCTATTTGTTGTGTTTAATTCAGCTGATGAGACAGACAAGGGATTCCCAAGAAAGATTTTGATAATGAAAGTGACTGAGAATTGGAAGAATAGGGCCTGGAGCAGAGGAAGTGCCTAATGAAACCAATGTGACTGCCTGGGGAAAATTTGCAGAGCAGAGACTTCAAAAAGGAACTGTCAAAAGGTAAGCGGGCACAGCACCAAGAGTGAAAGAAATCCTGTAAGCATTCTGTCAAGAAGACTAATGCTTTGTATGAATCAAGGCTTGTGGAAAACGTTATGGACAACAATGCAAGGGTTTTTAAAATAGTTTTGTTACAATGGAGGTTTGGATGGGATGGGAAACTAGTGATGGATCATAAACAAGGAGAACTACTCAACTCTTATTTGGCTTCTGTCTTCTCTATCAAAGAGAATTATCCTAAGGCTTGGCAGGCCAGAACAGAAGCGAAGTGAGAGACAAATGAAAATCCAGCTAAGTGAAGAAATGGTAGTAAGTTAACTCCTAGGATCCATCCACGAGTTCTAATCCACTTGCTCCTAACAAGTGCATGCCAGGATCCTTGAAACAGAGCTTGTGCATGTAACTGCTGAAGCAGTGACGACAATCTTTTGCAAAGCCGTCGAGGACAGGAGAAGGGTGCCAGAACTGAATTTTTCATGTGGTTTTTCAAAAAGTAGATTCCCGAGAACTGTCAGGCTAGTGAGCCTGACATCTAGTCAAAATCCCAGGAAGGGGCTACTAAAAGCATGATTTTTGAGCACTCAGCAAGGGTAGATTTGTCAATAAAGTTATCCCAGGCTAATCTAACTTCCTTTTTTGACAGGGCTACTAGCAGACCACATGCCACAGATACAGTATCACTAGATTTATGCAAGGCATATGACAAAACCTGTGATATCCCTGTGGGCAAGATGGAGAGATTCATTTAGGTGAACACAGAACTAACTGACTGCCAGATTTAAAGCACAAGATTAATATTTTTATCCAACACTTGAAGACAGATATTATGTCGATCAAGTATGTTAATGACAGTTAAGTAATTTAGGCTGCATTAATCAAAGCAGTGATCATATGAGGAAAAGGGGAAGTCTCCACTATAATCTACCCAGTTCAGATCTTATCTCAAAGTGTTAGATTTGAGATGTCACATTTTAGAAGGGACACTGACAACCTGTAACACATCCAGAAGAGGATAATCAAGATGGTAAAAGCACTTAAAACCATGCCATGAGGACTGGTTAAAGGAATCAGAGATGTTTAGCCCAGAGCTGAGAAGACACAGAGAGGTCATGACCAGAGTTTTCAAATACCTGCAGGTTTGTCATGAGGATGGATCAGACTGATTCAGCCTGACCACAGAAGAGAAGAAAGAGGATCAGCTGTATGGGTCCTACACAGAGTTAAGACTGCAGATTAATGTAAAGGAACAACTTCACAACAAAACAATCCTGAAAAGGAATATAATCTTACTGGGGAAAGTAACACATTTTCTGACATCCAATATCCAACCTCTGTTTCAAGTTTCCCTTTTATCAGCCCAACCTCAAGTTAGGCCTCAATGAGGTGACTCCTAAGGTCCCTTCATACCCTAACCCTATGATTCTATTTCTGAGCACTCTCTTGACTAGGTTCTAGGATGCTCCTGAGATCTTAAAAATATGGCAGGGAAGGATTTAAGTCAGTTATCAGGCACTAATATAACTTGAGAACACAATGCTTAAAAAGAAAATGGGAGAGGCAGAGCATACCTGGTTCAAAAGACTCATTCCTGCCCAATTTTCTCTGTAATTTTTTAGTAATGACACTGTCTCAGCTTAACCTGGCAGTAGCATATAGAAAGAAATGGAAAAGAGATAGTGTAAAACTTCCCTGAAATGATGAACAGAACCTTTGATAAGGTCTTTTTGGTTTTTACTATACATAATAACATGACTGTAGTCAACAAAGCTAGGTATCACCTTACATTTTAATCTACTAGAAGTATTCACTAGTTCCTTTCCAGATGATGAGTTTTCTTCTGCTTTTGTATACTCTGAGTAAGCAGAAACATCCAAATGAAGGCTAAAGCAGGAAAGGAGTTGCACAGCTGAGAGAAGAAGGGTGATGAGTGGGTGAAATCCAGAAACCCTTCAGCAATCATTCAGTAAGCACCTGCCATGCTCCAGGTACTGTGCAATGAGATAAAAGATGAAAAGAGAGAACAGAAAAAACAATGCAACAAAGGCAGCTGACAAGAGAGGGACAATTAGAGGGGTGAGGAGAGCATTATTCTGAAAACTCACTGAAGAAGGAATATCCAAGAGGAGGGGGTGGTCAATAGCATCTGGGAAGAGAAGTCTGGGAGAGGACTGAGAAAAGGCCATTGGACTTAGCAATGAAAGAGATTACTGATAAGTCTTGGAGAGAACAGTTTGTACACTTGCTGGGTGGGGACTGCAAGAGGCTGGGAAATATGAGGTGAGGAAGAAGCTTTTCTAGGATTTTCTGAGTGAAAGGTAGGAATGTTATCAAATAATAGCTTGAGGTGATGACAGGGTAAAATGAAGATCTATTTTTAAGAATGGCGGAAATCTGGCCATGTTTGTGGGCCATAAAGAAGAAGCCAGAGGATAAAGATTTAAGATTAGGAAGAGAGAGGTGATGCCAAAGGGGCAATTTCCCAGAGCAGATGAAGTAGTTAGGCTCAAAGCACAAGTATCGGAGTTGGTCCTGGCAGAGAGAAAAATCTTTTCCTCTGAGACTGGAGCAAAAGACCAGACAATGAATAGGTTTCTGAGGGGATGTGAGGTGTAGAATAGGAGAAAAGATGGAGTTTGTAACAGCAAGCCTCAGTTTATTTAGTAAATTATGAAACAATGAGGAGGGAGTTGTTTCTTATGGTTTGAAGAGAGAAGAGAACGTCTGGAACAAAATACTGTGGGAAACGTAACAGGTATTCAATCAGGGAAGGAATAAAATAATGTATGAAAATAATCAATACTGTAATCTCTTTAACAATGTTATTTTCTGAAATGATAAAATGAGCAGTTTCTTAAACAGTTACTTTATTTCTTAAAGGAAACAAAAATTACTAAATGATAAAAAGTCAAAGGACGTAAAGGGGAAGTTTTCCAAGCTAACAACCTTTTTAAATGGTCCCAAATCACTAATAATTAAAGAAATGGAAATTAAAGTAACTCTGAGGTTCCATGTTGTACCCATCAGATGGGCAAAGCTGACAAAAAAGAAAATGCTGGAGGAGTTTGGGAAAATAGGTACATGAAAACGCTGTTGATGGAATTGTGAACAAGTTCATCCATTCTGGAAAACAATTAGAAATATGCCTCTAAAAGGACTAAACTGTACATATCCTTTGCCACACACAGACACCACTACTATTCTCCTAAAGAGGACAAATACCGCGCCCCCCCCCCCCCCAAATACTTATAAAAGAAAAGCAGAAATGGAAAAAACAGCATTTGACAAAACACTTTCAAAGTATCTAAGTTCTTGTCAAAATACTGATATTCAAAGGGTTCAAAACAACTGGAGAATAGAAATGTGCCCTTTTCCCCTGTCTTTTGCCTTCATTTTCGTCAGTAAAGCACTCGGTATCCATGTAATAATTACTTATGAATGGTGATGCTAGATTTTCAGTAATTTTGGGGGTCAGTTCACTTACCTGCGTTGTTCCCTTCTGGAGGTTGGTAAAAAGAAAGGCCCAATGATACTATGGCTGCAATTTCTAATATAATTAAGGTAACATCTTGTAATGCTTCCCATACTAACTGAAGAAATGTTTTTGGCTTTTTAGGAGGTATAAAGTTCTTCCCAAACACTGCTTCCCTCCTCTCTATATCCGCAGGATTTCCGCTTAAACCTGTCAAAAAAAAAAAAAAAAAAGCAAACATGTATGTTAACAGTTGTGGTCTTTGCAAATTTAAAAAATTAATTTCATTTCTAGCACCTATATCTCCTCAAATTCAAATGCATAAGGCTCTATTAAAATCATTATTAATAACAGACCAAAGCAATAGTCATGTCAATACCTGTAAGGAAAACGTTGACTATATGATTTAAGAAAACTAAGGATGAGCTTTTAGTTTAAAATGAATTTCTCAGTATTTTTTTCTTTTCTACTCTCTATCTGTTTATGCTCAAAGTAGAGGAGTCTAGTAGATAAATGGTGGCCTTGGAGTCAGGAAGACCTTTATTTAAATCTCTCTGACACTTACTAGCTGTGTTACAGCAGACAAGCTAGTTAACTTCTCAGGTTACTAAAGCAACTAAGACAGTTGCAGCTAAGTTACAGATGAATTAGAGATCTGTATTAATGAAAGGAGTTACCCCACCAGGAGCTGTCCACACCATTGGAATCACACGTCTGTACCAAAAACAGAAAGAAAAATAAATTATCTAAGTAAAATCAACATAGCATATAGCGAATAAAGTGCCAGGCCTGGAGTGGAGAATACCTATGTTCAAATCCTTTGACACTGGCTATACGGCCCAGGGCACATCACTAAACCTCAGTGCCCAGAAGTCCTTGGGATTTACTCCCTACATCACACCTGATAACCCCCTCTGCATGGCAGCCACCCAATTTGGTTCACTGCTGCTCAGTCCACATGGAGCCGGAGGAGCACTAGAGAACCAGGCAAGCATTCACTTAGGAGCAAATAAGAGGCAGACAAAAATCTAAGGAAAGATGGTGGAGTCTAAGGCTGATGCTTCAAATGACGTCTAGCTCTTCATAAACCAGTGGCAAACAAGCTGTCTCTGATTTAGTACGAAGTCTGATTTAATAAGGAAAAAGGACATTCCACTTAAAGGAGTCTCTACAGGCCACGTGGCTTCTGGATTATTATTGTTGTTTTTGATCTTGTTATTATTAGCAGCAACTGTTAATTAGTATAGTATTAATATAGTGTGTATAATATTATTAATTTGTACAGTAATTTGTAGAAATTAATATGGAACTAATAAATAATAATCGCAAAGGTAGAGAATTATGTCTTTCTTGATTACTTACTGAAACACATTTGTGAATATGGTAAACTAGGAAGATACATGGAGAAACAGATTTGTGAGCAAGAATTTATGCCAGAGGAGTGAAAGAAGAAAGAAGGGATCATATACCACTCAAGGCTGGAAATACACAAAGGTAAGAGCTGGCAGTTTACTTTTTAAAAAGCAAGGGAAATTAAGCTGACATCAAGGTACATAATAAATAGCTGAGGGACTTAACCAAAAGGAAAATGGTTATATTAAAAAAAATTCTAAGGAAATTAAACCAATAGTTTACAGCACAAGAGAATAAAAACAATGTCAGTTACTGCTGAACAGCTACAGCTGAGTGGCACTAAAAAGAAGGACTCAAGGGCTCCTAAAAATCATTTGAGTGAGAAATCTTCAGGGTACTTTAGGGCCTAAAAAATCTGAAACCACTGGCAAGGACTGGAAGGAATAGGCCTGGTTATAGGGAACGAAGAGAAGAGGATTCTAGCAGCTACAGAAAAGTGTCAGACATTCAGGAATAGCAGAAGTTACTAACAAAGAGCCAGACCAAGCTAGGCTCTGAACTTAACAAAGCCAATCATTTTAAGAGCCAAATTCTTCCACACTCTGAGGTAACAGAATAAAGCATGTTCAATATTGTGTGAACAAGTCATAAGTGACAGTAATGTTTGTATTACTATAAGTGACTAAGACTACGTAATATGTGCAAAATATATAAAAAATGCTCACTGATAGGTAGGTAGATGGTGGGTTACCTATAAAAATGAAGGATTGAAACCCAGCAGGAAGAAATAAAAAAAAAATTCCATTCAAAATAACTACAGAATGCATTGTGTGTGTGTGTGTGTATTTTTTTTTGGGGGGGGGGGGGGGGAAGATGTCCTATCTAAGATACACCAAGGAACTCAGAGTACAACTACAAAACACTTTTTAGAAATAAAGACTGAACTAAGTAACAGGAGAAATAATTGCCAAGGTCATGCCAATATGACAAAGACAATTCTAACTAAATTAACTTACTTATGACATGCCAATCTAATCGCCAAAGGATTAGAGGGCTAGCAAAAATAACAAAATTCAACTGTAGGAACAAAAGATTAAGAATATCAAGAAATATGAAAAAAAAAGTGTGAAAGAAGATCTACTAGATCTTAAACAATATTCCAAAGAAGGAATCATCAAATTATTTGACACTGGTCAAAAAATAAAGAAACATATCAGGATAATTGATACACACTATAAAAATGCAAAAAGAAAAAAAGTAGCATAGTTTTTAATAAACCCAAAGATATCCAGCTATTGGGGGTAAACATCACCTATTCAGAGGAAGCTAGACAGTGAAGTGGATAGCATACCTGAGTTCAAATGCTTCCTTAGGCCCTCTCTTGCTATGTGACCCTGGGCAAGTCACTGAAGCTCTTGGTCTCCATTTCCTCTGCAAAATGGGGAGAGTAATAGCACCCACCTCACAATGTTTTTATAAGGATCGATCACATGAGGTCATCTGTGTAAAATGCTTTGCCAATCTTGAAGCCCCACATAAATTCTAGCAATGATTACTTTTATGATCTGACAATTGCTGGAAAACTGGAAAGCACTTTAATATAAATTGGATATATAGAAAAATCTCACAAGATAAAATTCAAATGCATACATGAATTAAATATAAAAAATACAAAATACACAAAGTAGAAGCAATAAAAAATAACTTTTGCCACTCTGGATGAGGAAGAGTTCATAGCACACAATGGATAGAGTGGATCTCAAAAGATAAAGTAGACAATTCTAATTACATAAAATTTTAAAGGTTATACAAAACCAATGCAGTTATAATTAGAAGGAAAACAGAAAACTGGGGCAGGGGTTTGTAGTAAGATTCTTTGATAAAGATTTCATTTCTAAGATATGCATGCATGCATATAGGAATATAAAAAAATCCCACTGATTCAAATTTATTAGAACAAGAATGATTCCCCAATTAGCATAACTGATCAAAGGATATATGCTGTTTAAGAGAAGAAATCTAAGCTAAAAAACAACCATGGGAGGGGTGGGGGGTGGGGGAGATGTAAATCACAAATAATCACAGGAATGCTAATTAAAGCAATTGGTGAGGTTCTACCTCATAACAGAGTGGCAAAAATGGTTGTTTTTTTTTTAAAATAAAGGGAAAATGAATATTGTTGGGAGGGCTTCAGGAAAAACGTAAGCTAATGAACCATAGGTGTGAATTTTTACTTCAGTTTTGGAAAACAAACTTGAATTACACTCCCAGAGTCAGAAAACTCTGCATATCATTTGACTAATACAAATGCTAGGTGATCTCATTACCTCCCAGGAGTCTCAAATCCTTCTATTCTGCTCAAAACTCTCAGCTGACTTCCAATCCTATCTCCAATTGCCTTTCAGACATCCTGAACTGGAATCCAGTAGACATTTTAAACTTAACTTGTCCAAAACAAAACTCATTATCTTTCCCTCAACTCTCCCCCATTTCCTACCTTCCCTGCTACTGGAGGGGGCACCACCATCCTCTCAGTACCTCAGGCTCACAACCTAGGCATGACCTGGACTCCTCACTGTCTCCCATCTAAGGTCAGTTGATCTCACGACATCACTCCAATATGCCCTCTTCTCTCCTCTGACACTACCACCACTCTAGTGCAAACCATTATCTCACACCTCAATAATTGCAATAGCCTGCTGGGAAAGGTCTACTTGCGTCAAGTCTCTATCCACTCCAGTCATTCCTCCATTCAGCCTTCAAAGAGATTGCCATCTCTTTACTCAGTAAAGTCTGTAGATTCTCTATTGCCTCGAAGATCAAAGACAATATGCTCTGTTTGTCATTCAAAGCTCTTTCAAACCTAGATGCCCCCTATCTTGTTGGCTATCCTGTCCTGTTCCCCCTCCCATGCCTGGAATGCCCTCCTTCCTCATACCCACTACTGGTTTACTGAGCTTCCTTTAATTCCCAACTAAAGCTCCATCTTCTACAAGAAGCCTTCCCTAGCCTTTCTGAATTTTAGATTCTGCCTTCTCTAGATTACTTCCTATTCATCCTGTGTACAGGTTAATTAATGTCTGTATATGGCTGCACCCCTCCCCCCATGAGACTGTGAGCTCCTTGAAGGCAGAGACTGTCATTTCCCTTTCTTTGTATCCCCAGCAAAGCCCAATGCCTTAATAAATGTTTACTGACTGACAGTGATCTCCCAAAGAGATCAAAGAAAAAGGAGAAGGCTCTACTGCCACAAAAGTATTTATAGCAACTCTTTTTGTAGTGGCAAAAATGAAAAACTAAGGGGCTGTATCCATCTGATGGAGGATAGCTGAATAAATTATGAATATGAATGTATTATAAAAAATAACAAAAGGAATAATTTCAGGGAAACCAATATGAATTAATATCAAGTTTTTCCTCTTAATTCTGAAACCTACTCTTCCAAAATCATGAAGTGTTAGGATAGGCCCTCTGTCTTCCCATTAAAAATCCTAAGCTATAATGATCAGAGTCCACACTTTGTGATAGCCAGCAATTACAGAGAGCATTAAGGGCTTATGAAGCACTTTGTATGTTAACTTAACATTAACCCTGTGAGGTGGGTCATATTATTCCCACTTTAAAGATGGGGAAACTGAGATGGGGAGAGGTCAAATGTCTTGCTCCAGAGTGAGGCATTTAAACCCAGGTCTTCCTGAAGGATCTGGCACATGGGACTCTCGGGCCACCACTGGTCCTGGGAAGTCCAGGGAAGACTAGAAGAGGCAGTGGCTGGGAAGGGCCGGCTGTGCTGACCCCCACCCCCAGAACGGAGAAGGGACTTCTCCAACACACTAGCAAGCGGGACAAACAGAACCATGGCCTTTGACTAAAACCCAGAGTGTGCCAAATAAGGGTCAGTCAGTCAGCATTTATGAAACCCTTTTTATGGCTGTGCCAGGCAGGCACTGTGCCCGTGGGGATATAAAGAACAGCAATACCAGCCACCAAATGCCATGTGTGAGTGTGTGTGTGTGTGTGTGTGTGTGTGAGAGAGAGAGTGTATGTGTATGAACATACATACGGCGTCAATGGAAGATAATGTCACAGGGAAGGCGCCAGGGTGAGCTGTGCAGGAGGGTCAGGAGATGACAGGGGTCTTAGGCAGAAGGTGAGATGTGTATAGTCTTTTTTTTTTAATTGCCCCATCCCCAATTTATTTTTTTATTTTTTGCTTTTTAGAGGGGGGAAGGCAGGGCAAATGAGGTCAAGTGACTTCAACTGAGTAAAAAGTACTTTTATCCACTGGCTTCTCCAAAGCCTATTTGCACTACCACCTCACCACCATGAAATGTCAGTCTTCTCACCCTGCTCCTCAGCACGTTACCACACCTATACTGCTGCACCCTTGGGCTAGGCACCATTCTCCAAACATGATTCAGGCTTCCACTGGTCACACTTCTCCACCGTTCACCTATCTCACTCTGGATATTCTTTAAATTCCAGCAAAAGCATCCTCCACAAAAGCTCAAAGTGATTTCTCACTCATCTCAAAGATTTTTATACACTCACGTCTGTGTGTCTTTATTTGCCCCACGAGTTTTTAAGTTCCTTTTGGGCAGGAATGGCAGCTTATTTCTTTGTATCACGTTCGAGACTGAGGGGGGAAAACCAAACCAAACTATTGCACACAGGCATTTAATATTTGTTGAATGAATAACTACAATCATGATCTCTAAACATTATGCTTCAGTACAAGAAAGAAGTACATCCCATTTCAAAATCTGACTCTAGGCAAATGGATTCACATAGGCTTAAAAAAAAATTCTGGGGTAGCTACGTGGTGCAGTGAACAAAGTACCAGCTCTGGAATCAGGAGAACCTGAGTTCAAATAAGGACTCAGGTAATTAACACTTACTAGCCATGTGACCTTGGGCAAGTCACTTAACCCCAAATGCCCTGCCCTTTCCCTCCAAGAAAAAAAGCAAAAATTAATGTCATTTATTTGGCACTGGGCAACTGAAAATCAGATCTGAGGTAAAATCTATATAGAACTAGATGATTTCCAAAGTCCCTTTTATAAAAATGTTTCTGAGTATAGCTCAATGAAAAGCTGTATCTACTCTCTTTCTACAGTTTGTGGTTAAAAAGTTTTAAAAACTTCATACTGCACACTGAACCTAGTGCATGTTCATTAAAAAATTAAAGTCTTAAATTTGTTAGCAGACCATATGGGTGCTATTCACAATAAAAAAGAAAAAGTGTAAAATAAGGAATATGAAGAGATGGTAATTCTTGACTTTATCATTAAATGTTTTGACTACCAAGGCTGGTCTGAGCCTAAAATGCAGACAGTGCCTCCATATTCTGTCCATACAGCTACAGAAGACATACTGAGAAACATTCATACCAACACTGAGGAATACAAGCAGGAGAAGGGTCAAATTTTTTCAAACCAAAGTCTTCCAAGAAATGTTCTCACCAAATTTTAAACCCTAGTGGCAGATGAAAGCTTAAGTATAACTAATCAGAGCTCAAATGCTTTGAACTAAGCTAACTGCCACCCTAAATCTCATTTTCTTTGTACACTGTTAAGTGTCCTCTCATACTTTGAGATAGCCTTGCTCTCTGGCTAAGTCTTCCTGGATCTACAACTAGCTGGTGGTATGTTCCTGATCACATCCCTCTGCTAGCTTATTATGGATAAACAATACTTCCCTTGTTATTTATTTTAGATCAATTATTTTAAAGTCAGGCTGAACTTGTGGAAAGTCTTTGGGTGATAGCATAACATAATTTCCTGGGGGTGGGGGTTTTATACTTCTAATGATAGCAGTAATTGTGAAGATAATGTATGAGATGACATGGTTCAGATTCTTTAAAAAGAACATTTCACAACAGAAAATTATTCATAAAGTCAGGATTTTTTCAGACATTAAAACTCTGTGAACTACAGCAAACCAACAGAAACAGATTTGAACTCTCGCCTCAACAAGGGTAACTAAGAACATTAATGCTTAAAACCAACCCATTAATGTCCTAATGTCCTAAAATAACAAAGGTTATTACCTTTGGAAGCATGCATTTAAAACTATTTCTTTGAATTCTAATCCTAAAGTTAACATACTATCATGATGACAAAATTGGTGCTTCTGATCACTTTTATTTTAAATGTTAAATCATAGAAATTGAAAGAGAAAGGGGATGAGAACACCAAGTCAAGCATTGCTAATAATCAAAAGATCAAGTATCCCTTTCAGAAAGTCAATACCACTCTTTCAGTAGCAGTCACACTACTAAGTAGACTGGTTTTGAAAGAGTATTGCTTTAAGAAAAAAGTTTATTTTCAGTTTAACATAAAGGTACTTTTCTTGAGGACAGGAAGGAAGAGATGGAGAAGTGATTCATTGTAGAGATATTTGGGGCCTATTTATACCACAAGAGAATGAATCTCAAGATTCACAAAGAAACAAGTCAGTTATTTAAATAGATTTTTAAAATGCTTTAATTTTTGATGAAATTCTAGTGTAACTATACATATATACAACATGTGTGTATATGTGTATGCATACATAAATACATACAGTAACAAACCAGACGAAAATTCACAATCAAAATTACTCTATAAAATAATTTTGGGACAAAAATTAAAAAAACTCTCAGATCTCACGGACATTGGCAACTGCTATCATTGGGTGGTATGTTTAAGAGAAATGTGATAGTATTTTTAGAGTAAGAGGATTAAATTGATAAGCCAAGTAATTAATCTAATAGTAGAGTGGTATTGATTTTTATTAAATTTAGGAAGTAACTGCAGTGCAGAATTCCTAAACACCTTCCTAGATATTGCTGGCAATTCTACAAATTAAAAAAAAAAATCCTACTAAAAATCAAATCCATAAAAACAAAAGCATGTTAGAAATAGGAATGTTCAAGCATTGGAACACATAAATTCAATGAATAATAAATCACTGATGGACACAGGTGGGCAATTATAAGGGGAAATACGGCTGAATTGGGGTCTGCAGCTGCACATTAATTAATGTAGTGCTCTTAAAAATAAGACCTTATTGTTACCGAGGAACTTTGGGAAAAGGCTAAGAACCTACAAATTTGACTTTTTAAAAAGTGCAATTTCCAACAATCCAGTTGCAGATAAGCTTATATAGCTGGCATAATAATCTTTGGACTAAAAAAGCAAAAGAGTACTAATCTGATGTAGAATATTGCCATGTAGCTATGATGTCAAGAAGTGTCACTTCGAAGACAAAAGGATTTCCCTTGGACTATCTGGGTCCTACTATTTGTACCGTCTGTCATGACTGGCTCCCCTCATTACTGAGCACTCCCTGAAGTTTTCAGGGCCCAGGCCCCACTTTTATGTCATTGCACACAGCAATGGGACCACCTGATGCGTTACCCTCAGTCAGTCCACAAGCATTTATTAAATGCTTACTATGCACTAAGTCCTTGGGCTATAAAAAAAGGCAAAACCAGGGCTCCTGCTTGCAAGTGGCGCCCATTCTAATGGGGGCAGCAACATCCCAGTAACTAGGTACATACGGGATATCTAAAGTATAAATGTAAGAAAATATCAAAAGGGGGAGGATTAGGAAGCCTGGAGCAGGAAAGAGGCTTTGGCAGGAAGTGGGATGTGAGCCAGTCACTAAGCACAGATTGCCCTATCACCTTCCCAGTGGACTCAGTTCCATGTAGGTAAGGAAGTCCTTACTTTTGTGAGATCTCTAGGTCTTATTTTAGCGTCTGGATTCTATTAGGTGCTTAATAACTCTTTTTTTCCCTCAGCTTCCAAGATTCTTTCTATCAGGGTAGACAAGTTGTAAAAATAAATATACAAAAAAAGAGATTCACAATAACTCAAATATGGGAGTGGGGATAGGGGAAAGCCTCACGTTAAGCAGTGGTGTCTTATTTCTCTGTCAAGCTGAGTTCCATTTGTCCATTGAAAACTGCCTGTTCTCCATCTCTACCTGGCTGTTTCACAAGCATCTCAAACTCAACACATGGCCAAGGAACCCTGGTCGAGGGCCTAACCACCTTTCCACCCTAGTTTTCAGGATCTTGGAATTATCCTATTCCTTATATTGCCAAAGATTTTCAACTCTACCTCTTTAATGACTCTTGCAGCTGTGCCCCTCTGTCTCATTATTCACACAGCTATAACCGTAGTGTAGATCTTAGCATCTCTCCTACGGACCAAACTGCCAAAATGTATTCATAAAGTATAGGTCTGACTACGTTACTGCCCTGCTCAAAAAATCTGAGTGTTTCCTACTGCCTATAGGACAAAAAAAGACAGATGGAGAGATAGATAGATTCCTTGGTTTGACATTTAAAGCCCTTTCCAACCTTGCTCCAACATTTTTTTCTAGACTAGTGTATTTTTACAAACTCTACACTCCAATCAAAAATGGACTTGTAGGTCTATGAACTTGTCTCCATGCTCGAGGGAAGGCTCTCCCCTATGACTAGAAATGTTCTTTTTTCCTTTTTGGAGGGGAGAAGACAAGGCAATTGAGGTTGAGTGACTTGCCCAAGGTCACACAGCTAGTAAGTGTTAAATGTCTGAGGCCACATTTGAACTCAGGTCCTCCTGACTCGAGGGCTGGTGCTCTATTCACTGGGCTACCTCGCCGCCCCTAGAAATGCTCTTTTTTCTTCTCTACTTGTTTAACTAGTCCCTTTCTTCTCTTAAAACTCCACTGTGCTCCATTTCCAGCTCTTAACTAAGCTCTGGCCTGATTCCCAAAAAATGCTTTCTCTCAGGTCCCTGAAATCTCTTTGGATTTATAACTGTATATATTTTGGATCATCTGATATAAGTATAGATTTCTCCCTCAGTAGAACATAAGCTACTAGAGAAGAATAAGTACCCCTAGTAGCAGACTGAGAAGTCACTGCTTGGTAAATGCCTGTTGATTTACATGAATGAGAGACAATGGGGAATTACTCCCACATTCACTCTTATCTTCCATATTCATCTCTGCCTCTTCTCCCACTCACTTAATGCCAAATAGTGATTAATACATAAATAAAGCCATCAAAAACACAGGAGATTTGGAGGAAAAGATTAGCTTATTTTGAGGCATGTTGAGTTTGAGTTGCAATGAAACATCCAAGTTCAGATATTTTTAGTTGGGTACCAGAGACACTGTGATGAAATTCTGACTAGGCTCTAGGATGAACTAAGAGAGAGATCTTTCAGTCATTTGTACTGAAAAGTTAAGCTGAAGCCTCAGAAGTGAAGGAGACTGCCTAGGAAAAAAATATATGAAGACAAAATGAGAAAAGAACTTTTGAGAGAACTCAGACCATAAGGATTCAGGGAGAAAAGAAGTGACAGTAGACATAAAAAATACTGGATTTGGAGGTAGAAAATGAAACTGAAGAGCACAGTATCTAAGGGTAAAGCAAGACGAAAGAATATCTGGGAAGGTCTTTTTCAAACAGTACACAGCTCAAAACCCCCGACTCAGAGGTCATGGGATCACAGGTGTAGCACTAGAAGTCATTCAGGAATGTAACCCAGATCTTCTGGCACAGAATCTAATACTCTTTCCAAAAGGCTGTGCTAACTGTAAGATGAGCACTGGTGAACTCTGAGAAAAGCAGGATATTCTAGGATCATTAATTTAAAGCACTATTTCCATGGCGCCATGGCACTGGACATGGAGTATGGGTATGATTTCTAGCTCTGCAATGTCCTAGTTATATGAACTTGTACAAGTTACGTAATGCTCCTACAGCTTAGCTCCTTCATTTGTAGAATCAAACGGTCGGGCTGGATGATTCTAATGATCCCATGCAGCCTAAAGAAAGAAGACATTAAAAAGCTCACTGTCATGGGCTATGAGGTCAGGGGATCTCAGAGACACTTCAAGAAGAATGGTACCGATGGAAGGTAGATTACAAAAGGATGAGGAAAGGATAGAATGGGTATAGAGACAACTTTTTCATGTAATCTGGTTATGAAGGAGAGGAGGGAGATAAGGTTAGTTAGTTTTCTTTCAGAGAATAATTCAATATATTAAAGAGATAGGAAGACTGAAAATATTTATAAATAAATGAGAAGGATGCAGACCAGGAGTGGGGGACCTGTGGCCTTCTAGGTCCTTGTGGGCAGGCTTTGGACTGAGCCCAAGTTTTACAGAACAAATCCTTTTATTGTGAGGATTTTTTCTGTGAAGTTTGGATTCAGTGAAAAGGCCACATTTGAGGACCTGGAGGACACAGGTTCCCTACCCCTGGTGTAGACTGATGACATGTATGTGAGAAAGAATCACTGTCATGGAGATAGGAAACAATAAAATCAAAGGAACAAGTAGAACAAAGACTATGGACTGAGAAATATTTCCTGAAGCAGCAACAGATAGTAGGTGCTATTTTTAAAAAAGTTTCAAGGTGTGGAAAAGAAGAGCATCTATCAAATGGTCTCAATCTTCTCAATGTCTCTCTCCTTTAAGGCCCAAGTCTGATTTTGATGACCATTACTTCAAAATAATTTTTCCAAATAAAACAATGCTTAATAAAGTAACCACAAGCAACAGTGTACCCAGAGAAGTCTGTCAAAGGTCTTCCTGTCTGATTTATCCAACCACAGTTTTCCTAAAGTAAGCTTTTAATAAACATATTTGTTGAACTAACTTTGCAAATACTGCTTTGTACAGGAAGTAAATCCTTACAGTAAGGATAAACTTTTTTCTTAGCCCTCCCATTATGAGATATGAAATTAATGTTAAAATATTATGAAATCAAAAGATGCCCTATGAACATATAGGATTCTATGTGGCTATTTAAGACCTGAAATGCTTTTAAACCTAAGGCAATAGGCAATAGCTATTAGGGCTAAAAGTTAAGTCACTGCCATACACCCCCCATTTAATTTCCTTCAGAAATGTCTGAGTTTTATTCTCAAAACCTAGGTTAAGTATGGTCTAACCCCATGGCTAAAAATGGCCTATCCGGTTGTTGACAACATTAACACTCTATTTTCACGCATCAAATTGAATGAAACCAAATGGGGCTGCGGCTTACTTCTTTATTTTTTTTTTTTTGCTTTCTGGAGGGCAGTTGGGGTTAAGTGACTTGCCTAAGGTCACAAGGCTAGTTTTTTTTGGTGTGTGTGTGTGTGTTAAATGCCTGAGGCCAAATTTGAACTCAGGTCCTCCTGACTCCAGGGCCAGTGCTCTATTCACTACACCACCTAGCTGCCCCTGTGGCTTACTTCTACTGAAACCTTTAGGAATTGTCAGCTGCCTTGACAACTGGTAGCTAGCCAAAAAAAAAAAAAAAGTATAAAATAGTTTTGTAATTAAGAACAAACGTAAATAAAAGCATTAATAAAAACATCCAAGTCAGTAATAATAATAACAACAATAATAATTGCTTTCAAAGGTCTGCAAAGTGCTTTATAAACATCATTTATCACATTTGATCCTCACAACAACCCTGGAGGGAGGTGCTATTCTTAACCCCATTTGACAAATGAGGAAAGCTGTGGCACACAGAGGCTGTGACTTGCCCAAGGTCACACAGCTAGAAAGTTTCTGGGGCTAGATTTGAACTCAGGTTTTCCTGACTACATGTCCAGCACTCTCTCCATTTTTACCTAGCTACACCAAAAACACATGGAAAACGACAACAAAATATAATAATATGTGCAGGAATAATCTTACAGATATGGAATATACAAACACAAAATAGGATGTAAGATATATTAAAACAATAACCAAGTGATCCTAATCTTGCTATTTGCATTATTCCTTGGGTTATACAAACATCTTTTCAGTGGCTAAAATTTTTATAGAACCACAATCCTTCTAATAAATAGGGAAAAAAACCCATTTTAAATTTAATGAACCAAAGACAAAATGCTGCCTCTGTAGAGAAGACTATTCCAAAGAAGTCAAAATAAATAATTTTACCTTCATTGGGAGAGGTTTTCAACTTTACACAAATTCCATGGACATCTCCATAGCATTCCTGTATTTTACGTAATGCATCTGTGGACCTGAGTTCCATGAGAGCCCGGAGCTCAGCAAGTGTAATTCCAAAATCTCCATCATGATTAGCTTCCTTCAAAGAGTTTTTCACACCACTGTATGCAACAGAGTTGTTGGCCATCTCGCCCATTACAAGTATAATTTTTATTATGAGGAAAGTGTTTCCAAAAGGAACAAATTTCTTTCACTTTATATATTTCCAAGATGAAAATTGTTCAAATATGAAAAACATCCTCAAAATAGACACCCATCATGTGAATTTGTACAGCAGCATCAGCAGCAACATTTTCCATGGATGTCTCTTGAACTTTGGCCCATGCCTAGTTTCTTTTCTCCACATTAATCATAAGAGATGTGCAATCTGAAAAAGAAAAGGTTTGAAATCATTAATAAAAGCATTTTTCAAATAAAACAAATGTTAGCACTTCCACAGGCCATATGTTAAGAAGTGCGGGCGCATGTGTATGATACATATACACACACACACACACCCCCCTCTCTGTTCAGTTCCATAACCTATTAACAATCAAATGAAACACTACTTCAAATCACTAAGAAGAGAAAAGAGAATGAAAACTTTACTACCAATAAATTGGCAAGGATGAAAAAAAGATGAGAATCATCAATGTAGTAAGGGTATTGGAAAGACAGGCACACTGATATGCTGTTGATGGAGCTATGAATTGTTGGTCCCACCATTCAAGAAAACAATCTGGAATTATGTTAAGAAAGTGACTAAATCATATCCATAGGCTTTGACCCAGAAATTCCACTGCTGAGCATGCATAAAGAAAAACAGGTGCCATACACTTCCAAAATATTCATGGCAGCACTTTTTTTAGCAGGAAAAAAAAGCAGAAATAAAGATGTCCACTGGGGAATGGCTCAACAAACTGTGGGATAGGAATGTAAAAGAATATACAGTGCCATATGAAACAATGATTATGAATTCAAAATGTCCACAAAATGACACTGAATGAAGCAGAACCAGGAAAAACATAGTGACAGGATGAATGGAAAGAACAAAAAACAACCCAAAGAAACAAAACAAAACCCTACTATTATAATGACCAAAGCAGGCCCCCGGAGAAGAGGTGAAGATTATCTTCAATGAATCCTTCCTCAGTGACTAGAAGGAAAAGTAAGGGAAACTGAACACAATGGAAAAGGGTAAGGTTTGGAGAAGGGTCAGTTTAGGCTTAGACAACAAGTTGTTTAGGAGTTGGAAAGGTGGAACTGGAGTTCAAGGAGAGATATTTGGGAGTCATATGCATCAATATGATAATTAATTGAACCCACTGAAAGGAGACAATATATAGAGACAAGAGAAGTGAGTGAGTTCAGGCCAGTTTTGGAGAATAGTATGGAACCTAATTCTCGAAACATTTGAAGTTCTGTCTTGCGGAAGGAGGATTAAAGTATTTCTGCTTGGTTCACCAAATTTAGAACTAGAAGCAATGAATAGAATATGTGAAGAGGCAAATTGAGTCTTTGTGCAAACTAAAGCTTAGCCAAATCTGATAAGCTATCCAAAGATGGAGTGAACTTCCTGGGAAATAGTAATTGGCCTTCATTAGAGAGCTTTCAAGCAAAGGCTTGATAATCACTTATTAGTTTGATGTGTTTCTTGTTGGGTTATGGTTTGGAAAAATGGCCACTGAGGTCTCTCCCTACTTCAAGATGCCGTGATAGCATGTGCTTTCTATCATGGGGGTGTAAAAGATGAATGAGCTGGTGTGTCTCTGACATCTGTCCACTGGCATACTATAGATGAATATTTGTTCAGCAAGTATGGCATGCAGTGTTGTGTATGTTTTACCTCTGAGACTAAAATGTTTCCATGAATTTTGTTGCCAATAAATACTGTGTTTTATTGTATTATTTTAAAAATATTGGAATTACCTTGAATTTTGTAAGGTTAGATTTGACTGCCTCTTCCGGGCACTCTTTCCTTCCCTGGTTTTTTTGTCAAATAGTGAGTTCTCATCCCAGAAGTTCCTCCCCGATAGCTTCCATACTGTCTAACCATGCCACCCCCATCTTGTATCTGAGGTGTTTTTTTTTTAAAAATACAAGACTTTATATATTAAATAAAAGACATTAAATTATACTTTATTAGGCTATGGAGATATTTTGGGGTCTTGTCATCCAATACTTGTCAGAATACAAGCGCTGGCAATGGCCAGTTGGGTGCCATTGTAAACAAATTCAATTCATGTATTACTTGGTTGAAGGAAATACTGGAGAACAGGAAAACTGGAAGCAGGAAAACCACTAAGGAAGCTATTGCAACAACATGAACAAATAACATCCAAAACTCAGTTCAAGCTTTTCCATAAGGCCTTTCCAGATCTCCCCCAGGGGCTGTTCCAGGCCCCACCAAATTTATTTTGTAAACACTTAGCCCTATTCCCTCTAGATTTAGAATGTAAATTCTCTGATGTCAGGGATTCTTTCAGTTTTGCTCCACAACCTCCAGACTATACCACCATGCCTTAGTTGCCTTCTTGCTCTGGAAGATCCTACCACCTCTGCGTCCCCCTTGCTATCCAATATCATTGGTTAGTTCCTCCCAGGACCTCCATTGTGAAGATGTCCAGGCCAGCCATGCTCACTCATTTATTCCAGACCAGGCTCCCCCTCCAGGGCACATTACCACTTCCCCTACCTCTTGTTATCTGCTCCCCTTTAGACACTGTCTTCCTCCCATTAAAATGTAAACTCTTTGAGGCAAGGTACTTTCTTTTCATTTATATTCCCAGAATTGAGCAGAGTCTAGCTTAATCAGTTTAAGTAAATGCTTAATAAGCGACTGATATCACTGTATACCCAGTGCTAATCCAATGTCTTAATAAAGGCTTGCTGCTTAATTGCAAAGGAAGAATCTGAGTATTAAAAAAGTAGAAATGATAGGACTTTGTAGCAGACTGGATGTGGATAAGTGAGAATCAAAGAAGACTCCACAGTTAGGAACCTCTAATGACTGAGACAGTGGTGCCAAAAGAAAGAAGTTAAAATTCCTGCAGTCAATTTCTTTTTGATTTTATGCCACTCACAACTGCTAGTAACTAGAATGATTCCTGTGTTTTAAAGAGAATTCGTAGAAAAAGGAGGTTCAAAACAAATGATCTGAAAACTGTTACACAGAAAATTACCAAAATGTGGGCACTTTCAAAATAAGAGAAAATTAGGAGGAATTGCATGAACTGATGGAGAGTGAGGTGAACAGAACCATTTACACAATGATTACAACAGCTTAGAGACTTAAATCTTTAAAAGAAATTATCAACCATAACTCCAGAGGATTAATTTTGAAAAAACCTTTTTACCTCTTACAGAGAAGTGATGGACTCATGATTTGAAGACACACTTTTTTGGACATGCCTCCTGTGTAGATTTGTTTTTGTTTAATTATACTTATTGGTTAAAAAAGAGGGCTATTTCCCCCCTAATGTGAGGGTGTGGTATTGGGAGAAAGGAAAGTAATTAAATAGTCATTAACAAAATATATTTTAAAAAGTGGTATAGAACAAGAATATGGTTCAGAGGGCTAACGTACTGAAATTATTGCAGACTTTCAAAAAAGCATTATGGAGGTTCTCATTTCATATATAATCTTTTTCTGTTCTTTATGTATAGAAATGCTTAGGTATGCTGATTATTTGTCAAAATTAAAATTTTGTGCACAAATACTAGAGTACACACACTATCCGACATGGTAGTTTTACAAAGTACTGGCTAAACTGGAAAGTCCTTTGAGATCTATTAATGTTGGAAGAATTTTGAATATGTTTACACATCCACTTTGAAATTTATGTAACAAAGTTATCTGTGTTTTAGCTTCCTTATTGGCAGTAAGATTAAAAGTAAATTAAAGGTGGGGATGTCTTAATATCTCCAGGGTCTAGCATAGTATTTTGCATATAATAGATGCTTAATGAATATATGCTGAATTGAAATGAATAAAGTGAAGTTGGGCAAGTAGGATTTTTGAACAACACTCTGTTAAATGAGTAAGCACTAAAGACCATACAAATCAGTCTTTTTTAACATACTACCAAGAAAATGCAAGAAGAGATCATATGAATATAACTGCAAAACACTTTCATAGAAATATAGAAAAATAAGTGAGAAATTAATTGCCTATGGTTGAGCAGTGCCAGAAACAAAAGAAAAAGAAAATCCTACCCAAATTTATTCATCCACTACCATATAATCAAACTATGAAATAATTACTTTTAGAGAACTAGAAAAAAAATAACAAAATTCATCTGGAGGAAGAAAATGAGATCAATATTCTCAAGGGAAATATTGACAAAAGGGAACCTAGCAGTACCAGATATCACAGTACATGTATACTAAAAAGTAGTAGTCATTAAAACTTTCTTGCACTGCTTAAAAAGAAAAAAAAAGGAAAGTTGATCAGTGGAACAGATAAAAAGTATGTTAACACAGAGAAGCAAATGAATATAGTAGCAAATGTTCGACAAGCTCAAATAACATAAAAATTGCTAAGAAAATTGAAAAGAAATCTGGTGGAAATTAAGTTTTGGCTAAAATCTCACACTACCTACCATAATAATGTGCCCTAGATATAAAGGCTGATATCATAAACAAGAAAAAAAGGAGTAAGAAAATAGCTTTATAATAGCTACAGGATTATCAGGGATGAACTCAAAAACAGTAAACGATATCAGTAAAGGGGAAAAAGATAAATTTTGCTATAAAAAATTGAAGTTTTTGCACATAAAACTGATCAAGATGAGAAAGGAAACACCTGAGGAAAAAAAAATCCTTCCAACAAGTTTCTTTGATAAACCTCTCATAGCTAAGATATATAAGGAACTGATTCAAATATGTATCAAGAGTCACTTCCCAACAAATGGTCAGAGAATATGAAGTTATTTCTTAAAGGAAGAAAGTCAAAAGATCACTAGTCATCTAAAAAATGCTCCAAAGTACCAATAAAATAAATGCAAATTACAAGAGCTGAGGTTCTACTTCACACATTTTAGACTGACAAAGATGAAAAAAAAAGACAATTGTTAAAGGGATTGTAGAAATATAGCCACTCCAGTGCATTGTGGGTAAAGTTGTGAATTAGTTCATTCATTCTATTGGCTTTTCTTTTAAAAAAAATTGCTATTGTTTCGCCTCCCTGAAGCGTAATAGATCTTAGAGTTTATTTTAACTCTGCATGAATTTTCATGGTTCAAGTACTGGTGGAATTTGGTTTCCTACTCTACTTGCTATCCTGTTCTGTTTTATGGATGCATTCATCCCATTCTCAACCATAATCATTAATGATCTATTTCCCTTTATTCTTTTTTCTTATGCTTCTATTTTTTCCCTCTTGCTCCTTTGTTTGAAAAAAAGTGGAAGGTCACAAAAGAGTATGCTCAGCACCAGTGCTCTCTATTTGATATAACCTGTTTCTACACCACTGTCCCTCTTCTGTTTCCTCCACTAAGACCCATATACTTTCTCTCCCCCTCCAAAAAAACTCTCTTTTGACAATCCGCCCTGAATCTACCTTCCCTCTGTGACCACTACTCTGTTCTCTTTTGTGTAAGTTAAATGTATTTCCACACTAAGGGGTGTGTGTGTGTGTGTGTGTGTGTGTGTGTGTGTGTGTGTGTGTGTGTGTGTGTGTGCCCTCTTTGGTTCAAATAAGGTTCAAGTGTCACCTGCTCCCCCCATCATTCCTCATGTAACTTTTTTCCTTCTTGTACATCCTGTTATTTTAGATAGTAAGTTCTCTCATTCATCTTGCCTGTTTCTTCCCCAGTGTACTTCTTTTCCCCCTCTTTTCTTTCTTCTTTTAAAGTCATTAAGATGTACAAAAACAACTTGGTGGATCTGTCATATTTTACTCCCTCTTAGGATATTAGGGTTCTGAGAGGATGTGTGTAATCATCTCCTTAGAATGTAAACAATTTATTCTTGAATAAAAGTATCTTAACATTGTCTACTCATATGTACTCTTTCTAACGTTCATCTTCACTCCTGTGCTTGTAACATTTATACTTAGCTCTGATATTTTCATCAAGAATGCTTAGAAGTGCTTTATTTGTTTTTCCTCCTTATAGCATTTATTCTTAGTTTTGATAAGTAAATTAATCTTGGTTGTACACCTATGCCTTTTGCCTTCTGAAATATTGGATTTCATACTCTCAGCTCCTTGATGGTAGCAGCTGCAAAATCTTGTATAAGCCTGACTGTGGTTCCTTGGTACTTGAATTTCTTCTTAGATAAGAGATCTGAGCAGTTTTCCTCTACAATTTCTTGAAATATGACATCCAGGAACTTTTTAGAGTCACACAGATCTTTGACTTTCAGAGAAATAAATTATTCTTAAATTAGTCAATCTTCAACATTCTTACTTTTGTGACTTTAAGCATTCCCATAATTTTATCTGGAGGAAGAAAATGAGATCAATATTCTCAAGGGAAATAATGACAAAAAAAAGAAGAAAGGGGACCTAGCAGTACCAGATATCACACTACATGTATACTAAAAAGCGGTAGTCATTTAAAACTTTCTAGCATTGCTTAAAAAGAAAAAAGAAGGAAAGTTGATCAGTGTTCGTTTTTTTCACGTTCACATTGGCAAGCACACACATCAGTGGCTATGTGCAGTAGAGAAAAAAATGAAGGTGCAAAACAGAGGGAAGTATTTGTAAAAATGTTCGTGTGTCTGCTCCAGAAAGTAGCAAAGTAACCTTCCAAGTGCCTGATGAGGGAACTCAAAAAATACAAAAGTAGTTAAATTTGTGGGTAAATGAAATAGTAGTCAACCCACTCTTGCCAGCAAACATCTCAATCCAGCCAGAAGAGAGCTGTGGGACCAGTGACCTCAGACTAGGAGTCCCCCAGGCATGTGTTTTTCAGTGGGGAACAGTTCAATCATGGAGCTGAAAGGAAGATTTGGACCCTTGGACTGGACCCCCTGCCCAGGCCCTTCCAATATTGCCTTTCCTCCCCTTTGTATTTCATAGGCTATTTTTCTTTCTTTCTTTCTTTTGGAGGGGGAAGGTAGGGCAATTGGGGTTAAGTGACCTGCCCAAGGTCACATGGCTAGCAGTTTCTTGTGTTAAGACTCTTGAGGCCGAATTTGAACTCAGGTCCTCCTGACTCTAGGGCTAGTGCTCTATTCACTGTGCCACCCAGCCGCTCCCATAGGTTATTTTTCATGATTACTGTGTTAGGAAAAGTGCACATTATCAGAATTAATGTTTTGTTAAGTATATTTTCAGCAATCTCTAGCGAAAGATTACAGTTTTTGGTGGTTGTAGGAACCTAACCCCAAATTTCCCACAGATTCAATCATCAAATTTTGCTTTTGACCTTTGTGTCATTTTCTAGGAATGACTCCATGAAAGCTGAGGATTGACTCTCTTATTAGCCTGTTTTCTGGACCAAAGCTTTTCCCTGGACTCTTCGTATATCTTTGGAAACTGTAGCTCTTCAAGTAGCTATGTCTTAAGTGTAATTTTAATTCTATTATCAGCATTGGTATGACATTTCTAGTGGAGAAAATAATCTTAGGAGAGATAAAGATGACTTACACTATAGCAGACTGTAACCACAAATGTCCTGGGGAGTTTTTCTTTGGCTAACTTTTTACATGGACAGAGTGACCTATATAAACTAAGACAGAAGCAGGATTTAATTTCACCCAAGCTTGCAAGTGAAAGAAAAGAAGATTTAAGTTTCCTGACTACTGGTTTCCTCCATTCTGACCACTAGTCAATGCTCAGTCTCCTAAACCATGAAACTCTTAAATTAACTTTTCTTTACAAAGGTCACAAAAAGATAGCAGTACTAACTCATTGGTCATAAAGACACTAATCAAATATTCAATACTGACAAGAACAATTACAGATTCTTTTTATAGAAGTAAAACTGTTAATTCAAAAAAAGTTACTAAATAAACAAAAAAAAAAAAAACCCATAAATAAAATACACAAAAGTCAAAATGCAGTTTTAATAAGTTTCCAAAATAACTTGGGCTAGGTCTCTGAGTTTCATAAGCACTTTTATTGTCTAGTGGCTAAAGTATGATCTACAGCATCTGCACTATAATTCTTACAGGGCACAAGATCCCTTTGACATCTAGTGGAACTCCGATGGTCAAGAACTGAGAAGCATAATAAAAGAGGAGAAAGAGATCCTCGAAGGTAACTCAAAATTCAGTGTGCTTCTAATTTTCATTAGCCTTCCTCCAACATTAATGGAGTGGCTGCAAGTTTTAGATGACAATATGATAACAAAGTGTAATTCTGCCATTTCCAAGACTGCTCCATACTGGAGCACTAAATACTCTAAAACTATAAAATTTCTTATTTCCATCTCCTTTACGTAATCAAGAATGTCTAAATGGGTTTTAAATATATGTTTCTGTCTCAAGAAAAAATGCCAGTCCAAGGACAAAGCACTTGTCAGGAAAAGGTTTGTAATGGAATTTTCTCTATTAGATTATAAAATTCTTTAGAGCTGTTACCTACGTTATCTTTACCAGCAACTGGTACAGATAATAAGAGAAATGTAGGTGTAAAAACAAATATCAATAAAAATTCATTTCTAAGAGAGCAGTACATAAATATTAGCTGTTATCATTATCTGCACAGTACCTAACACATACAGGGTCTCACTTTGTTGGAAAGAGGATTTTTAAAAAAGCCTTTGTCAAAATCCCTTCTAGGACCAAAATGGGCTTTGAAGGGGAGTTTGAGTCAGTGGAGGCTGAAAAGTAATTGGCACTTTTATCTGGTATGTTTAAGGTAAGGCTCAAATGGAAGGCCATGGGGCTTAACCAAAGAAAGTAGGAGGTGTAGAAAACAAGGGATGGATTCTTGGTCAACCCACTAACTCTTTGGTTTATATTGAGGCCAAGACTGACACCTCCAAAGTGGGACTAGAGAGTCAACATGTCATACCTTTGGTATCCTAAGCTGATGGCAGGCAGAATGTGTTTATGATGTTGTCTGCGTCAGTGCTTCAAAGCAGCACTCTAAGACTCAGGGGTCTCAGAGCCGAGGGTGTGCAGCGAAGAGGGTCATAATAGCTCTAATATCTGGGCTGTCTGGGTGTTTTACAGGGACTAAGAGAGTCCCAGTGCTTAGGGAAACCCATTTTTCCATCTGAGGTCATGGTCTAGGAAAGGAAACCACAAATGTCTATCACTAAAAGATTCTAGATATGGGAGCCTTCCGGAAAAGAAACAGGGCAGGAGCAAAGGATATACCTAAGGAATGAAGAGCCTACTCAACAGAGAAAGGCTAGGCTGGAGAAACCAGAGGTTTAAAAAAGAAAAAAGAAGAATTCTTTGTAAGATATCATTGGTTTCAATTTCTCTCACTTTTCCATAAATGAATCATATTAAAACATCCCATTAATAAGCTATTTGCTCTACCATAATAGATAGTATTTTTAAATTGAAAGTAGGTCTTCAAATCTTCATTGTCAGAGTCTGTCATAAGTTTTGTAAGGTCACCTGCTATACATTCATTTGTTTTCTTTGAGTTCTCAGGAAGGGTTCAGAAATCCAATCTTGGCTTTCCTGTTCAATTTTGAGGCTGAGAAAGACCATGATTTGGGATGGAGAACCCAATGCCTCTTCTCCTACCTTTCTAAAAAAACACTCAGATCAAAATGGCACAAGAATTGCCAGGTAGCTTCCTTGGCAATTGTCCCATCCTAGGAAAGGGCACAGGAAAAACAGAACAAACATCCAATACTGGCTGCAGGTCAACAGAATGTTGCAGGTCTGGCAACACCAAAAATTAACCAAATTTAAAGAGTATTAGAGTGCAATTTCTTCTTGTCCCAATGAACCCATTTCATTAAAAGGAATCCATTTACAATAAGCAAGAGTAAGAGATGATAAAAAACGAACAGCATCCTGTACCAGTACTCATGAAAAATATAAAAAAAAGAGGAAGGAAAAATTCTCTATGGAGAATTTATGAAGTAACAAAAATGAAATAGAAAATAGACAAAACTCACACAGGATAAGGTAACATTGTGACCCATCAGTAGTATCTAGTATCAGGGCTTCCATCCAAATACTGACAATTATAGAAACCCCGATTTAGGGTTGCAAGAAGGGAACTTGGGGGTTTGATGAAGAAACTGGCACAAAAAAATTAACTGGTTTTTGCCCAAGGTAATACAGACAGAAGGTGTCCCACAAGTCTTAGGGCAGACTAAAACTTAATGCTGGGACACAAGGTAGAGCCAGGATCTCAACCCAGGTCTCTTGATGCCAAATCCAAGGATATTTACATTGCGCCAGCTTGCCTGGAAGCTGGTAATTAATTGGCCCTGTTACATCATTCATTAGAGAGTTAATGGAGGAAGTCTTTCTAGATTTTCACTTTAACTGAATGTAGCCCTGGCTTGAAAGTGTTGTTTTGAAACTCCAAAGCTCTGAGTAATAACTTCCAGATATCACAAAAGCTGTCAAACGGTGAAACTGAAACGCAGGAGAAAACAACTGTCTTTGCTGCCTCTGCTTCTACCAGGAAGCACGTAGAGCACTGGCTAGCACTTGCACCTCTGTTCTTCACAGAAAAGCCCCTTATCCCCTTAGGACAGGGGACTGTCTCATCTTCTACTTCTCCTAATCCATCCCAGGACCTTGGAGAAATGTAGTACTGACATTGCAACTTCAAATAATGTTACTGGTGTGAATGGATACAACTCTACCTCCTTTCAGCTAATATCCAAAGACAAACTGTGTCCAGTTAAGGAGAACTACAGCATGTGCCATCATCCCCTAGTTTCAATGGAGTTAAGTTTTAGCAGGTCAAGCCAGGGAGGTGTAAACCTCTTAATTATCAAAACAACTTGGTACTGGCCAAGAAATTGAGTGGTGGATCAGTGGAGTGGATTAAGTAAAACTTATATTATAGTAAATGACCATAGTGCTCTGGAATATGATAAATCCAAAGACTCCATCTTCTGGGCTAAGAATTCATTACTTAACAAAACTGCTGGGAAAACCAGAAAACAGTACGGCAGAAAGTAAGTATAAACCAATATCTCACACAGTATACCATGATAAAGTCAAAGTGGGTACATGATTTACATATAAAGGGTGATGCCATAAATAAGTTAAGAGAGCATGGAATAGTTTATCTGTCAGATTTATGGATAAGGAAAGAATTTAGGACCAAAGCAAACAGAGAGTATTACAAAATGCAAAACAGATAATTTGATTATATAAAATTAAAGTTTTTGCACAAACAAAACCAATGCAACCAAAATTATAAGGAAAGCGGAAAAGTTGGGGAAAATTTTTGCAACAAATATTTCTTATAAAAACCTTGTATCTCAAATATATAGAGAACTGAGTCAAATTTATAAATACAAGTCATTCCCCAACTGATAAATGGTCAAAGAAAATGGCAATTTTTGGACAAAGAAATCAAAGCTATCTATAGTCATATGAAAAAACGCTCTAAATCACTACTGATTAGAGAGATGCAAATTAAAACTATTCTGAGGTACAACCTCACACCTTTCAGATTGTCTAATATGATAAAAAAGGAAATGTTGGAGGGGATGTGGGAAAACTGGAACACTAAGGCACTTTTGGTGGAGCTGTGAACTGATCCAACTATTCTGTAAAGTAATTTGGAACTATGCCTAAAGGGCTATAATCTATAAAATTGTGCCATACCCTTTGATCCAGCAATACCAGTACTAGGTCTATATCCCAAAGACATTTCTAAAATGTGTACAAAAATATTCATAGCAGCTCTTTTTGTGGTGGCCAAGAATTGGAAATCAAAGGGATGCCCATCAATCGAGGAATGGCTAAACAAGCTGTGGTATATGACTGTAATGGAATACCACTCTGCTATAAGAAATGACAAGCAGGATGATTTCAGAAAAACCTGGAAAAACTTACATGAACTGAGGCAGAGTGAAGTGAATGGAACCAGGAGAACACTGTACACAGTAACAGCAACAGTTTGATGAAGAATTGTGAATGACTTAGCTATTCTAAGTAATACAATGATCCAAGACGATCCCAAAGGAGCAATGATGAAGCACACTATTTGCCTCCACAGAAAGGACTGACACTGAATACAGACTGAAGCAGGCTATTTTCCACCTTCTTTCTTTCATTTTTTTCTTTTATTCAAGTCTTCTTATACAAAATGACTAATATGGAAATGTTTTACATAACTGCACATGTATAACCTATATCTGATTGCTTACTGTCTTGGGAAAGGGGAAGGGGAGGGAAAAAGAGAGGGATAGAATTTGGAATTCAAAACTTTAAAAAAAATAGAGCCCCCTCTTCAAGAGATAAAAATGTATATGAATATAGATGTCAAACCAGCTATTCCACCAGATTATATTCAGCTCTTATGGGCTAGTTCTAGCCTGACAATTCAAAAGGATTTAAGTTTAAATGCTTTAGAAAACAAGATGCTCATTATTTCATTTTACCGGCTTACACAGATAAAGCTGGTAATATTTTCAGAGATTTTAAGACAAACCAAAAAACGATCTTAGTGTTTTATCCTTCTAGCTGAAAAACATGAATTTTATTTTTAGAAAACTTGTTTTTTAGTGATTAATCCTAGTATCTGAACATCTGAGAAACACAGGACAGGACAGAGGAATTAATCAAGGAGAATTTATTAAGTCCTTGCTCTATGTGCCAGGCACTGTACTAAGGGCTGGTAATACAAAGAAAGAAAAAACAGTCCCAGCACCAGAAAACTTATATTCTGATGGGGGAGATAACATATAACTAAATAGGTAAATGCAGGATACATAAAAAGTAGGTGAAAGTAACTTTAGATTGCCCCAGTATCTGGAGTGTGACCAGGAAAGGCCTCCTGCTGAAGGGTAGTGTGTGAAATGAGGCTTGGAGGAAGCCAAAGATTCTACTAGGTGGAGGTACGGCAAGGGAGCATTCTAGGTGTGAGGGACAACAGTCAATGCATAGGCAGAGAGAAGAAATGGAGTGTCTCTTGTGAGGAGCACAGAGTTAGCCAGAGTAAGGCTGGATCACAGAATGTATGGAGGGAAGACGACTACAGGAAGGGGCACAGACAGGCAGCACCCTCATTTCAGGACAAGTCATCTGTTCCTGAAGCTCTGTTTTCTCCATGTAAGGAGATGGTAAGGTCACAGGATAGGTTTTATATGAGTGTGACACAAACCAGATTCTGATCTGAACTCAGATTCTTACTGATGGGCTAGTTCTGGCCTCAGGGCAGAATAATCTTTATTCCATTCCATTTTAGCAGGATGTTTTGTAACTTCTTTGCCTCTTTCTCATTTGTGAATTATGAAATGAAGTAGTTGTGATGGTTTTTTTTTTTTCCATTTTAAACTGTGGTAGCACAACTGGTAGACCAAAGCTTAAGAATTTAATCAAAAAATGCTTCTGGGGTAACATGACTTACTATTCAAAGTAACTGGCAAATGAAGAGACAAGTAAATCATAGACAGTCTGGACCAGTCAAGATGTTTCTCCAATGGAAGGAACTCCCTTGACAAAAATGAGGTTTAGACGAACACATTATACTTTATATGCCGAATATACTCAAAATGGATATGTAAACTAAATATTAACAATCACAAGAAAAATTACAAGAGAACCAGACCAAGTAATTTTTACAGATATAGCTAGGGGAAGAATTAATCAAAGATAAAATAAATATTTCAATCACACAAAACTGAAAAGCTTTTGCAAAACAAAAATCAATACAATTGGGTTTCAGGAAACAATCTACTGGAGAAAATATATTTAACCTACCAATGATAAAATTCTGATATGCAAGACACATATTGTATATACACATGTGCATTTCCTATACATATGTATGTATACATATATAAAAGATAAAGCACCATATCCCAATGGATAAACAGTGAAAGAATAGCAACAACTCTTAAAAGAACAGCAAATTATTAACAATCATATGAAAAGATGTGCCAAATCAGTAAAAATAAGATAAAGTAAAATAAAAAAAAGCATTAAGATTTTACCTCTCATCCAGAAATTGGCAAAGATGACAAAAGATGGAAGGGGGTGTGGAAAGACAGGCAGGCACACTAAAGCAATGTTAGCAGAACTGAGAACTTATTCACCTATTCTGAAAAACAATGCGGAATAACAGTCACTAATCTGTATATATCCTTTGTTCCAGCAATCCTAAAGGTGTGCACCCTCAAGTATATCAAGGAGAGAGGGTGATATGCAAGGATGTTTATAGCAGTATCTTTTTGTTTTGGGTACAGACCTGGAAACAAAACAGTTAACCATCAAAGACGTCATGGCTGAACAAAATGTGAATGAATGTACAGGAAGTTTATTGAACTAGAGTAAAAGATGAATGTCACAGAGTCAGAGAAATTTGGGAAAACCTGTATGAACTCATGCCAAGTGAAGTGAACAGAACCAGGAGAGCAATGTAAATGATGCTCCCAATAGCAATGTGAGGGGAAAAAACTGTGGAAGACTTTAAGAATTCTAATGCTTTTATAAAGATCAGAGGGTGAGATTTAGGGCTGGAAGGAAGCTTAGGGGCTGGGCCATCAAGCCTAATCCTCATTTTACAGGAGAGGACACTGAAGCATGTTGGGTGAGGATGATGAACTAGTGGCACAGAAGTGGTACACATATTCTCAGACATCACCAGTTCTGCTTGACATTTATAGTTTATCTGTTTCAAGGAGGTCATGTTAGTGGGTAGTGAGACATGAAAACAAGAACATCTACAAAATATTTTTTTGAAATGTATAGAATAAGAAAGTACAAGTGGGACATAAATGTGAGGTAGTAATATAACTGATCTACATATTTAAAAAAAAAATTAACCAAATTTTGTATAGTCCTCTTTGCTGTCTCACTTGCCCATGGTCACACACTCAACGTGCCAGGTGGAGGATCTGAACCTCAGCCTTCCTAGATTCCTAAGTTTGGTTACTGTCATATTACATATAATATATACTTTTAAAATTATGTATAATAACTGTTTCATATATAATCCTTTTCTCTTTCTTCATATCAAAAAATTAATTTTTGGTGGTATTTGTCAAACTCATAATATTTTTAAAAATTAAACTTCAGAAGATGGAGGCTTTGCCTCACATGACAAAATATGGGCATGGTCAGTATTTAGAGGGACTATAATAATACCACTAGTTAGCATTTATGTAACGCCTGCCATATGCCAGGCATTGTGCTAAGCACTGCACACTTATCTGATCATCACAATAACTCTGGGAGGGAGGTGCTACTATTCCCATGTTTCCATTGATTAAACTGAGGCAAACAAAGGTAAAGTGTCTGAGGCTGGATTTGAACTCAGGTCTTTCTGACTGTAGGCCCAGCACTCTTTGCACTGTGGCTGCCTCATACTTGGGAAAAGATGTATTGTTGGTAGAAGTATGAAATGTTCCAACTACTCTGTAAAGCAATATAGAATTACACTAACAAAGTGATTAAAATAGACCTTTTGATTCAGAAACCTCTATTCTAGATATATACCAAGAAGGTTCAAGACACAAAGGTTCCATAACCTAAACTTCCCAAAAGAGTTATAATCAGCATTTTCATGGTGGAAAAAAACAAAAACAAACCAACAAAAAACAGAACAACACATGCCTATCAACTGGGAAACAGCTAAACAAATCGCGCTACCTAACTGTAAAGGAATATTACTGTGTTGTTACAAATAAATACGGAGTAGCTAACATGAGAAGACTGCCTTACACAAACTGATACAGAGTGAAGAACCAGGAAAACAGTACACATATGACTAAAACCACATAAATGGAAAGAGCAACAAACCAACCAGAACTGCATGCTTTGTAATTCTAAGAAGCTTGACCTCAAATTAGATATGAAATTACTCTTCCTCTGCAGAGGCAGGAAATTCTGGGCATGGAAGACCTAGGATGGGGCTGAAGTGTCAGTTTCGCTCCTGTGAATTTCCCCTCCCCTCTCCTTTTTATTCCTTGTTTAAAGAGATGGCTCTGTGAGGAATATACTGGGAAATTAAGTTTACTGATTACATCAGAAAAAATCTTTCAAAAGTGGACAGGCTCAGTTGGTGAATGTCAGCCTTAGGGTGGAATTTTACACACGTTCTTAATCTGAGGTCTGTAAACTTTTTTTTTTTTGGGGGGGGGGGAGGGTTTAACTGTATTTCAGTATAATTGATTTCCTCAGCAATTCTATATATTTTATACCTTTAAAATACTATTTTGTGAAGAAGACCATAGACTTCACCTGACCACGAAAGCAGGCCAAGACACAAAATATTAAGAACCCCTAGGCTAGAAGACCTTCAAACCCCTGCTCTTTCCACTGTACCCTGAAGTCTAATGAGAGAAACTACCAAGGGGAAGGAAAGGTGTATAATGGCAAAAATTTTAATTAGGCAAGGAAAGCTAAAAGCATGCTATATACCTTTTTCTTTTGTAGGGAGGCAACTGGGGTTAAGTGACTTGCCCAGGGTCACAGAGCTAGTCAGTGTCTAAGGCTTGACTGAACTAGGATCCTCCTGACTCCAGGGTCAGTATTCTCTATCCACTGCACCACCTAGCTGCCCCTGCCATACACTTTTGAAGATGAATGAAAAAAATTTAGCTTTCACAAATTCAACTAATTCAAAAGTTTATCAGATGAAAATAGCTAAAAAAAAAAAAAAGCCCACCAGGAAAATCACCAAGTTTCCTGGGAGGTCCCTTCCAACAAACCTCTCTATCATCGTTCTGGGTATGTGACCTCCAGGCAAATCATAGCCCCTCCAAGAAAACCTCTCTCAGTCGATTTGTTCTTGGGAGAAGATGTGTCTTCTCTGCCATTTCACTACACCAATGAAATTAGTCCTGCCCAAAAATGATCAATAAAACCATATTAAAGAATCTTCTGGGGAAAGCTAGGAGCCAGGAACATCTTCCTTGACCATGTATGGAGTCCATAATGAATCTCTTCCCTCCAGAGGGTACGGGGAATAGAATCCAAGACTGTGCCAGAATATAATAAGAGAAATTATTAGAAGCTAAATGAATTTCTAAGACCCTCACCTAAATGCCAAGTTGCATGGTCTAGTGGGGAGGATTCCAGCTTCTGTGATGGGCAAATGCTAATATGAAGGTGCAAGGAAGAAGTGCAATAAGCATTTCTCAAGTTCTGGGTAAGGTTGCTCCCAAAAAGCAGTACTTGGACATATATATAAGTAGGAGGCCAGCATCAGTCTAGCCATATCCCTAAGTCTCTTAGAATGTAAGAGAATGTAAATTCAAAGCAATCTCCAGTGCCTAGTTGTTCTTCCTCCTTTGTTCTTGAAGAGGACAAATGACATCACAATGTTGGGATCAGGATAAAGTGTGTATGGAGTGATGTGATGACTTGCATGTGAACTGGATTTAAATGAAGCAGAGTTGGATGAAGTTACCAGCCAGCGGCAGGACAAAAGTCAAGATGACTGGCAATGGCCCGGGATTCTGTGGATGACTCTAACTAAGCTCTGAGTGCTCCACAGCACCTGGTTTAGCCACCCTCATGGCCACTGGAACAAGAAGTTCTCATCCTCCCATTCCACTGGGAGAGGTCTTCACAAGCTTGGAGTAGACACTGCCCTAACTCAACAATAGGTTTGAGGACCACTGGTCACTTTCAATTTGGTTTAGACCATCTGCTGAAACAGTTTCAGCTGGGTGCCGCCAAAGCTCATGCTGCAGCTTCTTGGAGCCACAGGTCTGAGCTGAGTGAAAATGGACACCAAAGATGGATGAGCAGCACTGAAAAGGGCATGACAAGCCCTCAGCCCCACAGAGGTGCTAGTTCTCCCTGGACACTCAATGCACTCCAGTGCCTGGCACACCTAAATCAGCATTTGCTGATTAAATCTATCAATGAAATTCTCTACCAAGAAATGGTCCTGTAACTCTTTTTCCATACAATCCTAGCCCTCTTGCCTTTGTGACCGCTCTTTCCTTCTCTGTCTGCTCCTTAAACGTGGGTATTTCTCTGCTCTTCCTCTCCACTAGCAGTCTCATGGTTAAGTGAGTAAGGAACCATCTGTGTGGTTTCCATTCACCACTGCAGAAGGCACCTCAGCTGATTGGCTAGAGAAAAACCAAGAGAACACTATGAGGATGTGGCAGACCAAGCATCTTATAGCTAAATTGATTTGGGGCATGACAAAAGAATAGCAAATGTACTTCAGTGGTCACTCCTGACAAGGTAGAACAGACCTGGCCATCTGGTTCTTTCCTAAATCCAACACTGCATTGTCCATTCTTCAAAGAGCAGGTAGCATTTCAGCCTCTCTTTTCTTCAAGGCTACACTCACTTGAGTGCCATCCATTCTCACCCACAGAGCTTTCCTGATCTAGCCTGTCCACTCCTGCCACTGGGGGAATACCAGCTCCATGGTCCCTTTGCTTGTCTTGTCAGGGCCCCCAAGGCTCTGCACAGCCAGCTCTCAAATGCTTTTTGAATTTTGAAGGTACAATTTGTCCAGAATCATTTCAGCTGTATCCATGAGGTGGCTAGCTGAGGAGGTACCTCTCAATACCAAGGTTTGTAAAACTCCCTCTTCCCAGCTATGAACCACACACCAACATGATAGCCCACCACAAAATTCCAAGAACAAAACCTTGCAATCAAGCAAAAACAGAAAGAATGACGGGCAAAACGTCTCTCTAGGACCCCCTAACAAACAAGGAAGTTCACAAGTCGGACTGACAGGAGTAAAATGGGGAGCCCTTGTATGTCAAAAAACACTCGAACCATCAATCAGAAGGAGCTCAAGACCAAAAATGGTCAGAAGACCATGAACACAATGGGCCAAAGCTACTCCTTGGACCCAACTATTTAGACAGAGAAAGAAACAACAAAGTGTGGCCTTCCTGATGTCTAGCGTTTGGTACATTTGTTTATAATGCTCTCCTACGAGTCCTCTCTCCCAAGCAGCAGGAAGACACTTACATAGTATCTTAGTCCAATCTCTTAATTTTTCAGATGAGGAAACTAAGGCCCAGAGGGATAAAGGGAGGTGTCTAACATTACACAGCTATTAAGGAGCAGAGGCAGTCCTCTGACTAATTCCAAGGTTCTTTCAACTATAGGCACATTTCATGTCAATCAAAATGCATTCACCAAAAGATCTATATGACCACTGTAAATTCTAATGTAAAGTTTTGATAGAAGAAATTAGTGATCAGTTGTAGTAAAGAGCCTGGCTTGGAGCCAAAAGACCAGACCCAGGTTCAAATCCTGCTTCTGACACTTACTATGTGACCTGGTGCAAGTAACATTACAGTAAAAAAACCAACTGTCTGAGCCTTTAGTTTTGAATTGGTTGAGGGCGTTTCCTCATCAGGTTCATACCATTTCTCCCCATGTATAACATTCTCCTCTTTGCTTAACTAATCAGTTTTCAAGGCCTGGTTTGAATGTCACTTACTCCTTCTGATCTCCCCAAAACTATACCAATAAAATGATAAGTTCACAGATCTACAGTTGAACAAGACCCTAAGTTCATCAAGTTCAACCCCTCATTTCAGGTGGTTGATTATGTGATTTGCAGAGGGTCACACAGCTAACGAGCTCCTGAGGCAGACAGGTCCCACACATGATTAAGTGCCCAGTGGCTGGAAAGCTGACTATCCTCACTGTCTCTAGCTCATTTATCTATCTTTAACTTAAGGCTAAGTAATTTAGACACAGACCCCCAAACCCATACCACTTCTGCTCATGGTACAAATAATTATCCTATGTAAAAAATCTCAGTGATCTTCAAATTCTTCTCTACCACAAACTGTCAGTTCTACCTTAATGTTCTCTCCTGAATATTCCTTTTTCATCCCACCACCCTAGTTCAGGCCCCATCACTTCAGACTTGGACTTTTTAGAGCAGCCTTCTATAAAGGACCTCTCTCTACATGGATCCAGTTCTACTCTCACCACCCCAAGACTGACTGTTCTAAAAGAATCACGTTCATGTCACTTCCCTGTTCTGTAAACCTTCTATGACTGCCTAATACTGTCAAGAAGAATTCTTTATTTTCAACCATTCCTTCCTCATTCTTCCTCCATGCTTTTGTTCATACCATTTCTCCCCATGTGTAACATTCTCCTATTTGCTTAACTAATCGGTTTTCAAGGCCTGGTTTGAATGTCACTTACTCCTTCTGATCTCCCCAAAACTAAGTGATTTTCAGTTTCTCTGAACTTTTAAGGCCCTCAAGTGTTCCCTTGATTTGGCGGCACTCATTATATCTTACCTTGCATAATCAGCTACATTTTTATGTGTAAAGTAAATTCTCAACTTCAAAATGAATGGTGATCAAAAAGGACATTGGTATGTAGGTCATTTGGAAAGAGTAATGAATTTTTCTATAGAAACAATGTTATGAATGATGACTGGATTCTGAAGCTAGCACACCAATGTCTATGAAAACAAAAAAAAATATGTGAACTGAAATACTGTACACTTGCAATGAAAAAATCCCACATATACAACCAGTTTAAAACTAGAAATAATGCAGAGGAATAAAATTAAACCAACTGTACCCACATTTTCACCATATGTCAATGGCGAAAAGAATTTAGTTTGAGAGGGTGAGGCGCATCAAGATTTGCAGAGATTGTGATGGGGACTTCTGGACACTTTTGGACACAACTTGTAAAGGTTGATAGCAACTATATTTCTTTGATTTCAAAACATATAGGTTGATTCAGGTGTATCACTAGCACTATTCTCATGCTTATGAGATATGACATACAAAAAGCAGACGAAAAATAAAGAATACAACACTTGATAAAACAATGACAGAGGGAGGAAAGAAGGTGGTGGAGAAGAGGCACAGAGTTGCGCAATTTCTTCAAGTAATGAAAGAATAAAATAAAAAACACAACAGTACTCACGCAGTTAACCACAAGTGGAAAAGACATTACACCAAACAGTTAAACATGATCGGGGCTATTAGCTCAAGAAGGCTTATATGCTGAAGTGAGGGTTTCAAGGCAGGGACTAGATACAACTAACTGATGGGCTACACAGGAACAATCAGAAGTCACAATTTCATCTTTTGGAGTATTTTAAATGTCTATCTATACACACATCATATATAAAATATATACTAGCAATATGGCGTGTTTCAGTTTAAAAATGAATCAATAAAGCACTTATGAAACACTATATGCAATGTTTGGGGATACAAAAGAGAAAAGACGGTACTTTCTCTCCAACAGCTCACATGCTAATGGGAGAGATGATACAGAAGGGAGCTTTCAGCTGCAGATGACAAGGAAAGACCTGCTGGTCCTTACAACGCAGAGGCAAAAATGGATGATAATTCTTTTCCTCGCTGTCATTTCCATTGATAAAACATCATCAGTTTCTGATGCTGAATGATCTGCCAGTGTTGAGGCCTTTCCTTTCTGGATATTTAGTAGCTGTGGCCACAGTACCCCCAGGAGCAGTTTTCAGGCTGCATCTCCACAGGACTTGCTCCCAGGATGACGGCCAAGGTGCTGTGAGAGAAGCGTAACTCTTTCAAAGGCTCTTGACTTTGGATCCCAGGCTATCTCCATCAGGGTCTGGCAATGCCAGGGTGCCTGCTCCGTGTGTGGCAGCTAGTCAGCAGCTGGTCCTTCTTTACAGAAGCTGCTCCCCCAGATAACAGCTTTGAGGGCTGGGCTGGAAAAGCAAGCCCAGTGATCTATGGGTACTCCCATTCCCAGATCTCCAGTGCCCTCTCTGACTGTTAGTGGCAGTTGTTGCTGGTTATAAGGAAGGTGGGGTCTCTATCCATAATGATTTCTCCCCTCAATGATGGCTGTGGGGGCTGGGTTGGAAGCAGGTCTGTCTGGCCATTTGGGAGACACTGCTATTCACAAGGCTCAAGGTCCTGAGCTGGGGATCTATGGAAAGAGGCACCCAAAGTGATGGTGATTTTAATTTGTGCAGTACTGGTTTCCTTTGGTCTTTATGACTCCCCTATTCTCTTAAAAGAAAACACAAACTCCTCAGTCTGGCATTTACAGTTCTCTACTTTTTGGTTCTGCTGTCTCTAGGCTGATGTCCTATCATTCCCCTTTAAGTTCTGCCAAACTGGACTAGAGACGTTTTCTTAACCTTAGTAATCCATTTCTTGACATTCTGCTTTCACTCAAGCCAAGCCTTCTGGGCCTCTCAGAATCGAATACTGTCAAAGCTCAATCCAAACGTTGCCTCTGCTGTCAGGCCTTTTGGGCTGCCCTAGATATTAGTGCTCTTTTCTCTTTCAAACTATCTTGCTTTTACCCATTTGTATACTAGATCTGTCCCCCACTAGAACATAAACTCTTGGAGGGCAAAGGCTATGGTCATTCTTGTCTCTGAAGGTTCAGCATGACCTTATCAACTTGAAAGCACAGAGCACATATCTGTGTGCACAAGAGAGAGTGTGTATGCATATATGCATATATAGTCAACATTTTTAAACTGTCTCCTTTACATTCACATATGAACATATTCACATTTGCACTCCTGTCTTCCTAATCACATTATAAGCATCTTGACTTTAGGTACCATGACTATCCCATTTCAATGTGCTTATTTATTAGTACAATGTCTGGTACCCTACTAAGGACTCAAATGCTCTCTTTTGAGGTTCTGGATGAATTGTTTTAAAAAGAATGCTTGATGGCCAAGTTCTGTTCAGGGTTCAAATAAATGAATGTTCCAGTATTCAGTTAAAAGACTGTCTCTGTACAAGACTCTCGAGTGAATACTGGATTTTATGACCTCTTGGGCTATTACAATTTTACTCTGTCAATATCCAGCTTGTAGCTGTGGTGACTATGACTAAAGGGCTAACTTCTGAGTCAATAAAATGAGTTCAAATCAAGCCTCTGCTATATACTAGCTATGTGACCCTTGGCAAAACCTCACAGGGAGTTTTCTTCATACAGATGAAATCATAAACTTGGTCCAAGATATTAAGTTAAGTAGCTCTCAATATGTGCCATTAAGGAAAACTTGACTATCTCTGACAACTATCCTAACAAAAAACAAGTTTCTTTTTCCCCGGGGCTTGTATTGTCTAGTCCAAGCCACGACATTTATCTGAGTATACTGGAAACACTTCCTTAATAATATGTTAATCTGATCACCAGCTGATTCTAAACCACAAATTCCTCTGCAGGAGAAACTACTGAAGGAAACTTTCTCTCTTCAGAGAGATAGTCAAGAGTGTAACACATTCTTACAAGATGGAAATGCCAGACTGAAAAACACCATTGTACCTCAGAACCACTGTCTATAAAAATCAGAGAATGAACGACCAAGTTTTGACAGTATTTCACAAAGAATGATACTTAAACACAAAAATAAAGGAGAGATGCTTCAAGTCTTGCAGTGAGAGAACCACTACCTTCCAAAAGCAATCCTTTCCTGTTTAGGATATCACTAATTATCCCAGTGCCTAGCACACAGGGAGCCTTTCCTCCTTACATCAAAGTCTAAATGTACTTCTTGGCAGTGTGCACCCATTACTCCTAGTTCCATCCCTGGGGAGTGAGAAGGAGAAAATGACATGTCCTCTGTGTGTTTATTCACCAAGCATTAAGTGCCTACTAAGAAGGCAGAGCACTGGCCCTGGAGTCAGAGGAGCCCAGTTCAAACCCTAGCTCTGGCAGAAAGTGCAAGGCCAGTAATCTCCCTCAGCCTCAGGATCCTCATCTTTACAGTAAGACTGGACTGGATTAAGATGGCTTCTTGGGTTCTTTCCAACTCCAGACAGATGGTCCTAAAAAGGTGTGAGGGATAAAATAAAATGAAACCACTCTGGCTCAACCAGCTCACCCCATCACGCTCTGTGCTCCTTAAGCTCTGGCCACATGGCCACTCTAGACAGGCGGATCAAAATCACAGCTTACCTTGTGGTAAATACAATCATAATAACACTAGGTAACATTTATACAGCACTTCCTACGTGCCAGGCACTGTGCTAAGACCTCTTCATTTGATCCTCACAACAACCTTGGGGGAAGGAGGGAGAGGTGCTTTCCTTATCTTCATTTTACAGATGAGGAAACTGAGGCAGAGGTTAAGTGATTTGCTCGGGGTCACTCAGCAATTAAGTGAGGCCAGACCACAACTTTGGGTCTTCTCGACTCCAGGTCTGGCACTCTATCCACTGCACCATTTAACTGCCCAAGTAAACTATTTCCTTGTTCTGTAAGAGTAGTATCCTACTCCAAAAAAAAAAAAAAAAAAAGAAATGAGGTTACTCTAGCAAAATTTGTTCTTGAAACAGCTATGCTGGTTCCTTTGTGATCACCACTGTCCTTTCCAGATGTTCACTAACCATCCCTTTTATAATATGTTATGGAATTTTGCCAGCGATTAAAGTTAAGCTCATTGCTACAGGGTCTGCAGGTTCTATTTTCATGAATTTTTTTTTTTTTATAACCGCGATATTTGCCCTTCTCCAATGGTACTTCTCCCGTTTTCTATGATCTTTTCATCTCCTGGTGGTAGGCCAGCTATCAAATTTGCCTGTTATTTTTGTACCTGGGGATCTACATACTTTATCATATTTCAATGACAAGCCTCAAAAAGGTGACTCCTCAAGAACACCCAAGGGACTGAGAACTGGTACTCCAACCCAGGTCCTCTGACTCAGTCCTTTTTCCAGATGATTGCCCAGAATCTCTTTCCAGTCAGTATTCAAAACTAGGCACCTCACCATCATAAAGGTCTACAGACTGCCAAAAGAAACGGAAAAACCTAACATACCCTGTCACCCCCTAACTTCCCTGCAATATTAGTAACTAGTTACCCGGAAGTCCATCAGGGCTGGATCAGGCCAGGAAACAGCAGCTGTCTATTCCAGAATCCAAATAGTGATGGAAAACTTCCTTTCCTCCTCATAGTTTGCTACCTACTTATCATGGGGTTTGGCCGTTTGTGTTTTGTATTTTCCAGTTAAAAATCATTTTCCTTGGCAGAGACCATAGAATCAAAACCAGAAATTGGGTAGCTCTTTCCTCTCTCTGTTCAACAATGGTCTTCTGTTCCTCTTATTTGTTCTTTTCCCCACTGAGCTTTTAAAAACAAAACACTTTTTGGTATCCTGAGTTTCAGCATTCCTGACACTCTTCTTTCTTCTAGATGTTAACTAGACCTGGAGGTGTTCTGGTTTAAAAGTGCCACCTTTTTTATATTGATTCTTGCATCATGTGTCCTTGCTTCCATTTTTACTATGTCTTTGAAAAACAGAAGCTCACTGATGAGTTCTCTACGCAACTATGTTAGTTCTTTTGGAAAAATTTTTCATTTTCTGGGCAGAATTATTTGTAGCTACAATCCATCTTTCCTGGGATGTCTTTCCCTAAGGAATAGAAAACAAGCTTCACTGATGTCTATGAAATTGGCATCCTTGAATTAGGATCTGAGGCCATAATTCCCAATGCTGATCCCTTTCTTGGATTTTCAATGAACTTCTGACCAAGTCAGGAGATGTGATAGTAGAGCTAAGAGAGAAATGGAAAATGGAAACTGGAAGGGTATGCAAGAGATTCTCATTTGGTCTCCTTAGAGCTGGCCCTACAGAACTCCATTCTACCTAGAAAGGAACAAATCTTCCCCAGTGAAAAATAAAGTCTAAGACAGAAGAAAATTTGTGAGGGAGACAGTATGTTCTTTATACATTCCACCAGCTACAAATTAATTTGGGTTAACAAAGCAACTTTTTTTTTAAAGGGGAGACATACATATCTATGGAAGAATAGTCTTAATACTCTGCAAGGTAAATTGTTTATATAAGGGAATTAGGAGTGCTTAAGGTAATTACAGAGCAGAGGATAGTTTGGGGAGAAGGGTCTGCAAGATGCTATGATGAGAACCTTTAAACAGCCAACACGAAAAAGAAATTCTAGTAAGGAAAAATGACTTCTAAGATTTAACAACTCCGCCTTCATCCTTTGTAGTATCTGACACTAAAAATTATGTTGGTCAATTTTTTTAATAGAAATAACATAGTTTACTATGTGCTATTTATCAGTCATCAATCTAGTCTGAGACTATAGAAAAGTCCCTGTCCCCAGGATTTAGAGGTGGAAGGGCCCTTAGAGATAATACAGTCCAAACCCCTCAAGATTAGAGATTAGGAAAGAAAGTCCAACAAGGTCACACAAGTAATAGGTAACAGAGTGGGTTCTGAAAACAGGTCTTCTAAATACAAATTTAGGGATCATTCCACTATATCATGCTAATAGGAGAAAAAAAAAAAGATTAACAATAACCTATAGTCTGCTTCATAGTATACCATAGAAATGTGAAGCAAGTAAATACAGTCTGAAATACTGGTCACATTGTATAAACATCTTAACATATAGTAGCATTTTGTGGTGGTGGGGAACCACTAACAAACAAAAAACTGGAAAACTTTAAGTGACTATCTATAAATGAAACTAAACAAATGGAAGTACTCCAAAGAAACAGAATATTAAGAGAAATGATGAAGGAAATCAGAGAACCATACTTACTTTAAACTGACACAGTGAAAGCAGAACTAGAAAAACCACACAGATATGTACAATTTTGATAAGCATGACACTAAAAGACATCTAATTCATATGAATTGCAAAGATCAATATTAGGGTGAAGGAATAGGGAATGACTAGTGTACAAGAGACAGCAATAAAATGTGAACACAGTTGCCCCATCACAATACAAAAGATCCTAAGAACCATACTGATTTTGCTAGGCAAATAATGGCAATACTTTAAAGTGGATTGGCTATTGTGACTTGATGTATGTTTTAAAAAGGTGGAAAGTATGCTGAATCTGAATCTGAGCTCGGTCTCATGTTACTTCACATCACCTGGATCAAGTCGTTCAACCTCCTGGCTCTTTTTTTTTGTTTCTTTGTTTTGCATCTATAAAATGAGATTGGACTGTAAGATCTCTAGTTCATTCTAACTCTACTAAAATTAATTCCCTAAAATGGTCAATTTTCAAACAGTTTTCAAAAGGAAAGCCAAGTGTCAACAACCATATGAAAAAAATAAAACCACTAATAAGGAAAATATTAACTGAAACAACTCTTGAGGTTTCAGTTTATACTTAGAAAACTGAAAGATGGAAACAGTCAATATTGGGGGTTTTAAGGGCAGTATAGGATGACAAGCACACTAACACACCGATGGTAAATTCTGAATCAGTACAACTCTCCAGGAAAAACCAAAACAAAACAAAACTTGGAATTCAGAAAAGTTACTCAGTTGTTACTCTTTGATCCAGCAATCCCAGGTAGGAAGGCAGGAGGGGGAAGCAAGTATGGTGTTAAAAAAAAAAAACACTAAAATTTTAGATTTTAAAGAGCACAGATTCTGGCGGGGGGAGAAGGGCTTGGTATAAATTCTTTATATACTATACAGAAATAAGATCAACGATGTTGATTAAAGCACTACAGCAGAAAGCATTTGTTATAATAGAGTGCTTACTGGGAGGAAAAGGAATACGGGGAGAATCGGGATGATGTGAAAACAAAAGATACCAATAAAAATTTATTTTAAAAAAAGTGCTATGGAAAAAATTCACTGATCCACCATGAGCCTTTTTTCTTTTTTTCCCCCCACTATCAACAGAATGATTTGGTTTACATATTGGGCATCTTGAATAATAGGAGAACGGCTTATTGTTTTAAAAATCAGATTACTTAGTGCCTGGCAGTGTGTCTTACAGAGTAGATACTTGATATTTATTGAACTTAACTCACATGCCACACCACTTATAATATCTATATGTATATGTGTGTGTACATATATATACACATACATGTACATTCACTTAATTGACCAAAATGATGCAATTCCAGAAGCCATGTCACAAATTCAAAGTTATTGAAAAATCTTTTAAACATACAATGTAAAAACAAAGCTAACATAAACTGAAGGGAAAGCTGAAAGGTTTGGATTCTTTTTTAAAAGCATTTTTACAACCTTATGATTTCCAATACTAGAGCAGTGGTTCTCAACCTGTGGGTTATGTTCAATTTGTAACAATGAAAATACATCCTGCATATCAGATATTTACATTACAATTCACAACAGTAGCAAAATTACAGTTATGAAGTAGCAATGAAAATAATTTTATGGCTGGGGGTCACCACAACATGAGCTAGAGTATTTTTCTTTTACCTATTTATGCAAACCATCCTTCAGGGTTTTTTCCTCCAAAATGTTTCTTCCAACTAAAAACATTAGGTCTCTCCTTTCTCTGAGCTTCGATGGTACTTAGGACCACGAAGTTTGACTCTGTCAGATACACACATTTTACTCTGGCAACAAGATGGAGCACTCTTTGACAGTAGAAATCAAGTCGCTTATATTCCCAACAATGAGTATCTAGCACAGTGACAGAATGTAGGTGGCAGTCAAATACTTCTTGGTGGAGTCATTACAAATAGCTATTCACCTTAAATCAATAGATTCACCTTGAACGGCGCTAGGTGGCGCAGTGAATAGAGCATCAGCCCTGGAGTCAAGAGGACCTGAGTTCAAGTGGGACCTCAGACATGAAACACTTAACTAGTTGGGTGACCTTGAGCAAGTCACTCAACCCTAACTGCCCTACAAAAAGCAAAAAAAAAAAAAAAAAAAAAAAAAAAAGATTCACCTTGGTAAAAAACAAAAAAATCCCCCCCAAAGTCAGACAAAATGATTTCTTAATTGCTGTCTCTTCCCCCCAACTCCTCCTCCCTCCTGTAAAAGAATTAATCTTTAAAAATAATTTTCCCCTAAAAAGAAAAAAAAAACTACTCAAAGTGTACTTCAATGTAGCACCAAGGAAAGTGGCAAGCTCACATTACACACTCCAATGTTTTGAGTGATAATTCTTTTTTTCTGCTAGCATCCCTAAGTGCCTTCCTTGGGCTATTAGCAAATAATCACTGTTGCTCTTGCCTCCTCAATATCACTTACAATGCAGTTAATTCCACAAGATAAGTGCCTCAATAATTTCTAAAGTAATCTGGACATTATTACAGTGAAAAGAGTTGTCTAAATTAATTAATCTTGCAGGCATTTAATCTGGGACCTGGAAGGACTCTTAAGAGATCAGAGTTCTAAACCTTTAGGCCTTGGCCCCCTCTGGTAGTCTGGTGAAGCCTATGGACAGCTCCTCAGAAAGTTCATTGCCTATATTCATAACTGAAGGAATGTTAAATTTCAGTGAGAAGTTTGTGAATAAAAGATGGAATCTCTTTCCCATCTAAATTCAAACAAACCCTGAGGTCTGCTGGGTCCCCAGGTTAGGCACCCTTGATCTAATGCAACTTCCTCACTTTGCAAACGTAAACTGGGAAGTATTTAAGCAGCTTGTTTAAGGTAACAAGAAAGCTAGTAGTAGCCAGGAAGCTAGCAGTAGAAGTGATAACTTTCTCTAACAGTACACTAAGAGTTAACATTTGTTGTATGAATCACTTACCAGTTTTGTATCTATCATAACAGATGTGCTGAAGAATAAGAAAAGATCTTCTTAAACTGCTGAAGATATAAAATATCTTCTAAACATACCTCATCCATTCACTACTGGACAACAGTGACTGCGTGTGGCAATGAAATCACTTGTCACAATAAAGGATGAGAGAAGTCTGCTTATTATAGGTTATTTTCATGTTTCTGTTGATCTGGCATGTGGCTAATAAACTCCTAAGCCAGAGAGGTACACCACAGAGGTTTAAAATGCAAATCACTGAATCATATAACTTAAAGGAGTCACAAGTCTACATTCTAGTTATCAGTCAGTCAAACATTTATTAAGCAGCTGCTAGATATGTCAGCACTGTGTTTAGTGCTACGGATCCAAAGAAAGGACAAAAGACAAGAAGCTCACTAATCTAATGACAAAGACAACATGTAAACAACTGGGTCCAAACAAGCCAAGAAAAGGTGCTAGAGTTAAGGACTGAGAAAAGCTTCCTGTAGAAGGTGGAATTTTAGCTTGAACTTGAACTAAGTAAGGAAAGCTCGGAGGTGGACAGAAGGAGGGAAAGCATTGTCTTGCTTTGGGGGATAGCCAGGGAAAAACAGGGAGAGAATAGCTTGCTCAAGAACAGTAAGGAGGCTTGTTACTACTGCATTAAAGAGTCCCTGTACAAGTATAGCGTGGAGGAGTATAAGGTGTAAGAAAGAAGACTTAAAAGGTGGGGAGACTGAAGTTATGTTATTAAGGGCTCAGAGGGCCAGAGGATTTTATCATTGATCATGAAGGTCACAGGTAAGAGGCCACTGGATTTACTATATATTGGGGTGACACAGTTGGATCTGCACATCAGGAAAACCTACTATAATAAATGATTGGAAGATGAAGTGGAGTGGGAAGAGACTTGTAGCAGGCAGAACAAAAAGCAGGCTATAACGACAGTCCAGGAGTGAAGAGATGAGGGCCTGCACTTAGGTGGTAGCAGTATCAGAGTGGACCTACTCAAGATGTTACAAAGGTACAACTGGGAGATACAACTGGGAGCCTGGGATCAGACTGGATGTGGGAGAAAAGGGGTGGTGATGAGAGACAGCTGAGAGCCTGGGGAACTGGGAGGATAATGGCAGGTTAGATAGTGTTAGGGAAGTTTGGAAGGTGAGGGTTTGGAGAGAACACCATCAATAAACATTTAATAAGCTCCTACTAAGTGCCTCTTAGCTACAAAGCATTGACACAAAAAGAAGCAGAAAACTGTCCCTGCCCTCAAGGAGCTAGCTAAGTAGGGACGGAGAACCTGTAGCCCACCAGATCCTTGGGTGGCCTTTTGCCTGAGTCAAAAGTTCTAAAGAACAAAAATTAAAGGGATTTATTCTGTGAAGTTCAGAGTCAGTCTAAGGCCTCAGGGTCCCCACACCAGGAACCTTTCTAAATGAGATGGGATAGTCACAGGATCACAGATTTCGAGTCAGGAAGGACCTTGGAGAGACTTAAGAGAACATCTAGCCTGGCATCTTCATTTTATAGGCAAGGAAACAAGCCTAGAGAGGTAAAGGGACTTCCCCAAAGTCATAAGGTAGCAAATGGCAGGGCCTGGGTTCCAGTCCTCCGCTCTCTAGATACTGTCTCCACCTTGGCAACAGCACACACTCCCACAGCTTCAACGAATAAATCATTCATGCAAGGGGCTCTATAAATCTTAAAAGGACTATAGTAAATGTTCATGGATATTTATGCATCTTCTAAATGGTTCAAATTAACTTCTAATTTTTGTTTTTAATGTCAACTTCTTTTTGAACTTCTCTTGAAAACTGCAATCTACCTCATATAGAGGTCTCCATACTGTACACTGACTACTGGAATTATTTTATGAATAACTAAAGTAACTCTTTTATTGAAAACAATGATTACTGGAGCATAGGGACAGCTAGGTGGTGCAGTGAATAGAGCACCAGCCCTGGAGTCAGGAGGACCTGAGCCCTGAGTTCAAATCCGGCCTCAGACACTTAACACAAAACTAGCCATGTGACCTTGGGGAAGTCACTTAACCCCAATTGCCCTACCTTCCCCTCTTCAAAAAGCAAAAAAACAAAAACAAAACCAACAACTCCAAAACAATGATTGCTGGGGTCCATACATATTTAATTAGTAGCAATCTTCTTGACCAGAGGTATCAAACACGAGGCCTTCAGCATGCAGCTGAACCAGATTAAAATGCTATTCAGAAATATTTAACAAAATAAGTAAAAATAATATGTGGCTTTCTAAATTAATATGCAGATTGCCACGATCCTTTTGCATGGCTTAATGACCCTCATTTTTATCTGAGTTGACACCAGTTTTATACTTTGCAGCATTTTAACTTTCAGAATGAGTTTTGGTTTACAAATTTTAAGCAACCAACACAGTTTTTTTTTAAATTTATAGAGACACCTTTTTTTTAAGTTTTGGAGGGAATAAATTAAGGAAAATTTATAAAAAAAAGTCTGCAAAAGAAACTGTTGGACTCAATCTCTTGTTGGACTCAATGTATCAGATGTTAGGTTCTCAGACCATAAGCACCTACAGGCCATAATTTTGTTGGAGACATGTTGGCTGCCTCCTCTCCATCCCACCCTATAGCAATAACATTGTTATGCCATCATTAACAAAAATAAAAGCAGGCAATGTTACAGATGGAAAAGGAAATGACATAAATCACAACAAAAGATCTGGTTCTAGTTCTGCCACTAACTAGGTAGGTAAACTTAGTCGACCATCATTTATTCGGCAAAAACAGAACTTCTTTGACTGTTTCTTAGTCTATAAAATGAAGGAGTTGGAGTATCTCCTAAGGTCCCTTTTAGCTCTAAAAGTCTCCAAATTTATGAGATAGTAACAATCCAGATACCATCATAAGAAAAGATAAATGGAGAAGAGAAATAGGAAATATGGTGCAGCTAATTCCAAAGGGGTAATTTCTTTGATGCTAAGTCACACACACACACACACACACACACACACACACACACACACGATACTTATGAGATATATATTTACATATATATGTATATATGAAATACATATATGTATATATGAGATACATACATACATATATACATACATACATATATATCTATATCTATATATCAAACCAACATTCTCTTCACCTACAATCTCACATTGTGTCACTGTCCGAGATGTGACTTCTGGAGAGTTCTGATCTTACTTCTACCCTACCTAGAAAAAGTATTCAAGAGAGCTTGTTCTTCATACTCACCCTCTAACTACTATCATTAGGCTTCAGTCAAACTTAACAGACTACAGTAGTTTCCTGCCCAGGATCAATAGCACAGCCCAGACCACCGTTTTTAGCCCAGGCTTCCCCAGGCATCATTCAGGGAAGCAGTCTGTCCTTATGGGACTAAAACTTAGTAACTGTTTTCTGCCAGGGCTGTGACTCCTTCAGAAGCTACAGCTACTAAAGACCCAGAAAAGAAAGGTCTTAGAGATCCTTGCCATGGTCAGATTGCTCAACATCTGTCTATTAGTAAAGACAGCTTAAAGACAGAGATGGGGAAGGACTAAGTAGTGCAGTCTGCTTGGTATCCCTGGAGCATGGGACAATAATCAGTTTACAGAGCAAGCCAGTTAACAGAGATGCAACTATTTGAATCCCTTTGATCTTAAAAGGAGTCAGATAATTGTGTCACATAGCAGTTGCAGAGTAAGCAACAGTCTGGAAGGGAGATAAGGAACTGGGGGGGAGGGGCGCGGGCTCGCAGGGTGCCAGGGAGTGTCACAGCAAACTGAGTTTTCAAGTGCTGTTTTCCTTTTGTGCGTGGGTTGTGCTGTGTAAACCTCTCCTTCCCCTTCACTGGTCCCTCCATCCCCTGAAGTTACCCTAGTTCTTTTCACAAATTCCTAGAAAGGGTTTAACATTTGTCAATTTCATTTCTTTACAACCCATTTACCTCTGAGTGTACCATTCTATCCTCAGAACTTAGCAACTTTCTCAGTGACTAAATATCACGGTCATTTCCCAGCCTACATATACATTCTCCGATGGATCCAACTAGCCTGCTCTGCTCTAGTTCTCTTCCTTCCTGGCTGAGGACTCCTTCTGCCTCCTTGGATGGATCCTCATCCATCTCCTGTCCCCAAGTATTGGTATCTCCCAAGGCTCTGTTCTGGGCAACCCACCACTACCTCTACTCTCAATTATGTTGATCTCATCTCTAATCTATCACATCCACATCTGCTAAAATAAATATTCCCAAAACTTATGTCTAACTTCAACACTCCTTTCTCTGCTTAAAACTCTTTCATGGGTCCTAACTCTGCCATTTAAGGTCAGCCACAATTAGGTGCCAAAATAACTATCCCATCTTATCTGATATCAGTCCCTTTCAGGCAGTCTCTACATACAAGCCAACTGGATTATAATTCCATGAGCACTTATGTGTTATTGCCTTATCTGTCTCCATTTATTTGGAATGCACTAGGTCCCCACCTCTGCCTTTTTAAATATTTTTTCAAAGATCAAGGTCAAATGCCAGCCCTTCCTAGAAAACCTTTGCAGCTCATTTGTGCTGGTTCTAAGTATTCATATCTCCTCAAATTACCTTATATTTATTTATTTGTATACATGTTAAGCACAGACCCCTCCCACCCACCCCCATCCCCCACAGCAAACTAAGCAAACTAACTCCTTTTTCCTCTTTGCCTCCACTAGTAACCTGTCCCTAATAAATACCTGTTGAATTAAGTCATGTGTGTTCAAACTGTTGAGGGCTGTGGGCATGGAGAACTATCTACAGACAACTAACTGGTTGTGAAGCTTGTAAAGTCAGAGACAGCTATAACCTCAACAGCTTCTTGGATCATGAACTTTGCTCAAATAAAACACACCATAATCAGAGATAGGAGAGACAGATTATCTCCCACTTATCTCTTAAATTTAGATTCCACAGAAAACCCTTTTGGGACTGGAGTGGGGGGAGGGTGAAGAGCAGGATAGGCGGGAGTTGAGGCCTAGCTGGGGCACCAATGGAAACAATGGGTGCCTGGAAAGAGGTACTAATGTCAAAGACAAAGGAGAATTCATTCAAAATTATGCCAAGAGTTAGCCCAGGAAAAGGGGGAAACCCACTCTTTTTTCCATAACTCAGGTTGTTACTATTAGAAGCTCATCTCTATGATGAAGGCAAAGTTACTTACCAAGCCTTACTCTGAGCTGAGCACTGAGGATACAAACAGAAGAGCAACAGCCCCTGCTCAGGATTCTGGCCCGAGTCCTCTTCTCTTCTCCCTCTGTATTACTTCACTTGGTGACTGCATCAGCTCTCATGGATGTAATTAATTAACTAGCTTAATTAATGCTTCTCCAATCTACAGATTCTGCCCCCAACTCTCTGTTAATCTCCAATCATGCGTCTCTAGACATCTTGGACTGCATATCTAGTACATGTCCAAAATGTCCATTATTACCCTTAAACTCTCCCTATCTCCTTTCTTCCCTGTTAGTGGAGACAGGAGTGCAGGCCAGTTCCTCAGCCTCACAATCCAGGAGTCATCCTGAACCCCTCACTATTGCTTACTCTCCATAGCCAATCTGTTGCCAAGGACTATTAATTTCACCTTTGCAACATCTCTCAAAAATGGCCTTCTCTCTCCTGTAAAATAATTTTTAACATTCATTGATTTGGAGGGTTTTACATGTAATTGGGAGGAAAAGTAAAATATTTTTTAAAAAATAAAGAGAAGATAACATATACTGGCAGATTCAGTGACAGGGCCCAGTGGCCCTCCATCCATGTACTACCAAAACACTAGCAGCTAGGTGGCACAGTGGATAGAGCACTGGACTTGGAATCACAAAGACTCAACTTCATGAGTTCAAATTTGGCCTCTGACATATATCAGCTGTGTGACCCTTGGGAAGTCACTTAACCTCTATTTGCCTCTGGAGAAGGAAATGATAGGAACACTAGCGTCAAGTAACCACTCTCTTAGAATTTTTGATAAAAAGATTAGAAAAAGAGATGGTCCTCTCTGACATACATCATAAATTTGGAGAGTAGGTTTCAAAATGTTCAGCAAAAAGATAAGGAGGATTCCATGGATTAAATTCCACAGGGGAAATCAGCTAAGAACAGAAAGGAAGCTTCTCCATAGTGAAATCAGGTAAACAATTTGAATAGTAAGAACTCATCACTTCAACTCAAGTTTTAAAAGAATAGTGTTAAAAGCACTGTTTACCCTGCTTACCTCAATTTCTTCACCCGTCAAATGAGCTGGAGAAGGAAATGGCAAACTGCTCCAATATCTTTGCCAAGAAAACCCTGAATGGGGTCACCACAGGTCAGACAGGACAGAACAACAATGTAGATGAGATGCTGTTGTCTGTCTTCTGTTCTTGAAGAGGACCACAGCATCAGGGAGGCCTGCAAGTGAACTGGACTTAAGTGAGGGAGGGCTGTGCAAAGTCACCAGCCTCACTCCTTCCTCCAGTCATCTGGGTCCAGTGGGGCAAGATATAGATGATGCTGAACGAGGTGCTAACAATGGAGAAAAGGGAGAGCTTCACACTGTTTTCCTGTCAAGGAGAATGATCTTTGGGCTGGAAAGAACAAAACAAAAAGGCTAAGAGTCCAAAGCTAAGATAAATAAAGAGATGGAGCACCAAGCTAAAGTTGAATTCAAATTACCGGAGCTCAATCAATTAAATTATATTTTGAGGTACTGGGAGGGAAATGGCATTAAACACTGCTGACCTACTGTCAGTTAACTTCTGAAAGATCATGGAGAACAAAAGAGGGGCTTTAAGATGGACACATTCTCCAGCTAAAATGAGATTTCAAATATAAAGTATAATTTTTTTTGAGGAGTCAACTGTGACTTCACACAAGTCCAGTACTGAAATTCCTACAAAGAACGCTCTTACTCTCCTGATAAGCTGAAGTCTCAGAAACTTTAGCTTATCAGATGTTTACTTGGGCATCGAGAGGACAGGCAGAGGCAGTACTGGAACTGAGGTCTTTCTTTCTGACCCCAATGCAAAATCTCTACCCACCATGTCATCCCTTTTCTCTGTACAAAATTGTTATTAAACAGATTTTTCAGTAGTGTTTTTTGTTTTTTTTTAATTTTCTTCAGGTGAAGATGCTATATTATATCCAGGAAGTAGGGGGAGGAGAGAAAAGGAACAAAAACTGGGGCAGGGAGGGAATTCCAAGGTGACTAGCTCCTGTTGCCCTTGCTACCTCGCTTCAGGGTTCTGGAGTCTTTAGTCTAGGAACCAAACCACCAGCATAAAGAGAAGATCTGACCCAAATTCATCAGTACTGCTTCCTGCATCCTCATCATGTTCCTAGTCATTTTCTTTTCCCTGATCTTCCTACAATGTTATCTTCATTACCATCTAATACTGTAGATAGAAAGGCAAAGTTTAATGGCAACTAGAAATAATAGCAGATATTTGTTACAGTTTCAAGTTTATCAAGTGTTATCCTTAAAAGGATAGTACTTGAAGGGAAGGGGGTGAGTTAAGGCCAGTTAAACCAATGGTAACTGCCCTAGTGAGAAGTGCATCTTGTTTTGTAGCATCTTTTTGAAATTGGAGATATATTTTTTTTGAAATCTTGGAGATATATTCAAGAGATAGTTCTTCCTGCACAATTCTAAGTTACTGAAGTACACAAAAGACCCACAAATCACATCTTAGGTCACACACTCTCTAAATATGATACTATGAAAACAATTATAGGCCAAACCTGGTTTTTAAATAAGCCCTATATACATATTGGCCCAATAGTGGATTTAAGCCTGACTGAATGCTGTCCTTGTAAAAGGAATTGTGGATGAATGAAAGTTACAGATATTGAATAAACATAATCAACCTTTCCCTTCATTTATGACTATGACACTAAAACTTTCACTTGTCACAGAAATGTTTAGAATTCTTCACTTCAGACTGGATAATATGTTTCCAAGTAATACTTAGTGCCCTGTCCAACTTTCCTTGAAAGATCCTGTCTTCTATTCACGTTGAACATAAAATCTGGAAGATAAGTCACCATGTTCTTATTTCCTTTCAGATGAATTTGGCTCAAAATTATATTCTTCAGCCATTGCTTTAGCTTATCATCTAATAATAGTAAAAAACTAAATTTATTTTCTAATCAGCATCATAGGTTATGAAACTATTGCTTTATGCATTTATATAAACATTCTTACTTTCCTTAAAAACGTCATAAAGGTTAAAAAAACACTTCACCACATTTGCTCTTTATATGAATTCATAGAAACTTAATGTTCAGGTACTCACTTCAAGATTTTTATACTCAATACATGTTAAACTCTTTCCTTAAAGATGTAAAAATGGCCATTTTTATGATGCTACAAAACAAGATGCACTTCTCACTAGGGCAGTTACTATTAGTTTAACTGGCCTTAACTCACCCCCTTCCCTTCAAGTACTATCCTTTTAAGGATAACACTTGATAAACTTGAAACTGTAACAAATATCTGCTATTATTTCTAGTTGCCATTAAACTTCAATACCATTATTTATTCACATATGGAAACTTGCTCTAGAGAATTCAAAACTTATGTAATTAATGACTACCAGAAAGTTTCATGTAATTACATAATTTTCCTACCTGTTCTCATCTCTCATTTCCCTATTTCTTCTGGGCTTGCTGCTGTCTCATCTCATTTGCAAAGTAAAATGTTGCTGCCACCACCACCATTTCTGCTATTAATGCTTCTTCCAGGACTGACCAGCAATTCTTAATATTTTACAGAAAAACTGAAATTTTGACCCTTTGAATTTCATCAACTCTTTTCCTTTGCTGCCCATGATGCACAGCCACTTCTGGGGATTGCTAAGTACTAGGTTTATCGCTGTGAATGGATTAGAGTAGAGAATTCTTTAAAAGAAGTTTTTTTTCCCCCCATTTAACCAAGAACTAAATGCCAAATACAGAATACATTTCCAACTTTGAAAAATAATGTCTTTGTAAAACTAGCTGGGAACAATTCATCTGAGTATACAGATGGGGAAAGTGAAGGGAATAGCATGACACATTTAACAGCACCACTGGATAGTCCATATGCCCAAAGGAGTTACTGCTACATGTCCAACTAAGCAGACTCACAGTTCAGATTATGTGTCATGTGTGTCTGTCAGCTTCTTAGTTATCTGCTTCTTGTTAACTTCTTACAAGTTTAACCAATTTCAATTCACCCAAATTAAAAACTAAAGTTGGAAGGTTATTTTTTTCTTCCAAGAGAAGGAGTTATCTTTTAAAATATCAGGGAAAGAGTCAAAGAGACCAACAACTTAATGAAGCCTGTTAAAAACCAGATAACTTCACTAAAAACTACCCAAGTCCTACACCCAAACCTCTTTCATGTTATAGAAGTGAGCTCAGTTCTTTTAAGGCTAGTTACTGAAGGAAGAAATGACAAAGCACTTACTGCCTACAGAGTACTATGCTAAGCTCTGGAGATACAGAGTCCCTGCTCTCAAGAAGCTCACGTTCTAAAGGTGGAGCTACCATGTCATCGGAGGTTCTGACTGCCAAATCAGATGGGGAAGGTCTCAGGATCCTTAGGGAGCAATGGCAAAGCGAATGGTAATGTAAGCTTTAACAGAATTTTCATTTACAAAGTAAGTTTCTAAAAATGAACCATTTGAGGGGGGCAAGAACTTTCTTTTCTGGGTCTTTGGTAGCTGGGGCTACTTGCCAAGGCAATTGCCAGGGTGCATTTGCACTTGGGCTGCTTCCCAGGATGATGGCTGTAGGGATTGGACAGTGGTCTGCTTACTGTTGCCACTCCCAGGCTATCTGTCCTTTGGTGACAGTTGACCAGCAACCGATATTAATGGTGGCAAGGAAGGGGGACTCTTTTCCCCTCAATGACTGAGGGCGGCAAAGCTAAGGGTTAAACAGGACCACCTCTAGACTTCTGGGTCTAAAGTCTTGGGCTATCTCCATCAGGGCCTAAGAAGAGGTAGAGGCACAGACTCTGACAGGTAATCTGATGACAGATTGTGTCTATCCTGTCAGAATTAGCACAGCTCCATTTGGAAAGGTTCATCAAAATGAACTCTGGTTTTGGCTATAGTAATTAACGAGGATCATATACAAGGGATCTGTACTGAGAGAGGGATCTGATGAAATCAACAAATCCTTGAAGAAGGAAACACAAGTTCAAGTTCTACTTCTAATACTCATTAGCCAAGTAACCATGGGCAAGTCCCTTCCTCAGTGAGCTTCAGTCTTCCTATCTCCAAACTGGTGACATTACTTGCCCTACACATACTAAGCTACAAACACAACTTCCCCTTTGTACAGTACTTTATTACTACTTCACTGGAAAAGTTAAAATGATTAAAGTTCATTGGTATTTTCAGCTTTACAATTAAAAATAATTTAGGTGTTAAATTGATGTGAGGCTTCCCCCTTCATGTTAAAAAACTGAACCTGTCCAATGAATGAAATTTTAAAATAGGCTTGACAGTCACATTTTTCAGAACCTTATAAATAGTAACTGTGCTTTATATCTTGTATCTTTATCAACTCTTATCAATCCTACTTTCATGTTTGGCAAACTCTTTGAAATCCTTGGGAAACCTCTAAAGCAGTAATTTGTTGGCCAAGAACTGAAATTTATATGGCATATTTTATCAAAATATGTCTATACTCCAATAATATCAGTGCAGCTGCCAAAAACAAATGTTGGTGGAAGAGTAGAAAGGACATGAAGGCAGCAGATATGGGTTTGGATTTTTTGTGACCCTGGCCAAATCACCTTCACGTTGGGGCCTAAGTTTCCTCATCTGGAAGGTAAGATCCCTAATGCTAAATCCTGTAGGGCTATAAAAACTGACCTGTGTGGTAAAGTGCTTCACCCTAAACACGAAGCAGTTCAAGATAACAGAAAGAATCACTCCACTTGGCAGTCAGGAGAAGCTGAATTCTGGTCCCAACTACACTAGTTAGCTGCGCCAGTCACTTCATGTCTCTGACCTTCCTGCATTTTTGAAATGGTACTGTGAGCAAAGTGTTTTGTAAATCTTAAAACATCACATACACAGGGCAGCTAGGTGGCACAGTGGATAGAGCACCAGCCCTAGAGTCAGGAGGATTTGTCTTCAAACCCAACCTTAGACACTTATTAGGTGTGTGACCCTGGGCAAGTCACTTAACCCTAACTGCCTCCCAAACAAACAAAAAACACCACATACATGTGAGCTATCCATATGATTTCTGAAGACCAAAAACATTTTACAGATGCTGAATCCCAAGTGGATTTTAGGGATGAATGTCATAATGGCTGAGAACTGCCTCAACAGACAAGACAAGGGTGAAATGAGAGAACAGCAAGATCAGCTAAGGAAGACAGCAAGAGGAGTGCAAAATACTAAAGCCTCTGCAGAACGGGAACCAGAAAGAATTATTTAATTTGTACTGGATGACTGACTGCATTAGACAATCAGAAAGAAGAGGATTTCAGGATATTACTTAATGCATGCTCTGGAAGAAAAAAGCAAAGACTGAGTCGGCTGCACATCATAGGCACTGAAGGGCTCCAAGGAGAGAAACTCACACAGGAGACACTGGGGCAGAAATGAAGGGGAGAGGTCAACAGCCTGCAGTTTAGATGGCTTCCAAGGACAGTTTTTATTAGAAAGCAAGGGCTGAACCAGGAGGCAAAAACAAAAAACAAACAAATGAAGTAGCTCTTAAGGTTTAGAATAAGTTGCCACACCTGGGAGAAAAATGTTAAAACTGATAAAAACAGAAGTGTTAGATATTCCAAGGGAATTAAGTAAACTATGAATTTGTAACTTATCAACCTGCATAGAATTTTAGAGCTAGAAAGAAGGTAGGTGATTTAGCCCAAGCCCTACATTTTAGGGATAAGGGGCTTCAGTGACAGACTTGTTCCAAGTTAGACAGCTAGTTAAGTGGGGGCAGCTAGAATATGAACCCAATGCTGACCAAATCCAAGGCTCTTCCTAATACATGCTGTGGTAAAGAAGCTTCCAGCTCTAAAGAACTCAATTAGCAACCAATGTGCCAATAAACTGCCCTTCATAAGAAGGCTCCCTTTCCTATTCATTTGGGTGGTGGCAATGACTGACCAGAGGAGGGGTGCCTCCTTGTTTCAGGATCCTTGGAAAGCTTTGTCAGTGCTTCTCATCTTAATCTAACTGAATTAGCTATTTGAATAGACAGATCAAGAACAAAAAAAGTTCATCAAAGATCCAATCATTTTAATAGGAGTAACAGCAAAGCACCCTAGCACACCCAGGATGGCTGCCAGCACAAGTTCTCTGATCTGCTCTTCTAAAGGAAAGCAACTCAAAAGGGATTAACAATCTTACTTTAATCAAACATGTATCATTTACGTAATTCAGGTAAAAAAATCAGCACCCTGAACTAAAGAGAAAATATAAACAGAAGTTACAAGCAGACAAAAGAAAGAGATATACAATTAAACAGACAGGGCTTCTAGCTGTCTGACCCTCACATACCTACATAGTTAGTTACCAGAGAGAGAAGCACCAAATCTGATTTTCAAGGCTGAGGGGCTCAATGATTTCCCAGAGTCTCACTGAGGCCTATTAAGGTGCAGGAATGATCTTCAAATTCCCTAGGCCTATTAATGGACAGGGAAGATCTTCAAATTCCCTTACCATTACAATAGGAAGCCTGCCCGGTGCTCTTTCTGCTTCTTCTAGGGGGTCTTGCTTTTTCCTTGAAGTCCACTTCATCTGGGAGACCTTTCTTGATTCTACCAGTGAAAGGAGAGATTTCCTTTCCCACATCTCTCATATTATGTCTTGATCTTTTCTGTAACTTATCACTCTAATTTATAGCTAGTTTTATCTCTCAACTCAACTATAAACATTGTAAAGTCAATTCCTTAGAAACAGAAAAGTTGTTTCTCTACTTTTATTTTCCCAGCAATTATCACAAGATACAGACAAACTGACTGCTGAATTTAGTAAAACTTTTCAACCTTCTTCATCTCTTTCTTATTCCAAAACACAAATTCAATTCAAACTCAACTAACATTATTAAGTACCTACTCTGCAGGAATCACAGGCCTAAATGCTACCTGCCACTGGGAAATATAACATGTAAACAGATAAAGTAAATGAAAGCTAATCTGAGGAAGAACATGAACTAGGGCAATCAGGGAAGAACTGCAGAGGCAGGCAGCACCTGAGCTCAGCCATGAGGGAATTTAAATATATTCCAAGAGATTTAGGTGAAAGAGTGCATTTTGGCCACAGATAACAGCTTCTACAAAGGCACAAGGTCAGAGATGGAATGCTATGGTCAGGCAACAGAAAGCAGATGAGTTTGGCTAGAAGAAAGTAGATGGGAAATAATATAGGCACACAATTGTTTGGAACCAACAAAGACCTTTAAATGCCAGGCTGAGGAATTTAGTCTAGAGGAAATAGGGAGCCATTGAAAATTTTTCAGATGAGAGTGCTCGACACTTTCATAAGCTGGGGTATAAGAGTAGAAAATGTGCAGATTCTTCTAATTCCAGAGAACATGCCTTAACTTAAATGGTTTCTAAGAGTTTGTGTCAAAATTGTTTCATTACTTTTTAAAACTGTTTGGAACACCAATCATAAAATTGAGTTCAGAAATAAGATTCCTCGAAAAAAAAATCTTTAAAAAACCAGCATGGAAAAATGTAAGTTAATTCCTTCTGTAAAGTTCAGTAACCTATGAAGGTTAAGAGAAAAACAAACACAGCTTGAAAATATGATTATTATAAACCATAGTATGGAAGAAAGTGTGCTAGACTTGAAAGTCAAGGATGGGTCCAATTTTCAGATTTCCCACTTACTCTGCATATGACTTAAGCTCTCTGAGCCCTACAAAATAAGGGGCTACACCCAACAAAGGTTTCATACAGATGTAGAACTTTGAATCTATAATCTCATGCTCCCTGAAGTACACGTAAACCTGTGCTAGGATGAGGAAGAGACATACGTTTAGAAAAAGTTTCCCTTGACAAATTTAATTCAGCAGATGTTAAATACCTTTTTTTTTAAATAAAGAGCATAAAGCTAGGTGCTGGGCAGAGACACAAAATCATCATAAAATTCAATCCTTGCCTTCATGAGCTGAGAGATTAGAAGAATACCCAGAAGGAAGTAAGCCATCATTTAAATCACTCTAGGGTAATGGGAAAAAATGAATGGTTTATCTTAGACAACAGTAGGACGAGTTAAGAGATCGTATTGTTCAAAGATGTTAGTCCACCATGCTGGTATGCTTTGAAATTGGGTTTTTATTTTTCTTCTTTTAATTATTCAACATCCAAAAAATATATTAGTGAAAAATGGCCTGACACTGGTTACATGGCCTGCACGCCATGTTGGTGTCACAGCCACAGTACGCTGAGTAGTGGGAAGGGGAGGCGCCTGGAGCACCCTGGCCTCAGAGTCAGGAAAGAGGAAGTGTTAATTCCAAATCAGAACCTTGCTGGCCAAGTCACACGACCCCACAAAACTTCAAGTACCTCATCTTTAAGAGGGGGGTGACGACACTAATACTGTACTTCCTACCACAAAGGGTTAGTTTTCAAAAAATGGTCTATAAACATTTTCTCTGTGGGAGGCAGGAAAAGCATTTAGTCTAGACCCATGATTTTTCCAGGTATAAAGAACTTCCAGTGTGGAAACTCCCTCTATAGATAGATGTTATCCCTCACAATTCCACCTCCCATGTTCCCTAGCATCCTTTAAGTCTCAACTAAAGTCTCATCTTACAGGAAGCCTCTCCCCGCCTCTCTCAAGCCTAGTGCTTTCCCTCTGTTAACTATTTCCTATGTATCCTGCATATATATATTTTTAAAATTTTCATCGACTTGTTCATTTACTTTTAGTTTACAAGATTCAGTTCCACAATCTCTTGAGTTTCTCCCCTCCC
>CM053585.1:329974806-330011065 GCA_028646515.1 Pseudochirops corinnae | reverse complement strand
GAATGTAGATATCTCCTTCCATCCTGAGACTTGTAGAGTTGTCTTATACCTGTGCACTGCTGAGAAGAGTCCAGTTTTATCAAAGTTGGTTGTCACACATATGATGTGTCTGTGATTGTGTACAAATTTTTCCTGCTTCTGCTCTTCTCACTTAGCATCAGTTTGTATATGCCTCTCTAGGTGAATACTGCATATACTTTGTATGTCTGTTTACATGCTGTCTCCCTTGTTAGGCTGTAAGTTTGATAGCAAGATCTATTTTTTGCCTCTTTATGTATCTCTAGTGCTTATTATAAACATAATGCTTAGCACACAGTAGGTGCTTAGCAAATATTTATTTATTGATTTACTGGTAAATGTTTTAATAACTGGCTCTCCAAGAGGGAAAGTGCATGCATGGTACACTTTTAAAGTTTAAAGTTTTACTGGAAATTAAGGGCATGCCCATCAATTGGGGAATGGCTAAACAAGTTGTGGTATATGAATGTAATGGAATACTATTGTGCTATAAGAAATGGGGAGGAGACAGTCTTCATATTCACCTGGAGAGGCTTATACAAACTGATGCTAAGTGAGAAGAGCAGAACCAGGAGTAATTTGTACACAATCACAGAAACACTGTATGTGTGATGACCAACTTTGATAAACTGGACTCTTCTCAGCAATGCACAGTTATAAGACAACTCTACAAGTCTCAGGATGGAAGGAAATATATATATATTCAGAGAAAGATCTAGAAAGACCAGAGTTTAAATGGAGACTGAAGCAATTTCCACGCTAGCATTCTTTTCCATGTTTGTTTTTGTTTCTTTTTTCCCCACTGTTCACTCCACTGGTTACAAGCTTTCTATACAACCAGACTAATGTCCAATGTGAAAGTATCTGCAGATCCTATACTTGATTGCATGCCACCATGGCAGGGGGGAGAAGGAGGAGAGAAAATCTGAAACTCAATGGACTGTGGAACTGAATCATGTAAACTAAAAGTAAATAAATAAATAAATTTTAAAAAAAAATAAAGTTTAAAGTTTTATCTGCATTATTACAATTTTCTCCATCGTCTTCTTAAGTCTAGAGGAGATAATCAACACAACAAGAAATCAAGTCCTGATTTGTAGTTTGCTGATTTCTGCAATGTGAATGTTCACATTGAAATCTGAATAATGTGCTTAAAAAAACAGAGCTGGCTTCAGCAAGAGCCCTAAAAAAAAGCACAGGATAAGGAGGCATGAGGGCACTGCAATATACACCACTGGAGAGTGTACATGAGAACACTGATACCTTTGAATCAGTTAAGAAAAACATTTTCCTTTTATTTTTTTCCAACCCACTTTTCAGTGGTTAAGACAGTTATCTCTTCCACATTGTGGTTCCATCTGTTTACCATATGATAAACTGAACATAGTCTAAGAAAAGATAGAAAATTAAATACATTATAAAAGCCCACAACTTACATAGCTGGAAAGAAAGAGCAATGAGGAAGGCAAAGGCTGCATGCCTAGGTGGGAATTATCCTACCAAGACACATCTAAGATTTAGACAAATAACTAGAAAACACTACAGAGAGATAACTGGAGCCATTTTGCAAACTCAAGTTTGGGTTACAAAAATAAAATTAAAATGACAAAACTAGCTAAATCAATTTACAAATTTAGTTACTATGCTAAATTTTCAAGGTGATTTTTTTTAACTCAACAAGGTAACAGAATTCACTTGCAAGAAAAGTAAGGCTTAGCATCTCAAAGAAAATAATGATAAAAAGTATGAAGAGAAGAACTCAACTCAAAATATGTTACAAAGGAGCAATCACTAAAACTATTTAAAACTGGCTAAAAAAGAAGTAGAGCATTGGAACAGATCATATACAACTGAAAACAGTAGCCCAGTATGATAAATTCAAATATATATATCACTGGGGAAAGGACTACTCTATGACAAGAACTGCCAGGAAAACTGGAAAGCAGTTTGGCAAAAATGTGGTTTAGAACAACATCTTATGTCATATAGGACAATGAGCTCAAAATGAATACACTGCCTGTATTTAAAGAGAAGGGAACAATGTTGATCAGATAACTTCTCACTATGGCAAAGAGAAAAGTTTTTTTAAAATAGATTTTTATTCTTTTGGTTTATATCGCCTATTTCCCAATAGGTCCCTTTCTCTTCTCTCTGCCATTGAGCCATCTCCTAGAACAAGAAAAAAGGTGTGAAAAACAGTCTAGGAAAACCAGCACATCCAAAGAATCCTGACATCATATGCAATGCTTTAAGGCCAGAGCCACAACCACAGGATGGGATGGGGAGGTCAAGGGGAAAGACACCTCCTAATGGCCCTTCTACGTACCCAAGTGTGCTCATTTCGATTTCTCAGCAATTGCTCTGTTAGTATTATTTGCATTTAAATTGCTGTAGTCACTGTATATGCTGTTTTCCTATTTCTATGTACTTCCCTTGGCAATAAATGCAAAAACAAATCTTCCCATATTTCTCTATGTTCCTTACATTCATCATTTCTTACAGGACACTAATATTTCATTACCTGCACCACAGGGTGGTTAGTCATTCTGGGGGAGGATTCTTAGCCAAAGGACAGGGTTCATAAAACCATTTTAGCCACCTCACATTAAAAGCTTTTACACAAATAAAATCAACAAAGACAGAATTATAAGAGAACTGGTCAAGGTCATATTTGCATCAAATATGAATAAAATTCTGATAACCAAAATATACAGAAGTGATATTAATATAAGAAAAAGACAGGATCTGAACAATGTGCAAAAGAACTACAAACTATAAATGAGCACATTGAAAAGATGCTTCAAAGAAGCATTAGGAGATCTGGAGCACTGCCATCATTTGCCCCATGATGTGTGTGTGTGCGCTCAAACATGCTCCCTACATATGCCTTCTGTGCGCTCCTTACACTGTGTCCTCTAACTACCACTGTGTACTATCTGTGGGATAGCTCCAGTTTTATGGGGGAGCTAATATGTTACTATGATATTTCATTAAATGTGGAAGGGAAGAAAGGGAGCCAGTGGGGAGAAAGAGAAAGGCAGAGGGAGGGAACATGCCACGTGCCAGGTACTATACCATGTGCTTTACAAGCACCTCATTTGATCCTCACAAAAACCCTGGGTTTTGATCCCCATCTTACAGATGAGGAAACTGAGGCAGACAATGGTTAAGTGACTAGCCCATGGTCATACATATGCCTGAGGCAGGATCAGAACTTAACAGCATTCCCTCCACTGTACACCTAGTGAAAGGGAGAGAAAGAGACAAGGTCAAAGACAGAGACAAAGAAACTCCAAATCACTAATCGGTACAGATGTGAAAATTAAAATAACTGACAGTTTTACTTTACTTTGTGCAAATGGGCAAAGATGCAAAAGATGGAGACAGTAAATGTTGGAAGGGCTGTGGGGAAATAGGAAGCCAATGCACTACTAGTGGATCTGTGAAGTGCTCAATATAGTCCAGACTTTAATTAAAGGGAAATGACTCAACTGGCCATATCATTTAACAATTCTACCAAAGGACATAGACCCCAAGCAAGTCAAAGACAGAGACAAAGGTCCAATATGATTCCAAATGTACAGAATATCATTCTTCTAGATACCAAAGAACTGAAAAAAAGTGGGTGTCCATCGATTGATGAATGGCTGATAAAGCTATGGTATGACTATAAATATAAAATCGCACTTTCTAGAGTAAGCTTTTCCCAATCTCGCTTAATTCTAGTGCCTTCCTTTATTTAGCTTATTTATAGAGAGTAGTCTGAATGTGGTTTCTCTCATGACTGTGAGTTTCCTGAAAGGACTTTTTCCATTGTTATCTCCAGCACTTAGCCCACAATGCACCCTACCTATTTTGTAATAAGAAACAACAGATGCAGAAGTCACAGAGAAACAGAAGATTTTGTAATGAACTACAGTGAAGTAAGCAGAACCAAGAAAAACGTCTCTTCTGCTTGCCCTCCTGTTGCAGCCCTGGTGTACCCCCCCCTTCAGCCCATCATTCCCGCCTACACTACTGAAATACCCTTCAGTAGGTCTGCTCCACTTAATCTCCTGTCTCCTCTACTCAGTTGCCAAATCAGTCTTCCTAAAATACAGGCATGACCTCACATTCATACTCCATGGCTCCTTTTCACCTCCACAGTGTAACAGAAAATCTTGTTAGGTTTTGAAAGACTTTCCCAGACTGGCTATAGATTCCCTTCCTTTCCGAGTCATCTCTTCCCTCTCAGTACTCTACCACCCTCAGATACTGGCCTTCTTGCCTGTTCTATCTTTCAGTGCCATGTCCTACAGGCCTATAATGTTTTCTTTCCTGGTTTCCTTCAAGAGGCATTTCCCAGATGCCCAGATATTGATTCTCATTTACATGGCATCTATCTTTTAGGCACACTTGTTTTCACCCTGTATACCCTGTGAAAACAGGACCAGCTTTTTGTTTTTCTTTGTATTTTTAGGGCTTTGTAAAGTTCCAGGCACACAGTAAACACTTAAATAAATGATTGTTGACTGACTGTTGCAAATACACAAAATTTCAACAATGTAAATGCACAGATCACTAAAAAGAAGTTGAAATCTGAGTAAAAGAAAACCCAGGAAGGTCCCAGAAAAAAAGAGAATGAAACTGAGCTCTTCCCTTAGGGCAGAGTAAGGCACTAGCAGGACAGAAAAACTGTCTCTGGTCACACTCATGCTCTATGTCTGCCAGATGTTTTTGCTTAATTGGTTTTCTTTGTCATAAAGGTGGATTCTATCTAGGGGTGGGAAATGATTATGATGTAAAGACAACAACCATCAGTAAGATGTTCTTTGTGGCCTTTTTTTTAAATTGAAGAAAAGCAGAGACATCCCACCATGACTAACTGGGAAACCATGGAATACTCTGCCAAAGCACGGTAAGGAAAAGCTGAACATGTTATAATATTAATCACTCTCTGTCCTATATTACTGCCACCTCTAGTAATGGCATTTCTGAAATAAGATGAAACATAACCTCTTTGTGTCAGCAGTGTGATTAGTGAACTTGTCTGGCCAAAGAGCTATTTACCAGGAATTTTTACTTTATTAGAATTTGTTAGTGATGTTTGAGTACCCTACCAAATGACATCAACTCTATTCAAACTGTGGGATATGAGATTATCTTGAACAAACTCCGGTATCATTTTCTGAAAGCCTATCACTTCGATCACATTCACGAATCTAGATCATAGGATCAAACATTTAGAAATGGAAGACACTTTTGGGATCATCTAATTAAATACTCCCATTTTACAGATGAAAAGACTAAGGCCAAGAAAGAGGAGAGTGTTTTGCCCAAGGTCACACACAGTAAGTTATAAAGCCAAGATGCAAGCCCAGGTCCTCATTCTCCAAATCGAGAAGTCTTTCCACATACCTCATGACTTCTTGATACAAGTTACATACATTAACATACAAACAAATTCATTCTTTTCCAGGCTCCCTCTTCTGTTCCCCCTCTCTCAACAACCAGTAGCTCTATTTCTTTGGATGAAATGGAGGAACATCAGCCCTTGCCATCTGGTCAGATACTCCAGGCCTGACCAAGTTAATCACTTCTGTGTCCTCCAAATCAGCAACAATTCAACAAGCATGTCAAGTGCTCAGTACATGCTCCCTGCAGTGGGAGCTAAAGGTTGTGGACCTAGATTATGCCCTCTAGCAGCTTACAATCTAATGGAGAAACAGCATATAATTAATTAGGCAAGTACAAGATATATGAGTAGACAAAAGCAAATCTGAGAGGGAAAGTCATTAGCAGCCAGGGGAAATGGAAAAGAGTTCCTGAAGGTAGGGGAGATTTATGAAGTTCAGAAAACTATGAGGGGACAGAGCATTCCAGGAGGACAGGACAGCTTGTACTGCATGGATATGGGAAATGGAGGGTCTGGTTTGAGAACTACACACTACAAGCAGTCCAAAGTTGCTGGAATGTAGGATTTGTGAAGAAGAGTAAAGTGTCAGACCAAGGACAGGTTATGAAGAGCTTGAAATGCCAAACAAAGGATTTTATATCTGATCCTTTAGATAACACGAAGACAGGGAAGTGCACTGAGCAGGAGGGATATTTGCTTTAGAAAAATCACCCTGGAAGATGAGTGGAGAACGGATTAAAATGACTTGAGGTAAAAACATCAGTCAGAAGGTTACTCCAACAGTCCAGGCAAGAGGTCATAACGAGGGTCTGAACTAAGGTTGTATCATACAGAGTTGAAAAAGTTGGTCAGATGTTATAAAGGCAGCCTTGGCAACCAACTGGATATGAAGTTAGGAGTTTGTGTGACTGAGAAGATGGTAGTACACTAGACAGGAATGAGGTAGCTGGGAAGAGGGGTAAAAGGCAATTAAGCACCTAGGTGGTACAGGGCCCAAAGCACCAGGCCTGGAGGCAGGAAGACCTGAGTTCAATTCCGGCCTCAGATACCTACAAGCTATGTGACCCTACGTAAGTCACTTCATCCTGTTTGTCTCAGTTTCCTCATCTACAAAAGAAGCTGGAGAAGGAAATGGCAAATCACTCCAGTATCTCTGCCAAGAAAACCCCGAATGGGAAACAAAGACTCGAATATGACTTAAATGACTGAACACAGAAGGCAATTGGTGATGCGTGACTAGAACTCAGGAGAGACAAGGATTGGACATACATACACATGTGGGAATAATCTGCATAGAGATGATAACTGAATGTATGGGACACAATGAGATCAAGTGAAATACTATAGAGGGAGATGAGAAGAGGGCCTGGAGCAGAGCTGAGGGGAGTGACTGCCATGGAACACCAGGGATCAGCAAAGACCAATGAGTAGCTGGACAGAAGAATCAAGGGAAAGCAGAGTTGTGAAAACCTAGTGAGGAGGTGATCAACAGTTTCAAATGCTGCCCAGAAGCCAAGAAGGACTGTCCAAACACCTGCCAATGTCATCTGACCTACTGATGCAACCTAAGGACCCTTGGGCATGCCAACAGCCCTGCAACAAAATGTTCTTTTATATGTATGTTGCCTCCTCCAATTAGCTGGAGAGCTCTCAAGAGTAGTGACGTTCTCAACTTTTCTAAGTGTAGCACCAGCACTTAGCATGGTGCCTAGCACAGAGCAAGAATCTAATAAATGCTGATTCGTTCATTCACAGGATCATGGAACAAAAAGTGGGGTTTATGAGGTTTACACTGTATAATCCCTATGTTCTAAATTACTAAACTAATTTCCTATGACCACTAGAGATTTTATGCCTAAATCAATAATCAGTCCTCTCCTGCTACTTCTGGCTGTCTCACAAAGGGACATAATCTTTCTGTCAGTTCATTTCCAGTTCGTAAAAAAGACCTTCTAAGGCAATTTTCTACACGAATTTTGCCACAGAAAACTTGTGAGCAAGAAAGCTATTGATGAAATCCTAAAATGTTTCTCTGTGGAATGCTGTAGGGAAAGGGGCGTACAAAGGTCTATCCCTCAGGTTTAGATAGAGATCAGGGCAAGCCCACAGAAAAACTGAAGAAAATAACCCTATTTTCACTTTTTTTAAATGGCATGTTAAGTATTTCTGATATAGATATAAATTTCATATTACATATTTTAAAGGGGAAAATACTGCTATCATAAAGATTTTTCACAGTTAACATGTATGCCCACTGCACAGGAGAAGAGTTCAGGAAAAACTGCTCTAGGGAATAAGTACTAAAAGTATGCTTTTAAGGTCAGAATATAGCATTTAGCACTGACTGAAGTAAGTACCCACCAGGCACTCTCTGAAATATGATGCAGATTCATTTACACAAACATCTGAGTGCCAACTATATACATCTTGTGACAGGGCACAGGAGATGGGAAGATAAAATAATGCCTGCCCTCAGAGAACTTACAGCTGGGGGAAGTAGGGAGAAAGGGATGGAAAGGTATGCAGAAACACAAATATGATCTACTGTAACAAGTTTAAAGAGAAATCAAGGGAAAAGTTCTAGAGGCCTGTCAAAGAGGTGGAACCTAAGCTTGACCTTGAATGAGTGAAGATGTGTTAAGGCACAGGCACAGGATATAGACAGAGGCAGATCTATATATATAATATGCCCCTGCTACAAATTATAACAATGATTAGACTTTTTTGAAATAAATTCTAATCTTGACAACATTGTTCTTTATTAACATTAGACTTTTACAGTAGCTTAATCAATAATTTTGCTGAAACTTTTAAAAGAAAAATGAACATAACCTATCAGATGCAAAGAAAGTCAGACCCATGAGTTAAATTCAGAAGTGAAATTGCCTTTCATATGAACCTGTCCAGGACAGGTTTAAAAGTAACCTTTGGTTTTTAAAGTCACTGTTTAAGAAGGATGCTTTAAAAATCTGTCAGCTTTTTAGTGTAATGCATAACATCACTCATCAATTAGCCAAAAAGTTTTTAGACCTGTTTAGCATTGTGTTAAAATAATGGAGGATAAAAAAGTTGTCTAAGACATACCAAAAAAAAAAAAAAGGTATTGTAGTTAAATACCAAATTGTGTGGCACAAGTTATAAATGTTTTAAAAATTTCATCACATGACAGCAATGAAGGGTTTAGTATTAAGGAAAACTTTGTGGAAAAGGTAGGAGTTACATAAGGATTGAGCAGGATTTCAGTTTCCCCAAGTATAAAAGAAATGGGTTAGACTAACAGATTTTTAAACCCCCTCAGAAGGGGCCAGGTAGCCAAGAAAAAGCAGAGCATTACAAGTAAAAATAATAGTATTAACAAAGCTATAAAGGTGGAAATGAGTATAGAATATGTGTGAGACAAGAAGCAGACTGAGCCTAATTGGATAATTAGGACAGCTGTGCTGAGTAAGAACCAACCCGGGTGGTGGTTGGGCAAGAGGAGCAGCTAGTATGAGAGATGGCATAGTATTTCGAGTAAGAGAAAATGGATCTCAGTCCTAGATCTATGACTCATCAATCAGTCAATAACCATTTATTAATTAGTGTATGTCAGGCATTGTTCGAAGTGCTGGAAATACAAAGAAAGTTTTTGTGAAAGTCCCTGCTCCGGAGAAGCTCACAGCTTGATGGGGGAAAGATGACATGCAGACAGCTATGTACAAACAAGCTCTATAGAGGATAAACAGAAAATAATCCCGAGGCATTAGAGGGATCAGGAAAGGTTTCCTGTAGAAGGTGGGATTTTAGCTGGGCCTTGAAGGAAGCCAAGGAAGCTGAGGCAAACATGAGGACGGGGTGCACAAGGAGTGCCCCATAAAGAGAAACACTGTTCTAAGGAGTATAAGCCCCAAACATATTCTTCAGACTACCCATAAAACCTTACACAGCTCACTCAACTCAAAGCTCAGTTTCTTTATTAAATGGAGAAGTCAGACAGCACAGTGGCTACACTGGGATTTGGGAGTTAGATTTCTAATTGGGCCTCCAAGATTTCCTAGCTGTGTGACCCTGGGCAGGTGGGTTTTGCATCAGTTTCTTTACAGCACCAACCTCTCAAGGTTGTTGTGAAGATCAAGTAAGATAAGTAAAACCCTTTGCAAACTTCAAGTGCTATATCAATTCTAGTTATTAAGATGATGTATAAGATCTTTTCCAACTCTTGAGTCTTATGATCCTAAAGGGCATAGGGGAGTGGGGGAGTTGGACCATGGAGAGCCTTAGAAAGTCAAGCCAGGGGGTTTAGATATAACGTGTGTATTACTCCACTGAAAGGTCCTGGAGGTCAGGTACCATGGTGCTCGCTATGTTCTCCCACACACCTCCCACCTCTTTTTTGACTGCCTGGCACACAGGAGGAACCTAACACATGTTCAAAGGAATGAAGCAGAGCAGGGACAGCCCAGAGTGAAAGAGGCCAAACAAATTCAGAGAAAAATTATTTTGGGAGCTGTTCTGACTTGAGGGTAATCTGGTTATCACATTAAATAAAACATCCTTACACCAAGTTCTTGTTAGGTAGCATAGGTAACATTTTGAAGGCACTTAATTTTGGAAACCATAAGTAACATTATTTCCAAATTTATCAAGTCTTTATGTTATTTCTGCAGATTTGGGCTGTGCAATTTCAGATTTTGCAAAGTCTAGGATCATTCACCAGGATGAGACACATTTAACAGAAAGCAAATGCCCCCAAATCTGAGGAACTATATAGAAAAGGAAGTTGCACTCAAAAGTAACTACAAAATGCAGAAAAGATCTGGGAGCCAATCCATGGAAGTGTCCCCAATATTTCCACAGCTACAATGACAAAATGGTTGTTAAAGCAATAAAAGAATGACTTTAAAAAATGGAGCCAATCTGTGCTCATGGCTAGGCCATGCCAACATAAAGAAATGACAAGAGCACAACTGAAATGAATTAATACAGTTAATGCTATTCCAAACTACCAAAGCAACACTGTACAGGACCAAACAAAATAACCCCAAATTCATAAAGGACCAAAAGATAGAGATTAAGGGAAATAATAAAGTAAAAGTAAAGAGAAACAGCACAAACTATACTGTAAAGCAATCATAAAATAGTAATACAAACGATCTGGCACAAGTTAGAGAACAGAAACATCAGTGGAATATACTCATAAACAAGCAACAATCAGAAACAAATGAACTCCATCCAATCACCGTGTGCTCGATAACCCTTAACACAGAAATGACCTAGGAAAGTAGTCTCTATTTGGCAACAATTGCTGGGGGAAACTGGAAAGTAGCCTGGGAAAAATTCAGCTTGAACCACTATCTTTATTTGAACAAGAAGTTTTACTGCTGCTCACCTACATTAAACTCTCCCTTCTAACAAAGGCAAACAGTCCCAAATAGCCTGCTAAAGCTAATGTATCTACCACTCCTTGGCTGTGGTATCCAAGCTCTCAACTAAAGAAGCAAAGTGACTTGAATCATCTCTGGAACCAAAATAGGTTCCAGCAATTTTGCCACTAATCTGAGTTCTAATGCCTCTCTGTGTTGTTTTTAATCGACATTTTTTTAAAGTCCTGGCCTAGTGGGCAGAGTTCAGGGCTTGGGAGTTGGGAATACCTGGGCTCAAATCCTGCTCCAAATACAAGCTATGTGACCCTGGGCAAGTTAGACTGACATCTTATACACAAACCACAGTAAACTAACAACAGAAACGTGACCAGAATATTAAAGCTCATCCAATTAAAAAAAATCAGAAGAGAACCAGGTCATGGTATGTTTCATAGCTATACTAGGGATTGCATTCTTAACCAGAAGTGATAGAGGCAATCATCAAAGACAAACCAGACAATTTTAATAACATTACATTGAAAAGGTTTTGAATGTACAAAATTAACACAAAGAAGATAAGTGATTTAACTGGGGCAATAAATCTGTACAAAATATCTCTGAGAAGGGCTTGATACCCTAAGAAATTCCCCAACTAAAAGCCATTTAATAGCAACAATAGTGGCATATATATATTGCCTACTATGTGCCAAGCATATACTATGCTAAGAGCTTTATAAATATTATGTCAAAAAAAATTAAAAAATAAATATTATGTCACTGGATCCTCAAAACTATCCTGGGAGGTAGGTGTTATCATTACTCCCATTTTACAGATGAGCGAACAGAGGTTAAGTGACTTGCTTAAGGTCTTACAACTAGTCAATGTCTGAGATAGGATTTGAACTCAGGTATTTCTAACCCCAGGCCTAGCACTCTATCCACTGACCACCTCCATGCCTACATTTCACATCAGGTTAAGTCAAAGGATATAAAAAGTTCTCAAAAGAATTAAAACAACCCTGAAGTTCATCTCACACCCAGCAAAAATTGGCAACGATGATTAAAAAAAAAAGGGAAGTGACTGTTGGACATGTTACAGAAAAAATGGCATGTATATTAATGCATGGTTGGTAGACGAGTAACTGATATAACAATTTTGAAAAGAAAAATGGAATTGTGTACAGAAAGGGACCAAATGCTCCTACTCTGTGACTCAAAGATTTTACACCCAGTCATAGCATCCCATCTCCCCACCTCCACCTCTACCTCAGAGAGTTTAATTGACAAAAGCTAAGGTTCCCAGAACACTAATTGTTTAGAAGCTTCATTTCTGGGAGTGGCCAAGAACTAGATGGAAAGGAAGTCTCCATTAATTAGAGAATAGCAGAGCAAATTGTGGCACATGAACATAATAGAGGATTACTATGCTTCTATGAAACATTTTTGCTAAATACAGAAGCAGCATGAGAAGACTCAGATGCACTGATGTAAAGTAAAGGAAGCAGAACCAGAGGAAAAACACAAAATAAATCCCATTTAAAAGGAGAGAACAACCAAAACTTGGTCCCCAAAAGCCACCAGCAACAGTGAACACCTGCCTCTTCTCTGTCTTCTCCCTCTTCTTTGCCAGGCGGGTCGGGGGAATGACTGGGGTAGAGTACTACTATATGATCAGGCTCTTGGTTAGGTCTGCTCAAGGCTTTTTCCCTCTGGTTGATTCTGTCAAGAGGGATGACATATGACTTTGAAAAGGGAACCCACTACAGTAAAAGAGGACTCATCTGGCATTGTATCAACCAGAATTCTCCCATTAACGGAAACTTCCATAACCATCAACTTATAACTGACAGTTCCTAGTAATAATACTGAAGTACATGAAGTACATCTTGTGAAAAAAGAGAATGTATGTAAAGCGTGGTGTCTGGTCAAGCTACTCTTACTACAAATGAAAGCTTATGTTCAGTAGTTTTAAAATTTATGTCTTAAAATGTTATTTTCTTCTAATTCACTGAAAGTAGCTAATACACATATTTTATATAACTGTTAGACAAGATTTTCTTATAAATCACAAGCACCCTTACTGCAACCAAGTCAGAGAATAACATTTATTTTGTATTTATAAAGTGACTAACTCATCCTTCAAAACAAAACCCTCACAACTTCTATTTGTAATTTCAAGGATGAAAGATCAATATCATAAGTGTAAGATCATTAATGCTTCACAAAAACAAAGGTTATTATTTACTATTAAGCCTGATTTTCTAGAGGCAGTAACAGACCTGATGATCATGACCATCACCTCCCTGGTTCCGGACAACATGCAGCAATCTTAAGACAGTGTTGCCTTTTTTTTGCACTACTGACTGAATATGCAGTACAACCAAAAGGCAAAGATGTTTTTCAAGGGAATTGTTCCTTTTTTTTTTTTTAGTACTAATCTAAGACTTTACAGTTATCTCTATTAAATTCCATCTTGTTAAGGTTAGAACTCTGATCTGTCAAACTTGTCTCAGGCCCTGTTATCCAATGTGCTTGTGAATTAGCCTTCTAGAGAAAAGGCATTCATTCCTTCTATGCTCAATCCTAATCAGACCACATCTGGATGACGGTGAGCAATTCTGAGTGCCCCACATTTCAGGAAGGACACTGATACTTATAAGTTAAAGAGCATCCAGTAGAAGGCAAACAGGAATTGTAATAGGTCTCAAGTTCATATCATATGAGGACTGGGTGGAAGAACCAGGGATGTTTCAACATGGTAAATTCAGCCTTGGGGACAACATGATGGCCATCTACAAGCATTAAAAAGCTTTTCTGTGGAAGTAAAGGACTTGTTCGGCTTGGCTTCAGACAGTCTAATCAGGAGGAATAGGAAGTTGTGTATAGGTAAAATGAGGCCTGATATAAATGCTAACAATTAAAATAGAATGGGCTACCTCTGGAAATAGATTCTCCCTCCCTCCAGGGTTTCTGGAAAAGATCAGATAACTAACTAATCATTTACTCTGTGGAAGGAGGTTTTCTTTTCTCCAGGAAGAGATTAGAAAAGATGGTCTTTGAGGTAACTTCCAACTCTGAGATTTCTATTCCCTTCCTAACACGGAAGAAGAGACTAATAATCATCGTAATAAGCTCAGAGCAAAATTTGCCTTTAAACATTACATTTTAAAACAAACAGCAAAGTTCCATATTTAATTTTGAATTGGCTGAATTCTGAAAAAGATTTTAACAATGCTTAATAAATACAAATAAGTGGGTCTTCAGAAAAGAGAATGTGTAGAATATTACAGAAATATTTCTATATGATCAATGACCAAGGGTAGAGCACCATGGGAGCTCTCTCACAAAATCAACACCTAGCCTATGAGAATGACTACACTGTCTGCAAGCATAAATCACTTCTGTTTTAAGCCAGCTGTGATTTCTGACATATCAATGTTTCTCTCTAATCTGTAGTCTTCACATAATGTTGTCTTTGGGCTGTGGCATGAAACCACCTTCTGAGTGAGACTGAAGGTCATTCTGGAGTATCAATAACTAACATCTCTTGGATGGGCCATGTTAAAAATGGATCTGCTTTACAATAAACCTGATTACATCAGAGATTTTAGTATGGCTCCAGTATATTTAGCATCCTGTATCACCAAAGTGAAAATATGTGCCTCTGAAATAAAATGAGAGGTGCTTACGGGGAAACAGAGAGGAAGACTTCATCTTTAATAGAGACTAATGACAAGACTGTCCACCTCCTAGTCACTTCATGTACTAATGTGCAATGACAAGAAACTGGAAAATTCTTGTGTTTGAAAATTCAATCCAAAAGATCAAAAGTAGTTTAATATTGCAAGGATGTTCAATCTTATTTTATCAGGACTTCAAATTTAAGGAAACAATGTACCAATTGCTTTAATTAAAACAAACATAAAAATGCATGTATTTGTTTGAAATGCCCACATTTATATGCCTAAAGCTAAACAATATCTATATTATACTATTCAATTTGCTCCTGTTAGAGATTGATTTTCATTAAGCCTTGGCAAAAATTAAAGGAATATTATCTTTGGAGGTATTTTAATTACGAGTAGCATCTGTACTATGGAAAGAGATTAGTTTCACAAAATAAATTAGCAAGTGAAAATGTATTCATCCTAATTAAACAGAAGTTCATTTTTTAAAAGCCTTAAAAATCAGACATATAAATCATGTGTTTGTGTGTATGTGTGTATATCAAAATCAAGAACAGAAACACCAAATGGAAATCTGTTTATTAAATTACCATATTTATATCTCCGTCCCAGAAGATACAGATTCCAATACAGTGTATTCTTCTGCCCATTCTGAAGAGACTTAAACAGTTATCTTCCTTCAAAAGCTGCATCCTTTCATATGAATTACATCCACAATTTTAAGTTAACTCAGTACAAGTCTAAATCTCAAATATACTAAAGCAAACTACCATCTAATACAATCTGTATCTGTACCTTAAATACTTACAAATATTTCTTCTAACCCTTCCCCCAGAATACACTTATTCAGACTTTAGTCATGCTTTAGTCTTTTTGCATCCTTATTTCTTTTTGTAAAATGCAGTCAGTATCTTAAACTGAAAAGAAACTTGATACAACCAAGCTTGTTTGTCTATTTGTGAAAAAGCAAGGATTACTAGAAAACTATAATGGAACAGTAAAACGTGTTTAGGAAGAGGCTTTTGAAATTATTCTTATCCAAATGTCATAACGTGTAAATCAGTAAAATATATATACAGACATATTTAGTTATAAATTACAAGTAAAAATGTATTCCAATGACAGTACACATAGCTAAAATATTTATCTATGTCTGCAGCCTTAATAAATAAAGCTAATTCTATCCCTACTGTTATCTTCATATCACATAGATTGTCATTCAATAAACCTCTATTACGTGCTTCTTTCCCGGGCCCTGTGCTATTGCAAAGCTATGAGCAAGATTATAAATTTTAGTTAAGATAACACAGTTGGCCTCATGAAGCTTAAAATCAAATAGGGGGTGAAGACAGAAATGAATTGCATATTATAATGCTCCCCATAAGGCAGATGAGATTAATCTTCCGTATTTATCAAATGACAAGTGTACAATTTTATGCATGAGATAAAGACACGGTTGAATAGGTATCTGTGGCCCTGAAAGCCGATGAATAGGGTTAAATTATAAGTACGCTGGCAACAAAATATAAAAACATGAACAGGAGACTGTTGCTTCCTCAGCACTTAGAATACACACAGAGTATTTAGGAACCGTAGCTATCCCACGAGTAAACAAGTGCTAAAAGACCAGTTCCAATATTCCAGAAGGGAGGGAGATGGAGAACAGCTGGTCTCAGATGATCTGTGACTGTGTGACCAAGGACAAGTCATTTCACCTCTTCTCAGCCTTAATTTGTTTCCCCTGTAAAATATGGACAAATGACATTTCTTGTCCTATTAACCTTCACAAATCTGTGGGGACTCCTGTGATCTATATTACTTAAAAGTACATAGTGAGACTGATGGTGCAAATTCTAACTCTGGACCTTCCTCTAATCTGGAATTTTTAATGGTGACCCCCTCACTAACCACCCATGAAGTTCAACTGTAATAAAACTAACAATTTCTAAAACTTAAGCTTAAAATTAAAACTCCCATTTCAATCTGTAACCCTAAATACTCCATATACTGTATATGGAAAGCATCACTTAGGATACAATTTTAAATAAAACTACTGTCAACTAGATGTTGCACTTGTTAACAACCGTAATTTTTTTAAAATGAAAATTGCTGTAGCAATCTGGCAAAATTTGTCATGTGGTCCATATTCACATCAAACTAAAAAAAAAAAAATCAACAGCACCAGAAACAACACTGACAAAGATTACTTCTAAAGAATGTCACCTTTATGTTGCAGCTAATTTCCTTTTTTTCTTCCCCCAAAACCACTTCACCCATTGCCTCAAAGATTAAAATTATATATGTAACATATATGTAATATATTTGCATATATGCAAATAACTAAACAAGCCGAACACACTGCACCCCAGAACCCGTTCCTATACTCCAGTAAAAAGCCTGGCTTCACTAAGATTTGCCACATACCTACAGGTCTGAACGGCACCTCCCCCCCAATGGAAAGAACAGGGAATAAAAATAGGAACACATTTTCGCACTCATGAAACAAAAGAAGCATTACTTCCCTTTATAACCACTTATGCCTTCTATATATTCACAATGAAATTTCAGCAAAGTTTTTTTTAAGTGAAAAAGCTCAATACCACAAACTCAAACTGAAGCTCCATGTCAGTAACCGCCGAACACTGACACTTCAGAGATCACCCTCGGACATGAATATCGTAGCTAAAGGAAATTATCCCGTCCACAGCAACACCCTCAAGTGCAGGCATTTTGGTTAAAGGTGGAGTTCTGTCCTTAACTCACCCGTCTGTGACTCATTTTTGCAGAACACACGGGAAGAACAGGGCTCCTCGAACAGTATCTCGGCAGACATCCGCCCTTCCCCGAGCCGGGATCACGGCCGGTCCGGAGCCCCGCTCCGCATCCGGAAGGTCCCCAAGTGCCCACGCAGTGGCCACGCACCGGCACCCTCAGCCCTTATCTCAGCATCAAGCTTCCCCAGCCCGCAGCCCGGAACGCTCCAGCGGCCCCGTAGCCGCCCCGCGGACAGCCCGTCGCAGGCCCCTCGTGCCCTCGAGTGGCCCGAGCCCCGCGGCCCGGGGCAGTTTCCCGGCGCCCGCCCACAGGTGGGGAGCCCCAGCCGTGTGGCCTCCACAATGCCCTCCGCGGCGCAGGCACCTCCGCCAATGAGAGCATCCCGATAACGAGTGACACCAGCACAAGGCACACATGTCACAGAGAAAGCGAGGGGCAGGACGCGGGGAGGACGCGGCCGTGGCCCCTGGGAGGCGGGGAGCCCCCGAGCCATCGCCGCACCCCCGCGGCTCCGCGGGATCCCCCGCTGCGCCCGCAGCCCCCACGCCGCCGGAGCCGGCCCCAAGGCTGTCGGGGAGGGCTCAAGCTACAGGTCCTCCCCGGGAGCGAGGCTCGGAGAGGCTGCCACCCCGGAACGATGGAGCCTTTCTCCGCACCCCCCAAAGCCAAGGGCGCGCCCGACAGGGGGGACTAAAGGGGAGGGTCCCACACAGACGCCGGGAAGGGGCGAGGAGACAAGCGAAACTCCGGCCGCCCGAGGCGCCGGGGGTCCCGGGGCGCCCTCAAGGTCACGGGCGGGGGGGCGCTCACCTGTGCGGCCCCTGCCCCATGGCCGCGGGGGGACGCTCCGAGGACCGCCCGCGGGCCGGCGTGGGGAGCGGGAGAGGAGGCGGCGCCCACCCAGCCCCGGCCCCGCGACGAGAGCTCACTGGCCGCCCGAACCAAGCCCACGGAAGGAACGGCGCGGCTTGGCCCGGACCGGCTTGGCCCGGTTCGGCTCGGCCCGGCCCGGCCCGGAGCGCGCACGCAGCCCCGCGAGACGGCCGGGCCGAAGCGCGCCGCCGCTGCCGCCGCGGAGCTCTCCGGGCGCGGGGCGGGGCCGCGGCCCGGGGACTCTGAGGAGGACGAAGAAGCAGGACTGGAAAACAGGGCGGGGGAGCGGGACGGGCGGCCGCAGCACGGCCCGGCCGCCAACCCGGCCCGAGGGGACGGACGCTCACCCGGCTGCCGGCCCGGCGCTCCCTCCCTGCTCTCGGCACACGCACGCGCTCCACGCGGGCCGCCGCCGCTCCGGCTCTGGCCGCCGCCGCCGCTGCCGCCGCTGCCTCGGCTGGGCGCGGTCACGTGACGGGCCCCGCGGTCCGCGCGGGGGGGGGCGGGGGAGGGGAGAGGGGACGGGGGCGCCCGAGCTCCGCTCGCTAGCGCCGCTCGGACCGCCGAGGGTGAGGCGGGCGCGCTGCGGCGGAGGGCGGGAGGGGGCCTCCAGGCCGGCGCGCGGAGGCTAAGGGGTGGGCAGAGCCGTGGAGGGGCGGGGGCGGGGGTCTGGCCCCGCCCTCTTCTCCTTCCCCCTCCGCTTCCTCGCTCGAGCTCCCCTCCCCTTCTCTCACCTCCTCCCTTTCCCTCTCGCGACGCCGCTGATTGGCTGGGTCGCTCTGACGTATGTGTTTCCATGACGTGTGGGGGAGGAGGAGGAGGAAGAGGTAGAGGAGGAGGAGGAGGAGGAGAAGAAGGGGGGGGGGCCGGTGTACGGGAACACGAGTGGTGACATTGTCCGGGCCGACACCGGGACTCGGGGGCCGGGCCAGTGGGGGGCGACATGCGGAGAGAGAAGAGCGGCGAAGCGGGGCGCGCCGCGCCTGGGGAGGGGCAGCCGGGGAGGAGGCCAGTTCCGAGGGACGCGGCGCAAGCCAACAGTTTAACGGCTACTCCTCCTCCCTCCTCCTAACCGGGGGCGTGACGCTCCTGCCGCGGGGGAGGGGGAGGGGGGTTCCCTCTTTTCTAGAAGGGGGAGCTCCCCGGCTCTGCGGGGGGAGGGGGTGAAAAAGGCCCTCCCGCCCCCGCCCCTCTCCGCGCTCGGGAGCCCGCCCTGGGTCTGCGGGCGCTGCGGCTCCCGAGGGGTTTAACGGTACCGGGCGCAGTCCCCGGGCTGGTGCAGATGGGCCGGGCTCCGGCCCGAAATCTCGGCGCTCCATTGTCCCTCCGCCCGGGGCCCGAGCTGTCAGGGGCCGGGGCACTTGTAGCATCCCTGGGGAAGAAGGGCTGGGGCTGGGGGTGAAGCCGCAGAGCGCACCGAATTGGGGAGGGATCACAGATAGTCAGAGATGCAGCTCCCCGCAGTGACGAGAGCTTGGGGTTCATAGAAGATCACCAGTTGCAAGGGAGTGTTTTTGCTCTAAAACACACGGTTTTTTTTCCTAAATATTTCTCTCCTTTCTCTGTCTCTCTCATACGTATATATCTATATACACATGCATATATACGTACATCTATGCATATATCCATTCATCCATATATAGTTTTCTATAAAACCTATCCATATATATAGGTTTTCTGTGAAACCTCCCCCTCCACCACAACCCTCCCCAAGATACTGCATTTTATCTCCGTACCTTTGCATGCACTTAGAGCATCACTGCCCAGACCTTGTCTTCGGGACTCTCGACAGCAGCAAAAATCGTGTACGGATGTGATACACAACCCGGTTTTATGAGATCCTGAAGATGAGTTCTGCAGTTTCCTCCTTTTTTTCCTTAGCTGCAGGGCAGACAAAATTGATGTTGACAACACCTTCTAAAAAGCTACAGACATAAAGTACTGTATTATCCTCATCTACACAAAAGACCTTTTAAAAAAAAAAAATCAGCTGTGTCAGGCTAGCGGAGATAGGTTAAAAAAAAATGTCCAGTAACTTTAGAATTTGCTAACGCTCCTTAGGTTTATTCTTTTGGAATAATGCATGTTGTATTTTCAATGCAGTTTTCCTGTTTCACCAGGTCATTCTCCCAGGACAGCACTAGTCTCCAGAGTTTTGCCCTTGACTTCCGAAAATGAGCATTGGCTAGAAAAACATAACCCCCCTTCTCTTTGATCACTTTGAGGAAATTGTTTTGTATAGTCCAATACATTACTACCCCCTCATAATGCTATTTCAAAGCTTCTTGGCAGGAAAATAGATTAGTTAAGTACATTGTTGCTTTAGTAAACTTCAGAATTTTCATCCCCTGAAAATTTTTCAAAAGGGTTCAGAGACATTTAAGAATCTTTGGCTTCCCTCCTGTTTTTCTCCAAGGAAGTCTCTGAAGAAAATTCAATTATACATTTTACTTTAATCAAGTATTTGACATTAAAGTTATGTCTGAATCATTGCTACAATACACTAGCAAAATAGATAATTAGTAAACTAGGATCTGTTCATTTTGTTGGTCTGTTGCAGTCCACATTTATTTATTACATGCACTTGAAGTTCTGTGGTCATGAAAATGACCCAAAGTTCTAATTTTAAAACATGCTTTATACATAGAGCCTCTCTTTACTGGTAATCATTTAAGTCTATTATTTTCATGTATATCAGCAAAATAAATGTGTGCCTCAGAAGATACTGTACTTTTCATTCAAGTTATTTTTCACAATTTCTTCAGACAGCATTGAAAGTACAGTTCTAAAGAACATATTAGAATAATCATAGGATTCACTTAGAGTTGCAAAATTTTTAAATGCCATATTAATGTTGGTTATTACTATTGGTATTTTTCCAAAGGAATAATACACAAGATAGATCAGTGGTATTTGGTGGTGAAGTGGTTAGAGCACTGGGCTTGGAATCAGGAAGATCATCTTCCTAAATTAAAATCTGGCCTCACACTAGCTGTGTGACACTAGGTAAATCACCTAATCCTGCTTGCCTCAGTTCCTAATCTGTAAAATGATCTGGAGGAAAAAGTGGTAAACCACTCAGTATCTTTCCCAAAAACGCCCCAAAATGCTATCATGGACAGTCAGACGTGACTGAACAATTTTTCTCTACCATAGATCAAGAAAGTAATTCTTTGACTTAAATTTTCCCCTTGGATATAATGCAACATAGCAACAGCAATTTGAACAAAGTGAGTTAAAAAATACCATATATACATACAGAAATACCACAAATACATAAATATGTATATTTTCGTAATCTTAAAGTTAGGTTGCTTCCTTATTTAATTTTATCTGATAATCTTAATACATACTTTGAAGCTGCATGTTCATAAAAATAATTGTCTTTAAATATCAACTCAGCTAATATTTTAACAGACTTGATTTTAATTACGTTCTTATAACATGACTATCAGAACAGAGATATAAAGCAAGACTATGTTCACCAAATCATATATTCAAAAATTTTTTACTGTGTTTGGTTGAAAAATGTGGAGAAACCTAACATTTTAGCATCGTTGATGCAAATTCTATCAATTCAAGACCAAGCATACTCATATACTCTTAGTCACTGAAGAAAGTTTCCTAATATTCTAAATGTGGTTGAAACTAAAGGGTTGCCACATTAGGCACCTGACACTGACAGACTTCCCTCTGTGTGCCATGTTCTGCCAACTTGAATCTGCCAAAGGGTGAAAAATCAGGAGAGCATCAGTAAAAATTCATCCAGCATACCAGTAAATTCTTGGACCATATTTTCATACTCTCTGATTACTGCCATTCCCTATAACACACATACCCTTATAAACAGGTCATTTTATTTTAGAAAAGGCATGTTATTTTGGAGAATGCTGAAGACAATTGACAATATATTAGAGGGAAAGAGAGGGAAATGCAATTCTTCAGAAGATGTCACACAACTACAGAAAGTTCCACTGGCCCACATCCCTTGGGTGAGATGGCAGAAGCAATACTTTGCTAAAAATAAGGTAGAAATGATGAGCAATATGCGTCATTGCATCAGAAAACTTTTTCAATGAATTTAATATCAGGTAGTCCAAAGGTTTTGTAGAATTAAAATTCAAAAGGAAAATGTGTTTTTACTATTCATTCAAAAAAATGTTATTGAGCTCCTAAGTATTTATTCACATTAGGACATAAAAGAAGCCTAAGAACTCCTCCACACTGCCCTCCTCCACAAAAGTCTGCATATTTACATACAAAGAGCTTGTAATGTAGCCTAGGAGGGGGGAAAAACCAACCATTCATCTCACAGAGAGCAATAAAATGCTCTACCTTTTGGAGATGTCATTGTGGTTATAGTGCTTGAAGAACATAGCATGGAGGAAGAGAATCTTGAAGAGTGAGTAGGACTTAAGCCATCAAGAAAAGGGATGATATACAAGTGTTGGAGGAGAAGGAATGGGAGAGGAAGAGAATGAGTTAAAACAGTACTTAGGATAATAAATGTGGCATGTTCCCATTCTTTCTTATTTTCCATAGAATGACAGTAATAATAAACACACACCTACAGATACATATACATTTATGCACATATATACACATAGGTATATAATATATATACATACATACACATATGTTTTCATATTTGAAAAGTATCATTTATGTGTATGTATATATATATATATGTATATGAATGTATAACATTTGCCCATTGTGAATATAAGATTATCACTCTTTCCATAACTAAGACTTTCTTTCCCTACACCCCTCTCCTCCAACAGTGGCAGTAACTTGGGTTGTATGTTTTATTTCAATAGAAAGCAAATGGAGAAGTTTTGAATGCTGTGGATAAGTTCACTTACCTTGGTAGTATACTTTCCAGGGATGCACACATTGATAATGAGGTTGATGCATGAATTGCCAGAGCTAGCTCAGTGTTTAGGAGTCTCCAAAGGAAAGTATGGGAGAGGAGAGACTGGGGTAGAATGTCTACCAAAGTGAAGATCTACAGAGCTGTTGTGCCGGCTGCACTGTTGTATGCCTATGAAACCTGGATAGTATACCAGTGCCATGCCAGGAAACTGAATTGCTTCCATTTAAATTGTCTTAGGAAGATTCTGAAGATCACCTGGCAGGATAAGGTACCAGAGACTGAGGTCCTTACTTGATTAAACTGCCAAGTATTCAAACTATTCCTCAGAGAGTGCAACTCTGATGGGCTAGCCACATTGTTCGAATACAAAACATATGCTTGCCAAAAAGACTATTATACAGAAAACTCACACGGGGCATACGTTCACATGGTGGTCAGAAGAAGTGATACAGGAACACTTTCAGGGTCTTTCTTAAGAACATTGGAATTGATTGTGTGACATGGGAGACACTAGCATAGGACCACTCCCCATGGCATGCCCACATCAGAGAAGGTGCTGTGCCTTATGAGAAAAACAGAATTGAGATAGCTCAAAGGAAATGCAGGTCAAAGACAAATTTGGAGTATCCACACCAAATGTTCACACGAATTATTTTCCGAGCTCATATTGGTCTGATAAGCCACAGTCAGACACATTGAAATTTAACTCTAGCATAGTGCATAGTAATGTCATTTAGGTCCTCTTCAAGAACAAAGAACAACCACTACCAACCAACCAACTAACCAGCTTCTATATCAACAAACATTTTCAAAGTGCCTACTAGATACAAGGGAGATTTAAGAGCCGGTATGACATAGTGAGTAGGGGACTGGCCTTCAAATCAGGAAGACCTCGATTGAAGTCCTGCTCTGACACATAGTAGCTATTTAAGTCACAACCTCTCAGGGTGATAGGCAACTTTCCAAGACTTTCAAATCTTTCTAGCAACTTTTCATTTTAAACCATTTGCTAGTCTACATTGGTGGAGAGATTTCCACACCAGAGAAGTTCCTATACAAATGAAATTATAGACCTACACCCATTTCAGGCTTATCTATAAAGAAGAAGACATTGATGACAACTTTGCTCAGTGCTAGGGATGTAAAGACATTGAAATAACCCATAAACTTTTATTCTGTACCCTTTATTATTAAGAGTATACATTTTCAAGTATGAAAAAACATTTTCAAATGGTGCTCTGCTATTCTGGGAATAGTCTGGTACTGATACTTGTTTTTCCCCCTCTGAAGGAAGTTATCTGGTCCAAACTAAAGTTGAGTCCATGACTTTGGTTCCACTAATACAATGAAAGATAGCAAATTTGAGATTTCATGTGGACTATCTTGCTATGGTCTCTCTAGACCATAGAGAGGTGTAACATCTCTGAAAATACATCCTACTAGGTCTCAATCCACTAATCATTTTAGAGGCCGTTCTACATTTAAAACTTAGTTAAAAAAGGCACCAGTGGGCATGTTCATCCTCCATGTGGAGTTGCCCTTAGGATGCACAATGTGAAGAGGAAAGCTATGGGAAAGCAAAACTCTAGTCCAGCTGGTACCTCAGTCTACTTGGGTAGATGAGATAGTTGTGATCTGAGGGAGCATGGAGACTTTCGTATGATTGCTGTCATTCCCCCACTCCTCCGTCTTTTCTATCTAAGAGAACAGGTATATAATCCAGAACTTTCTTTAAAGATGTTTACTGTTTTAATTACTTTAAAAAAGTCAACTCAAGATAGATAAAACACAACCTATTTTAATTATTTTTTATTTGTATCTTCCTTAATTGGAAACAGGATATGAGTGGGAGAAACAGTGGTTGCTTTCGGTATACAGAGATAGAGAAAGCAACAAAATTCAAATCTAGGTCCAAAAATACCAGACCTTCTCCCGAGTGAGCATGAACTAAACTGAGAATTTTATGGTTTGAATTTATTGGTTATAGATAAACTTCCCTCAAAGTAGAATTTAACTGGATGTAAGGTTTTTATTTTGTCTCTTAGTTTAAAATGAGTTAGAGTACTAATTTTGCTGTCATAGACAAGACTGTGCTATTCTCCTCCACTAATATAGGGAAAACTCTCTGCAAAGGTTGAGTTCATGGAGAAAACCAAAAAGTAGGAATTTCCCCTGATGGGAACAAAAAAGATGTGACTCACCATGGTTGACAACTTCTTCATTCCAAGGGTGGGGACCAAAGGAGGGAATACTTTTTGTTTCCTTTTAGTTCCACCCAACTTCACACCCTGACAGATATAACTGTTACATTGATATATATGTAGACTTTTTTGACCTCCTTGGGATATGAACCCAGTTGTGGGAATGCTGGGTTTTAGAATATCTGCTCTAAGGTAAGTAAACCATAGGATTATCTTTCAAAAGCTAAAAGGAACTTCAGAGATCATCTCATTCAGCTTCCTCTTTTTAGGCATGAGGTAATTAAAGTCTGGGTGACTTGCTTAAAGTCACACTACAAGACTATGGCAGACAGAAGTTGAAGCCAAGACTCTGGAACTAGTTCTTCTTCCATTGCACTAGTACTCCCCTGAGCTCTTATTAATAGTTATTGCTTCCCTTTGGGGGAACTCATCATTGAAGCATATCACAATTGGTTGAAATTTTATGCTATGTTTCTATTCTTGAGATGGCAAGATTTTATTAGTGAAGCCCAACAGTGATCATGAACCTGTCAAGCTAAAGAGGGCTAGGAATAATGGGTAGTAGTTGTAGTGAAAGAGATAAGCCTTTTTATATAAAGAAAAAAGTTCTTAACCATCAAAGATGCCCAAAAGTGAAATGGGTAGTGGGTTGCTACTCATCTGGTGCTTTTCAAGCAAAGACTGAGTGAATAATCATTTATTGAGAATGTTGTAATGGAGATTTGTCTTCAGGTACAAATTGGAATAGAAGGTTTCTGAAGTCCCTTCCAATTCTGAGATCCTGTGACCTTAATTCTGTAAACTCCTACATTTGTACCTGTTGGACACAATTGACTGCCTAATTTTATCTTAATTATTTTTAGTTTTTCATAGATGCTTCCTGTATTTGTCTTAACTTCCCAACAGGGCCATAATTTCTTTGTGGAAAAGAACCATTGTTTAACACTCCTTGTATATTTTATGAAGAGGGGACACAATTTAGGAGGATTTCCCTCTTTGCATTTAGAAAGTTACAAAGCACTTTAGTGCCCACTCAAGGAAATAGTGAGAAAACTCTTTCTTTGCTAATTTTCTCTCGGAACCAGTATCTCTGAGCAATGTAGCTTCTTGAAATTTGAAAATCAGGCAAAGGATTTCTTATTCAAAGTAGTAGTATCAATTCAATCAATACATTTATTGATTAGATAGTATGTGCATACAAGAATGACTTTACTACTAATGATATAGCTGTACCAATAGTAGTAGACTATTTTGGGTGATACTCATTATTAGGGTCTGCATATCATCCCATCATCATTTTTAGATAGGCACATCCTTTTCTGTATTCTTCCACAAAACTGGGGAATGTGGAGGGTGACACAGGAAGAACCATACGTAGACAAATGAGTCCATCTTCCATCAGTATTAGCTGTCCCTGATGCCTAGAAAATTCTCCTTCCTTGTCTCTGCAATCTTAAAATTCTTAGCATCCATCAGTGCTGAGCTCAGCCTTTCATAATCCCCTCCAGCTGCTAATGCCTTCCTCCAAAATTATCATACCTATTTTGTGTAGTAATTGTGTATATCTATAGTTATATGTATATATGTATATATATCCACATTGATAGATAGATAGATAGATAGATAGAAAGATAGATAGATACATAGATAGATACATAGATGAATGGATGGTATGAGGCTGGAGAATCTTGCCTTTCCCCTCATAACTCAGGGCCTCTTTAATTCTTGATTCTCATATGCTACCCAATTGGGTTCAATAGTGAGAGAGCCTAGTCACCTAAAAGAAAGGTAAGTCTTCTTTTTTTTCCATATGCTTTAGATTATTGTATAACCACGTGGGAGATCTTAGGAAAAGTTACTTAAAGTTTACATTTAACTCATGTCTGGAATCTACTCAAAAAGAGAGAGGGACAGTTCATATAATCTAATCCAACTTTCTCACTTTTCTGAAAAGGAAACAGACCCAGAAAGAGCTCTTGGATAAGCAGTAACTTGCCCAAGGTCATAAAGATTATAAGTATCAGATAGAGTATTTGAAACCTAGTCTTTTCGATCTAAGTTTTTTTTTTTTTGATATTACACTGCTCCTCAAAAGGAACAATGTCTTGCTGTGACTCAGATGCTACAGTGTAGAAAACGTCTTTGATGTTAATGTGACCCCCTTCTTTCCCTCACTGCTCAGAGCAGTGGAACTTTGCCTGGAACTGGGAAGTCAGAGAATTGGTACACAAAAAAATAATTATGAGATCCGTCAAGAAAGGAGAGGTGCCTTGGGCATGTTGACAGGTCTTAGAAGGATGGAAAGGGACATATTTCCTGACAAATGGAAGGAGGAGCTGGAGATATCAAGAACATATGGTAGTAGCTGACTTCTTTTTACAATCCATCCCCCTTGACCTATAGGTGATGAGCTAGCCACAGTGAGTAGCAGTCAGAGGCCCCTGCCAGTGATAGGACAAGGAACACAAAAGTACTAGATACCAAGTCCATGCCCTTGCTCTGAGGAAGCACTGAGAGCTTGGATCCAGAGTTTCTGATTATTTATCTAAAGACTGGTGCTGCTGGATGTGCCAGTTGAACATCTATTGCAAACTATTTTTATCATCTATATTTCTTTTTTCTGCTTATTGGAGGAGTGGCCCTATATGCTAAGCAGACTGAAGTGTGCATTTCTTAGATCTCTTGATATTAGAGTGGCCTATGTATTATCTGGAAACTGCCTGGTCTGAGAGAAGCTATGGGTATACAACCATATGGTGTTTTATTATGTATTTTACTGCTTTTATTGACTCTATCCCAAGAGTAAAACACTGCATACAACTTAAAAAAGAGTAGAAACTCACTGGAAACTATGAATCAGGTATGGGATAGTTATTCATTTCCTCTCCACAACAGAAATGTTTAACATGCACAATAACCTTAAGCATACATTGACAGAAAGACTTAAAACATGATTCACTGATTTATAATTAATATTCTACTTTCCTGGGAGGCTGAGACTTAAAACCATCATAACAAAGTCTTGGTGGCACTGCAAAATCAGTGTTTCACATTTCACCTTGGTTCTATACTGTCTAAAAATTCTGTTCAGGTCCATATATGCAAGACAGAAACTACCCCTACTGCCAATCAGTTCTAACCAAGAGATCCAGGACCATGGAATCTCTCAAAGCTCTAGCTGATGGACCACAATAGTACTTTGTTTATATTGTTACTGTTGTACAGGAACCCAAATCCCAGGTCACTACACACCCCCTGCTTTGTGGCCTACCATTAAGCCCCTTTTATATTTCTGTTTTTGCCTCTATTGTAGCTTGAAACTGCTTAAGGCATGTCTGGGCATATTGCTCAAGGTGTTCCCTGACCCTTCCTCCCCTGATCAGCATTTCATATTTTCTCCTTGAATCACTACAGTGTATAAGGTTCTGCTCATCTAGATACCATCCTGTCCTGCTCCGCTGACCAAGCAGAGCCCCCACCCCTTTGCCCAAGAACATGACCCTGGCCTGTCCTGGGGAATTCCAGTCCCCCTCATCCCATGACCCTCTACCTTGTGCCCTCCACCCAGTTCTGGGAAAGACCCTCACTTCACAGGAAGGTTGCACCCCTGAGTCATGTGCCATAGTCCCATAAGTCATAGATTTAATCAATGGCTGTTCTTTGCTTCTGTACATCATAGCTTCTGCTAGCTCCCCTCCCTGTTGTGGTTTTTGTGGTTTCAGCCTTTATAACCAAGGTCTGTACCCCCAATAGGGACTGCTCATTTGAGTACTGAACACTCAGGTAGTTGCGTGCTTGATCAATAAATCCAAATCTAAATTTACCTTGAACCCAGGTCTTGGCTTGCTTTTATTGTCTGCACAACATTTTCACAAAATTCTTGACTGTAAATAAACCTTTTCAAGTGTTTTGGGGGAATAATGATTACATTTCTTTGGCCAGGCTTCCTTCTTGCTTATCTACCATTATTCTAAGTAATTTAATTATATACCTTTCTAGATTCTATAAACAAAGATTTTGGTGTTCCTTTTATTCCAATTGTATTATTTTGTACATATTCATGAGTCTTCATTTTGTTTCTTCTGTTGGTTATTTAGATTCCCTCTCTCTTTCTTTCCAATATTTATATAAATTTGCTTTTGTTTACATTTTTTTCTCTTTCTTTCTAACTGATATCTATTCTATCTTGTTTGCAGTTTCTTTGTTTTTGCTATTAATATAATGTGATCCCTGTTGGATGTTTAATTGGCCTCACATCCTATTTTTCTTCCATCTGATCAAGTCTCTTCTTTTATAGTCTAAGTTGCTTTCCCTAGAGGAGTAAGAATAGCTTTCTGTTCATTTATTTACTCAACAAATGTTGTGTTTTGTATGTGTAGGGCAGTTTGCTTGCTCCATTTGCCCTACAGTTGGTGTTGACATGCATTTGTCTCCTCCAGCTCCTTGGCTTTCTTCAGAGGGAAATTAGTAACTCCTTGTCATTCACAGTATATCAGTTAACACTGGAGAAAAGGAAATGAAGGAATTGGGTTTGTTATTTTTAAATGTTCATTTCTGTATACCTGACCTTTGAAATTATCTGTTCCTTCCATGACTTTTATTTTATATCATATAACTGCAATGTTGCTGGCATCCCTGGCACCAATGTCTTCATTCTTTGCTTTACTTTGTGCTAGCCTATTTTATATACATTAAAGGGAGAAGGGGATGGCTAGGTCTATAATGAAAGGAACTCATTTTTAGTCTTTTTAATCATTGGGTGTGATTAGGCAAAATGGTGGATTTCTAGTTGCTAATTGTGAGTTAACAAGCATCTATTTGATGAAGTAGGGATGGAGACTGGTAGAGGGAACTCTTGGGTGAGGAAGCACTTTCTCATCTTAGAGAGCTGCCTAGAGCAGAAGTGTCAAACTCTCACCCCAACCAGATTGAAATATAATTGGGAAATATTTAACAAAATAAATAAAAATACAACAGAACATAGATAATATTAATTTGCGATTTTCTAAGTTGATATGAAGCCTATAGCATCTGTTTCTATTTGAGTTTGAGATGACTAGCCTGGAGTATTCTAGAAGTAAGGTATTTTGCAAAGGATCACAGTCTTTAGATTTCAGAAATGGGCCTGGACTCAAGGTTTTCTTGGCTACAAGGCCTGCTCTCTAACCATATCACCATGCTCCTTCTCTTAAGTAAAATGACCGTTTATGAAAGAGAAGTCAAATTAATTATCTTTTTCTGCCTAACAATATTCCCTCCTCTTCCTCCTTTCTGAATTACTCATTCAGCCCCAACTTGAACTGGCACATTGGGTCTCTAGAGGGTGACTGACTGCTCCCCCATAGAATCTGAGGGGTAAGCCTGAGGGATGTGGTTTCCTATATTATCACTCATGAGCTCCCATCCTGTTTGTTCCCCCAACATTGATTAATCCATTGTTATCAGTTTGCTTTGACAATGGAGTTTTTACTCAGATAATAGAAAAAGGACAGAAATACAAAACATCTTCCCTTACCCCCAAACTAAAGATGCACATTCCCCCAGGAAGAGTGGGCACAAGTTTAAATTGGTTGACAAAATTTGCCCCTCTGGGGTCACGTTCTGTCCTACACACAAATAAGATCCCTGAGAAGAATGGACTCAAAGTAGAAGCACACACATAGGGGACACAGGTAGTCAATGCATTCATCCTTCTTGGCCCTTGGAGCCTTTTTCTCCCATCAAGAAGTCCCTACCAAGTTCACTTCTGGGCCTGTGATAGCCTCCTCAGGAAAGGTTCTGCACTGGGCTTTTTACAGTGGGTGCTGTGGCTACTCGTAGACTTGGTTACCAACTGCAGTTGCTGGATGTCTGATAGTTCTTCAAAATTTTTGAAGCTCGCAAGGTCATGACCTGGTCAATTCTGTCTAAATATTTAGTCACCTATGTGATTAGTAAAGAATAAACACAAGAGGCAAAAGAAATAGGTGCCATGCATTTATGGATAGCTAAGCATGGGATAGGACCTCCCTACCCTACTTGGTACCTACCTGTCCTCCACATTCCAAAGTTGCCTGGGATGATAGTGAGAGATCATCTCCCACCTCTTTTATGTGTGCTCACTTCTATTGAGTTATTAGTTCTTTTGGCTACTCAATCAGCCAGAAGATTTTTAGTCATCACGAGCCCACTGAAGATCCCTCAGTCACTCTGGCCAGAAATTGACTTCCAAAATCCCAAGTGTTGGACTGATAGCAGGCAGAGAATATTATGCCTTCCCCAACAGGTAGGACATAGCTGTGCATGCTCTATGGACTGGACCCTCATCTCTTACCAGGGTATAACTGAGAATTACGTTGATTAGAGGTCAATAATGACCATGAATAAATTAATATGTCTTTGGATATGACAAGTATATTGGACTTTGATAAATCATTTGTATAAAAAAACCAAGATCATTTAACATTTTCCTGTGCCAAAAGTTGATCATGAAATAAGGCAGTTAGCTTAAATAGCTCTGGAGGAAAAAAAGCATAAACAAAAGTGCCATTCTTTACTTTGTTAGTTGTGCTTTTTTGCTATGGACATCAACCTATAATTGTTGTTTAGGTGTCAACACTCTTCTATTATTTCCATTCTTATACCTTCATGATGAGCAAGAGAACCCCCTCATTAGAGATTAATCAGGTATGTTTTACATAGCCAAGCCTGGACTTACTCTCTCACCTTTAGGGGTTCTCTGAGTCAGAGAAACCATCTTCCTTACTATTTGACACCCCCACTAACACCAAAGAGAACCTACCCTGATTCCATATGGCTGTTTGCTATTGGAGATAACATGTCTTCTTTGTTTTACTGTTAGTATTTTTACTCAGTGGAGAATTTCTATACATTTTATTTAAAAATCTAAGTTAATTCAACAAGCTTCAAAATATAACATATGCTATGTAAAACTTCTATTCCATTCAATAGTTAAGTACATGAGGTAGACAGAAGGTTATTTTATTTTATATTTTATATGTATTTTAAAACTACTGACTCACAAATTGTCTTCATAATCCCTAGGCAGCACATTTGCCTTCTTCACCTTGCATCATGTTCTCTGTTCTTGACTTGTTATCAACAATTTGCAGAATTTGCTGTAGTCTGCTAGAACTATTTAAGCATTGCCAATATTTCACTTTAGGGAATATACTACCAAAATATGTTTTTGCACAAATTAATTACCATTCCCCTCACCATCTACTCTCCCACTGAACTCTTAGGACGTTCCGAGTCTTTCCATTGTCACTACAGCTGAACTTTCTTTTATGTGGTGTCTTTTCCAATTAAATTATGAGGTCCTTGAAAGCAAGTATTAGCTTACTGTTTTCTAATATATCCCCAGAGCTTAACACAATGCTTGGCACATAGTAAATACTTAGTATTTTTTATTTCATTCTTTCATTCATTGGGTATCATTGCTAGTTGAGGAAAATTCAAGTTATTTTATGTTTTGCTATGTTTAATTATTGATCTGCCAAAGTGATGTCCTAGAAAATTAGCACAAGATTTAATAAAAAAAAATCTTATGATTAGGGACATATGAGCTTTCCTTTTTGTACATGGCCCTTGGAGAATATTATATTTTGGGCCATGCTGTGAATTTCCTTAGGCTTTTGGCACAAGAGGATTTGGCCATAATGAATCTGTGCCACCACGTCAACAATAACAAAAAACAAGACCACTTTAGTGAAGGGGCTTTGAGAGTCTTTAAGTATCCCAGGTTAATAGTGTCAGCTTCATGTTCAGGTGTAGTGATAGAGTTGGTCTCAATTAGCTTGATCAGTGCTATGGCTAACAATTCCCAAAGCTGGACTGACTTATATCAACATTATGAGTATGCATAGCAGAAAGATTTAAAGGGCAGGGACTCTGATGCCTCTAATTAGACAGACTATATGGAACCTTTTGGTAGATTCAGTTGTTGGCAGACAAATCCAGATCCAGAGATGACTTCAGGGCTCAGGAAGCTTGTGATTACATTCTTTGGGATGTCTACTTTCCTAACATGAATGTTCCCTTGTTGGTCTCTCCCAGTATGCTGGCCCATGGGAAAGCAGTCAAGGAAGATGTGTGTTATGGTCAAGTTTTCTCTTTCCCTGTGTACCTTGGGTGCTGTGGCTCTGCTTGGTGGCAGCTGAGTAGCCATGTCTCAACCTCGCCACATAGTTGAGTCTATGATGCTAAAAGCTTTCTGGGACTGCTGTTTGTCCTCTTTTTCTGTAAGAGGACCATGACATCAGGGAGGTGATGCCATGACCTGCAAGTGAATTGGATTTAAGTGAGGCAGGGCTGTGCAAAGTCACCAGCCTCACTTTCTCCTCCGGAGCCATGTAGGTCTAGTGGCCAGATATCAATCAGGACAACTGGAGATTGCCCAGGATGCAGTGGGGGACCTTGGTCTTCTCAAGCTAAGGTCTCTCATAGGTCTCAGTTTGACTGAGGCAGTGACCATTCAGTGATTAAGGCTTAATAAAATTAGGCAAAGAATGGCCTCTTTAAAAAAAAAAATTAGATCCAGGAGGGAAAGACCCTCAGGATTTCTGGCCAAAGCAGCAACAATTGACATTTACATTCATTCTGAGCCAGTCTGGGCCCAGTGAACAAGTAGGGTTTTAGTCTGGGAGGGGAAGAGGGTTATTTGGGGTTAAGGCAGGTCTTTAAGAGGAAAAAAGAAAACAAACAAAGTTTCAGAGATTAAAATTTAGGTTCCCTTTGGGCAGAGCACTGGCAGGTAAGGGTGTGATACACCAGCCTCACTTTCTCCTCTGGAGTCATCTGAATCCAGTGGCCAGATATAGATCAGGACAATCTAGGACCGCCTAAATTGCATCTCAAAAATTGCGACTCTGAGATTTTGCTTCTTCAAACTTGGAGCAAATTGGGAACTCTGTATAGAACACATGGTATTATAGAATGAGAGCATTTCAGCAGGAGAAGGGACTTAAAAATCATTCCTTATTTAACAAAAGAATAGATTGAGCCCAAAAGAAGGGAAGCAACTTTATCAAGGACATACAGCAAGTTTAGACTACCTAATTCTATGTTCGATGCCATAAGAAAATCGTGGTAGTTCAGAAGATAGCAGTGGTTGCCAACATCTCTGACAAGAGTATTAGCCTATGTCCCATTTGGGGACTGACTGCATCTAGCAGATAAAAGCTGAGAGAAGAAAGACTTCCTGGCTGATGTTCAATTTGATTCAATTTAACAAACATTTATTATGTAATTACTATGCACAGGGCACTGCGTAGGTGATGCAAAGACAAAAATCAGACCTTACCTACCTTCAACAAGTGCCTACATTCTACTAGGGAGACAGCATTTTTCCAGATAAATAAATACAAGGTAATTCAAAGAGAACAGAAACACCAAGGCAATCAGGAAAGATGTCACTCAGGAAATATTACCTGAGCTGAACCTTGAAATTCTGAGGAGCAGAGGTGAGAACCAAGAAGGCATTTGTAATGGTCTAGGTGAGAGGGGATGAGGTGGTAGCTACCCTGCCCTGATCAGACCATGTCTAGTGTTGTGTTCAGTTTGGGGCAGAATATTTTTGGCAGGATTTTAATAAACTTGAGAGAGTCTTGAGGGGAACCTTGGAATGATAAAGAGTTTTAAGATTATACCATCTGATGATCCTTTAGAGGAAGTAGGAATTTTTAGCCTGGAGGAGAAGGGATGTAAAGTGGGGCTTGATAGCCAGGAATTAGACTTCTGCTTAGCCCTAAAGGGCAGAACCAGCAGCCATAGCAGGGAAAGTGCTAAGGGAAAGATTTAGGCTTGAGATCAAAAAAGCTTCTGAACAATTAGGCTAAGAAGCATGTGCTTTCTGAAGATGTAGTGGATTCTCTCTTACTAGAGTGTTCTAGAAAATGGTAACAGACATTCTACACAGTCCTTTAAAGTTTATAAAGAGCTTTATTTACCATTATTTCATTTGAGCCTTAAAACCCTGAGGGGTAGGCAACAGGTATTATCACTCTCATAATATATATGAGGAAAACATTTGCTCATGACCATGCAGCTACTGAGTGGTGAACTCATCTTCCTGAATTCCAAGTCCAGCATTCTATGCAATAGTCTGACTACTTTTGAGATACATGATGGATGAATGATTATTGGAATGTATAATGAATGAAAAAAGATTATAGTTTATGAACATAAGGGACTACTTTTGTGCTGTAAGAAAAGATGAAAGGGATTATCTCTGAGAAACCTAGGAAAACTTACGTGAACCCATGCAGGGTGAAGTGAATAAGAATCAGGAGAACTATTTATACAATAACAAAAATATTGTCAAAACAAACACTTTGGAAAGATTTTAGAGCTCTAATCAATGCAATGACCAACCACAAGTTCCAGAAGATGGATGAAAAAGAAGAATGTCACCTACTTTCTATAAGTGAGGATGGATTCAAGATATAGAATGTGACATTCATTTTTGGACATGGTCAATATAGAGATTTGTTTTGCTTGACTGCATATTTGTTATAAGGCTTTTGGATTTCTTTTTTTCCCCAATGGGGAGGGAAAGTTAAAGGAAGAGAAAATAAATGGTCCTTTATTTTTAAAAAGTTAAAAAAGTGGATCCTTGGAAGCATCTCAAATATTCTTTAATCTCTTGGGTTAGAGGTCACAGTTCTATGGCATTGCCATTCCTTCATTCAGAAACACATTTACTAAAATCAATCAACAAGTACTTTATTGGTCATTCCTCATTACCAAGTGTTAGAAGGAGAAGGAGGAATAAAGTGAGGGGAAGGAAAAGAAGAAGAAGGAGGAGGAGGAAGAAGAAAAGAAGGAGGAGGAGGGAGAGAGAGAAATAAAAAGGAGGAAAAGAAGTTTAGAATATATTTCTGACCACAAGGAGCTCAAAAATTGATGGGGAAAGAAAATATACACACATAGATCAATTATAGAAAAGAACTGAGGGCTACTGCCCATAATAAAGTGCTAAATTTTTTTTTTTATAATTTATTTTTTATTTACTCATTTACTTTTAATTTACAAGATTCAGTTCCACAATCACTTGGGTTTCAGATTTTCTCCCCTCCCTTCCCCCCCCCCCC
>CM053585.1:329951960-329974306 GCA_028646515.1 Pseudochirops corinnae | reverse complement strand
TCCATTTTATCAGGGTTGGTCATCATATGTACGATGTGTCTGTAGTTGTGTACAGGTTTTGCCTGGTTCTGCTCTTCTCACTCAGCATCAATCCGTATAAACCTCTCCAGGTAATTATGAAGTCCATCTCCTTCCCATTTATAAAGTGCTAAATTTTACAGTTCAGTTAATTAGGGAATGACAATATACAATAAAGTACTATTTGTAGGGTACAGCAGATAAGTGAAATTAGGGTTAGAGAAGAAAAAAGACCCATGTGACTTTGGAGTCTCTGGGGAAGGCTTCACAGAGGAGGCAGAGTTTAGGGTGATAGTGGAAAAATGGACGGGATTTGTAAAGGAGAGGAGAGGAGAAAGTATTTCATCTCAGGACAGCACAATTAAAGTTTGGAGAGACAAATGAACTTAGCATGTGGGATATACAGTAGGGAGACTGTCCCAGGTTTAATCTTACTATATTCATAGTGTTGCTCTGGGATTATAAAGGAAGTAGGAGACATGGGTCTCTGCTCTCAAAAAGTTGACAGATACAGTTGAGAAATTAAGACCTTAAGACTCAAAAAGACCAAAGACTATCCCAAGCAAATGTATAAGTGTGATATAGACTGTAATAAGTTAGCATGGGGGAAATTCCAACAAAGTGAAAGGTCACACGGTCGCTTCAGAAAGTCTTCTTGGAGATGTTGAGACTTGACTTGGCTCTGGAATAAAGTTTAACAAAACATCTCCAGATTATACAAATCCCCAGGTTGTGGGATGACTCCGTAGTCAGAGACTTGAGCTTAAATCCCTACCCCTCTGATACTTATTACCCATATGACCTTGGCCAAGTCACTTCATTTCCTTGGGCCTCAGTTTCTTCATCTGTAAAGGAAGGGGATTACAAGAGGTAGCCACTGGGGTCCTTTCCATATCTAGATTCCCAGTCCTTCAAGTCCCAAACTAAGGCCAAGGACAGTCATTTTTTTTATTGTTGTGTTTCCAATGCCTAGACTTATAAATGTTAAATGCTTAACAAATATTTTATTAAATTGACTTTAATTTATTAACTATGTCTGTTTAGAAGTTGTCATATTTCCAAAATTTTTTTCTTTATGTTCCATCATGACTATGTAGAAGTCATTGCATTTTCTGTATATTCGAAATTTAATTCATTATGACAATATAGAAAAGAAGTTTAAAATTAACACAGTTCAGAAGGAACTTGTTATATACAGATAACTCTTAATTATGTTCACTGATGAAGTGGGCACTTGAAATGCTTAAGGGATCTATTCTATTCTGAAACACAGAAGCTGGGACTAGAGCCAAATCCAGATAATCTGAGTAACTACACAATGGCACACACAGTTGATCTGGTTATTTTGTCCATCCTAGTGACCCAATAGGATGGTTACATGATCTGTCTAGGCAACCACCACATGCACATACATAATCTTAAACACCTGGCTGTCCATGTTATACCCATTTTGGTTTATTTCCCAGACAAGACAGCAAATGTATCATTTGCATTGGAGAAATGGCCAACCAGTAAGACATGTAGTCATTCTTAAAAACATCTAAGAGAGCATTTTTTTAAAGAATTTAAAATGACCATTGAACTCAGATGCAAGGCCCCAAATAAAGAATCCACCCCCATCTCCACCCTGCCCCCCAAAAAGAGGCTGCGTTGTGGACTAGGAATGTTATCCAAGCAGTGCAGCTGCTAGCTAATTAAACAACCCAGATCACAAGGCTGAACTTTTAGTACCACATTTATAGAATTAATTCAGAGAACATGTTATTAAAGTCCTGGGTTTATCAGAAGTAGACAGCCTTTTTTTTTTTTTTAAAGCATCTTGAAAATTAACATACAGGATAAGCTGCTTATTAGAGACCCAGGTCTATGAGATTCCTTGTAAAGATGCAAAAACTCAGCAATGAATTTCCAAGTAAAAATAATGAGGTTGTGGCATTGTGACACTAATAACTAAAAATATTAAATTTGCTTTTGTGAGAATGTTTCCACAAGTAAATTTCAAGTCTTTCAGAAAATTATTTCCAAAGACCCTAAAGGACCTTTCTTGATGGCCACTAATATGTTGGATGGTCCTTGCACAGTTCTTTGGTTACATGGTAATTTCAAGTTTAATAAGTTAAAATTAGTTCAAAAACAAGAACTGGAGTATATAAAAGGAAATTAACTAACATTACAATGCAATGTGCTATCATTTACTTTCTGTCTAATTAAGCTTCCTAACTTATCTTCAGAATTCACACCTAGAAATCTGAACAGTAAAATAGAAAAACAATTTTTTTTTCCAGCAGTAAGTGGTGAAAGCTATCATAGTTTAGGTTATAGAAATGTGGGGAAAAAAAGGAGATTAAATAAGCTATACAGGCACTGAGATAGGGAGATCCATCTTGCCCTACAGGAAAGTCAGAGGGGTGACGGGGGAGTATATAGGAGAGAGCAGGTTGGGGGAGGGGATATACAGTGGGATCACTGTTTTGGGGTGGTGGGTAGGGGAAAGACAGGGAGAAAATTGGTAACTCAAAATCTTATGGAAATGAATGATGTAAACTAAAAATAAACAAAAATTAATTAAAAGAAAAAGAAAAGATTGCTCAATGACCAGAAACATGGTTTTTAGAGCAATCACAGGTCATTAAGGAATCTAGCCATTGTGAGACAAAGTCCTTGTGGCCATTAATGCTGTTTTTATTTCATTTGCACAGTCTTTATTTATAATTTTAAAAATAGATACTCTTTCCACCCAGAAGACTAACTCTGACATGGTAGTTCTATGAAATTTGCCTAGGAGAGACAGTGTTTTCTAAAAGCCTTTCTAGACTATGTGGTATCTCTTAAAAAGTAATTTGGAATTCAACAGATCTCACTTTCAGTTAAACCATGACCATTCTCAGATTACCAGTACTATTATATCTATGTATCTATATCTATATGCACATACATATGTATACATATATACATACACATTTACATACATATATTCTTCTCTTAAATGTAACATACCTCTTGTTTGTTCATTTAAAAAACAACATTGATTCAGTCAAACAAAACATAGGTTTTCAGACTCTCCTTGAAGTACCTTTTAAGTGTTTTGAGGTTGTAAACGATTCTGTAACAGATTCAAACATAAAAAGCTTGCTGAACAAGTTCTGAGAATAAGGGTCATCTTGTCCAAGGTTCTCAGTGGTGTAATGGAGAATGTCCAGTAAGACTCCAAGTAGATGGATTTTTGTAGATTTGGATTTCTTGGCTTCTGGATGACCTTATGTTGATTGCATCAAACCCTGGAGAACTATAGGGCTCATTCAATGAGATCCATATTTGCTTGAAAAAGATGGTGGCATAGCTATGCATAGGGGGGAAAAAGGGGTTAAAAAGTACTTTTCACACTGGTAAATTGAGTAGGGTCATTAGTATATAGACATAGCTAAAGATTTAGGCATAAATCTAAATGAACATAAAATCAGAGATATAAACATGTAGATAGAGATATAATATATAATATGAAGGTAGATTGTCATTATTTCATCTTTACAAGGTCTTGAAAGTATAATAGATACCTCACATACAAAGAAAATGTCTTTTTTATCCAGGAGATCTGCTAGCTCTAACACAGATGTTCTCTAAACAGAAATCTGCCTGATTTCACACTCTCCAGAGTGTTATTTTAACTGACCTTCTTAAACTTTTGGCATAGTTTCCAAAAGCTTTTTCAGACTAGTTCATGTTCCTTAAAAGAGTGATTTTGAAAGTCATTCTTTGCATGTGATCTCTAAACCACAAGGATCTCTCTCTTCTCCCAACTCTTATTGCTCTAATTCTCTGAAACACATGATTAAATGAGACAGCCTGTTAACAGTGCTTTGCAAATCTTAGAGCGTTATACAAATGCTGGTTGTTGTTGTTGTTGCTATTATTACTTTCTTGAATATTGTCATTCTCTGATATATCTATGAGGTAGGGATAGGAACTAGACATTAACACGGGAAACTATGTTTTATATAGGGAATTAACTAGAAATTAGCAAAAGGAACTACTAAATGTGGAAACTCATTTTCAGTAAAGATCAGCAACTTATCTGTAGCTTAGCTTTTTAGAGAGTTCCCTAAAGAACTGAGAGGTTCAGTGACTTGCCCAGGACCTGGACCCAGAACCTGGACCCTGAAGTTCCTGGTTGCAAAGCTGGCTCCCTATTCACTGTAACATACATCCTCTGTTATCTATCCATATCCACATCCATATCTATACATATATGAATACCTCACCTATATCATCTATAGATTTATATCAATATCTATACATCATCCATGCCTGTATCTCTACCTATATCTATACCATTTTTCTATCTCACTCTTATGTATGCATCTATGTTGAGGTATAGATGATATAGACCAGGGGTGGGGAACCTTTGACCTCAAGGTCTCATGTGGCTCTCTAGGTCCTCAAATGTGACCCTTTGACTGAAACTGAACTTCACAGAACAAATCCCAGTAATAAAAAGATGTGTTCTGAAAAACCTGGACTCAGGATCTCCACCCGAGATATAGACACAGACATAGATTTAGGTTTCCCTGTCTCTATGTACATAAATATCTATGGGAGAGATGGAGAGAGAAAGGGGGGGGGGGAGATAGATAGATAGAGAGAGAGAGAAAAAGAGAGAGAGAGAGAAAGAGAGAGAGAGAGAGAGAGAGGCGGAGAGAGAGAGAAAAGGAGAGTACAATAGGTTGATAGATCAATCAATAGATAGATAAACAGGCAGATAGATAGATGTGATGCAGTGCATAGAGTCACTGATTAGCTATCAATAAAACCTGAGCTCAAATACCACCTCAGATACTTACTACAATTATCCCTTCCACATTGTGGGGATCAGGGCAATGTGGAAAATCCAAGTAAAATTTTTTGGCCCTCCCTTTGTAGCAGAGAAGAAGGATGAATCTTTTATAGGCTGTTTATGATACTTTATTATAAAATTTGGGTTGATATTATGCAATACTATACACATATTTTATACATTTCTGAATTTCTAAACTTTTTCTGTGTTGTCTGCTGGCCTTCACATATCGTCCGTGACTTCTGCAAAAGTCCCCCCAAATTCCTATTTAATTTCTTATGCTGACCTGCAAAATATAGAAACCAAGATGGAGAAAGTAGCAGTGTGGAAGAAGTAACTGTAATTATATGACCCTGGGCAATTCACTTTAACCTTGTTCAGCCTCAGTTTCTTCATCTCTAAATGGGGATAATAATACCATCTATCTCCCAGGATTGTTGTGAGGATCAGATGAGATAACACAATTTAAGCACTTTCTGAAACTCAATATGTTATATAAATGCAAGCTATTATAATTGTTGTTATTATTACATCCACATCTTTAACTATATTGCATACTTATACCTGCATCTATATTCTTATCTATCCCTATATTTAAATCTACATATCTCTACCCCACCTCCCTCTCCCTAGCTTTACTTTTGATAGGTAGGTACTGAAGGTGTCAGACATTGAATTGGGACCAGAATTGCAAATGAACAGGCAATCTGGTGGCACCACATCTATGAAATTGCCTATTGTGGTCAATGATCCCAAGCTGCTCACTTTATAAAAAACTTTATAAAAAACAGTATTTCACTGTTAACAGTGAATGTCTCTGAATCATAGGACATGATCTCAGAAATGATAAATTTATTGGTCAACCAAAAAGCAATAGAAAGATGGAATGTGAAGAGAGGTGTTTAAGTAGTCTTCACATATTTGTTAAAGTGATTTGTATCTATAAAGTGGTATAAAAAACACATATGACTGGAAAACAAGATGAGTTGGTTGTCCATTCAGCAAAAGTGAGGGAGAACACATGGACAGTATTAAAAAACAGAGAAGGTCTCTACCATCACCACCACCACCAGCAGCAGCACCACCAGCACCGCCACCATCGTCATCACCACCACCATCACTATCATCATTGTCATTGTAACTACTAGCATTTATATGACTGTTTAAGGTTCCTATAGCCCTTTTGTTATATTATCTCAGAGTATCAGACAGATCTTTTATAGAGAAATATGGACAAGAATCTTAAAGGACTTGGAGTGGATGGCTTGTGATTTGCACTGGAAGTGGAGGAAGTCCAGTCTAGGAGAAGGTTGCTTAATTGCCCCAAATATAGAAGAAAGTAACCTATTATGATATAGTTTTGTGTTTTCATTTTTTTATGCTCCTGTTAACACACTTAAGTATATTTTGATTTCGTTTTGCAATTGCAATCATATTTTGCACGTTTGAATAAATTACAAATAACTTACTATGTCATCATTAGAAAGCAAACGGAGTTAATGAAGGGACAGCTTGCCCAAGACATTGTAAATAGCAGGCTATATGGGACTCTTTCACTTAGGAAAAAAATGGAATAAAGAAATATAAAAACTTCTATCACAAAATAACATTAGGGTGGAAGTTGCTAGTGCACAAAAGCCAGTCTTAGGACATGAAATCTATGAAACACAATCTTCAGCTACATTTAGAGAAGTAGGTTTTTCAGATTAAGGGAAGTAAAACATCCTTTACCATATCTGGTATTAGCTTCTTAGTGCCACATTTTAAGAAGAATACTAACAATATAGAGTACATGCAGATAAAGATGAATATAATTTCAGGGGGTCAGAAGCAGCATCTTATGCTGAAAAATTGGGGCTGGGGATGGTTAACACATAGAAGAGGAAACTTAAAGGGAAAATGATAATTTTTAAACAAATATCATGATAGTTAGCACATTCCATTGGTGCCAAGAGATCTCAAGGAAGGCCCCTAGCATGCTGTGATGAACTTAGGGAAAGATGTGAACAAAAATTGCTCAAGATGAGTAGATATAAATAGAATGCAATCCACATCGTTGGAGGAAATTCCCATAGATTCATTGAAGTATTGAAGAATTGTGTCAAAGGGAAGCAGCTTTATTTTGTGGGCCATAGGCTATAGAACTGTAGGAAGGATGTGGTAAAAGTCATAATGAGGTAGATTTTTTTTTCTCAATATAAAAAGAACTTTCTAGCAGTAAAAACTATACGACTGTGAAAGAAACTGCCTGTAGTATTGAGTTACCCAGTATTATATGTATTCAGTCAGAATTTGGGTGACCATCTAGGTAGCAGTACAATGAATAGAGCTCTAGATTTGGAGTTGGAAAACCTAAGTTCAAATCCCACATGAAATACTTACTAGTTCTATTATCCTAGACAAATGATTTAACACTTCTGTGTCTCATTTTTCTCACCTGTAAAATGAGGGAACTAGATGCAGTGATCCCCCAAGTTTCCTTACAACTCTAAATCTGTGATCCTATGATCTCTCAAGGCCGGTGCATAGCAGAGTCATGGATTATATAGGAAATTTTGGGCTTGATAATCTTGAAGGTTACTGACAACTTTGGTATTCTCGTTCTTTAATAGCAAAAAATTTGTCTAAAAATACTTGTAACACTATAAAGAAATTCATTAACTAACACGTAGTTAAATCAAAATTTCATTTGCACATAGAATATTATTTTCACATCTCACTTTTCCTTAGTGACTAAGAAGGGATGTACAGATGGTTTCTAGTCAATTTTGCTAACTTCTAACAAGATTATCAATGATGCAGATAAGTTAGCATACTTGTAACTTGAAGAAGATAGATGGAACTAGCCCATAGGGATCCAGTCCGCAGAGTATCTTTGAGGGGCTTTATCTGGTACCAATTGATGTGGAGTTGGGGAGTTGGTGAGCCTACTGCTGGAAGTGCACTGTGATGTGTTAAGATATGAAAAAGTTTAAAATTTTAAGCTCAAGTTCTTATAGTGATGAATGTTCCTACATCAAACCATAAAGATTTATGTTAAAATAAGACTTGAATCTGAGCTGACATAAATATATATAGATTTAGACATTAAATCCATACTGACATGGAAGCTGTCACTCTTAGTCAATAGCCATTAATTGTGATTAGTAAGACACAAAGCAGGAGGTGAAAAAAATGCCAAGTAGGCATAAAACACTTATTGAAAGGAAATGAAGCATTCTTGAATGAATAGGCAAACATAATCCAATGAGCAGAAAAATGGCCTGTTCCCTAAAATAAATAAGGTGAAAACAGAACGAGAGCTGATCTCCATTTCCTGCTTAGCCTAGCCCTCGAACAAAAGTCGTCAGTGCCTCTCCATTCTGTTCACTACACTTATGATTATTCTACACTTCACCCTTGGTGCCCAGGGGCCACATACTATCTACTTGCTGGGTCAAGGCTTTCCTGGCACAGCCCACTGGTTCTAATCATCCTGATATCATTTTATGCTCTAGACTTTTTTCTTTCCCTGTTCATCCAATCGAATTTATACCCTACTCCTTCATATTTACAATCACTGCTACCTAATTGTGCAAACTAATTCATGCTCAGTTATTAATGGCTAGTGATGACTTAGTTTTTTATCCTCTCCATATTTCATTTACTGTGACGAACTATAGAAATGACTTTTTTTTTTTGCTTTTTTGTAGGGAGGGAGGGCAGGGCAATTGGAGTTAACTGACCTGCCCAAGGTCACATGGCTAGTAAGCGTTAAGTGTCTGAGGTTGGATTTGAACTCAGGTCCTCCTGACTCCAGGCAGTGCTCTATTCACTGAGCCACCTAGCCACCTCCAGAAATGACTCTCTCTTTTTTTTTTTTGCCTTTTTTTTGTTAGGGCAATTGGGGCTAAGTGACTTGCTCAAGGTCACTCAGCTAGTAAGTGTTAAGTGTCTGAGGCTGGATTTGAACTCAGATCCTCCTGACTCCAGGCAGTGCTCTATTCACTGTGCCACCTAGCTGCCCCAAGAAATGACTCTTTAAAAATATTTTATTGCTATCTTTTGTTTTTACATAACCTACATTTCTCTCTGTATATCTCTCCTCTTTTTCCATCCTAGCCATCCTTTAAAACAAATACTTTTTTTAAAGGAAGGAGAGAAAAAAATCTGCAAAATTGATCAATACATTGAAAAAAATCTATTGTTATATACAATCCACGGACATCCACAGACTCCATCCTGTCAAAGGAGCAGGGGGAAATACCTGCTTGTATTTTTTTCTTTCAGGACAATCTTTATGATTTTACAACATTGTTTGCTTTGTTTCGGTGCTGTTCTTTCCATTTATGTTATTGTAGTTGTATATAGAAATGTAACTTATCCAATAGGGAAACAGGCAGGAAACAGGGGATAGGAGAGAGAGAGATGAAATGATAAAAGAGAGGAAAAATTAAAAGAGGCAATGGTTAAAAGCAAAATAGACTTTTGAGGAAGAACAGGATGAAAGAGAGGAGAAGAAACAGAAGAAAATGGGATGCAAGGAAATATACAGTTAGTAATCATAACTTGTGAATGTTAATGGCATGAGCTCACTCATAAAATGGAAACAGAAAGCAGAATGAATTAGAAACTGGAATCCAATAATATGTTGCTTACAAGGGACACATTTGAAAGAAAAAGGCACACAGAGTTTTAAAAAAAAGGCTATGTGTCAGCTGAGCTAAAAAAAAAAAACACAAAAGAAGCAATTATGATCTTAGAAAAAGCAAAAGAAAAACCAAACCTAATTAAAAGGGATAACCAGGGAAATTGCATTTTGCTAAAAGGCAACATAGAAAATGAAATAATATAAAAAAAATCTCACATCAAGTTTCTCTGATAAATGTCTTATTTCTCAAATATATAAAGAACAGAGTCAAATTTATAAAAATAAGAGCCATTCCCCAATAGATAAATGGTCAAAGGATACGAACAAACAGTTTTCAGAAGAAATTAAAGCTATCTATAGTCAAATTTTAAAAAATGCTCTGAATCACTATTGATTAGAGAAATGTAAATTAAAACGACTCTGAAGTACTATTTCATATCCATCAGATTGGGTAACATGACAGAAAAGGAAAATGATAAATGAAGAGAATATGAAAAAATAGGCACATTAATGCACTGTTGGTGAAGTTGTGAACTGGTCCAACCATTCTAGAGCTCAATTTGTAATGATGCCCAAAGGGCTATAAAAATATGCATACCCTTTGACCTAGCAATACCACTTGTAGGTCTGTACCCCAAAGACTTTAAAGAAATGGGAAAAGGACCCATATGTACAAAAATATTTATAGGAGTTCTCTTTTGTGATGACAAAGATTTGAAAAATGAGAGGATGCCCATGGGTTAGGGAATGGTTGAAGAAGCTGTGGCATATGATTGCAATGGAGTACTGTTGTGCTGTGGGAAATGATGTAGGGAGTGGTTTCAGAAAAACATGGTAAGACCTATATGAACCCATGCAAAGTGAAGTGAGAAGAATTGGGAGATTATTGTACACAGTAAAAATAGTGTTGTAATGATGGTCAACTGTGAAAGACTTGGCTACTCTGATCAATACAATGATCCAAGTCAATTCCAAAGGACTCATTATGAAAAAATGCTATCCATTTCGGAGAGAGAAGAGATGAACGCTGAGTACAAATTGGAGTGCAATTTTTCTCAATTTCTTTTTTTTTAATTTCTAAAAAATAATATGAGTAATATGGAAACACGCACACACACATACACATAAACATTTGATAGAAGACTGCAGCTCTCTTGTAAGTCAATGGAAGGCTTGTAAGTAATAAGACATCTATTTTGAAATTATACTATTTTTACATATATGATATCAATAGCACTATTTTCATCATTAGAGAGTTTTCTTCCTGTAATTTCTTGAAATTGTTACTACTACTCTTCTTTATTTTAGATGTTGAATTGATTTTGCTTTCTCAAATAGATGTAATAAGAGTTAGATTTGTTAAAGTGATGGACGCTTTTAATTTATGAAGTATCTTTCTCCCTTTTCATTATTTAAGACAAAATTCTTCCAAAAGATGCGTATGAGATCCTACGTAGAGTCCAAATGAAAGAGGCATTCCATATGAGTGGTGATGTCTATAAATTCTCCCATTTACAGATGATTTTGCTGATTGCATCACCCTCTTTAATGGGATCCCTATTCTCATAAAAGAAATCAGCCTTACAATACACATAGGAAAAATAAATTGGATATGAACAGTATTTAAAGAATTTACAAGTTATAAATGACTCTATGAAAATATGTTCCAGATCACTAATAAGAGAAATATAAATTTGGAAAAAAACACTTGTTTCATTTCACTCAGTGCAAATTGGCAAAGATGACAAAATCTGAGAATGTCAATGTTGGGGGCCAGGCACACTGAGGCAATTAGTGGAGCTGTGAAGTGGTCCAGTTGTTCTGGATTTTATTTGGGAATTATGCAAGAACAGTGACTGAATTACCCACCCTTTGCCCCCAGAAATTCCACTCCTTGAAATATACATACATACAAAAATATGTATGTATGTCCCAAGGAAGCCAAAGATAGAGACAAAGGTCTCCTACACAACAAAATATTTATTGTAGCACTCCTGTGATAGCAAAGAACTGGAAACAAGTGGATACCCATAAAATAAATGGCTGAAAAAGACTCTGGTGTATGAATGTAATAGAATATTATTGTGCAGCAAGAAATGACTAATATGAAAAAATCAGAAAAACGTGAGAAGATTTGTATGAATCGATACAGAGTGAAGTAAGCAGAATCAAAAGAATAATATAAACAATGGATAAAATAATCCAAATCAAAAAACTCTCTAAAATAAAGTTGAATTCTGAGTAAAGGGAGAAAAAAAATCAATGGAGGTCCTGGGGACGAAAGCAATGAAACATAACTCATACCACAGAAATGGGAGATCATGAGAATGGAACTTTGTATAAATTGTCAGACACAGTCTATATACCAGGTATTTTCACTTATGTGTTTTTCTTTGACAAAAGGTTCAGTTTGAAGGAGTAGGGTACAAAGTGATTCTGATGGAAGGCATGAATAAAATGCACTAAAAATAACAATAAATGAATGAAAAATGCTTTTTGTTCATTTATTCATTCAGGGTGAATTGCGAACTGCACTTCTGAAGGGAGTAGGCACATTTCACGAATCAAATGAAGTATTCACATATGGATCATTTAACCCTTTGTATCTAGGAGGATACTATGTTCTCTGGCAAAGTGCTAGATGCTAACAGGACCAGGTACAAACAGCCAAGCAGAATATTTTGTGCAACCTTTCAACTTAAATAGTAAATACATAGTAATTTTAGGTTCTAAGAAAAAAAATACATATGTGTTTATGTACATATGTACATACACACATATACATATATACATATGTGTGTTATATATGTATGCATATATAAATCCTTGAACATAAAAAGGCATCATGGGGTTTTTTTGGTTTGTTTTGTGGGTGAGAGAGCATGTAGAAAGGTTGTGCTATGCCCTACAAAGACACAAAAATAATTCTTCACCTTAAGGAGCTTCCAATCTATTGGGGGAAGCACTCTAGCACAATGCCTGGCAAAAAGAACTTGATAAATGCTGGTTGATTGATTGACTACCTGATTGCTTAGCAAGAAGTCCACTTCTTGCTAAAATCACGTTTAAAATCACATTTTAAACTAGTATTTAAATGGCCAGAGATACTTCTAAGGATGTTTCAAAGTGCCAAAAATTAAACTCATCATTTCCTGTGTTAAACCTGCCCCTCCACCTAACTTTTGTATGTCTGTTAATGACATCACCTTTAAATTATATATAATTTTTTATCTAGCTTTTCGTGTACATGTTCTCTTCCTCCAATAAGATGTAGGCTCCTTGAGGGAAAGGACTATTTCCATTTTTATCTTTGTATTCCTAATGGCTATTAGTGTTTGACACACAGGAAACACTTAGTTAAGGCTTACTGACTTGAATTAATTTGAGAATCCTAGCATGTACCCTTCAAATTGCCTCTGATTTTATCCACATGCCCAATCAGAAGTACGCCCTTTCTTTCTCAGCATCTAGTCCTCCTTTCCACTAGCACCTGAACAACCCTAATATGACTCCTAACATCTTATTGCCCAGACAGTTATAATAGCCTCTTAACTGTCCCTTCCTCCAGTCTGTATTCTCTCCAATTTAATATCCATGCAAATATTTAAGTAATCTTCCTACTGAGCTTACTTGAAAACTTTCAGAGATTCCACATTGCCTACTCTACAATCAGGCTGTAGTCTACCTGTCTGTTATGGGCAGGACAGGTAAGGGAATCTCATATTACTTCAATCAATAAATATTTATTAAGTGTTGACTATTTGCTAGGCACCGTACTAAGTGCTGGGGATACAAAAAGAGGCAAAAGACAGCCCCTGCCCTCAGGGAGCTTACAATCTAATAGAAGAGATAAAATATAAATAAATATGTACAACACAAGCTTTATACAGGTTAAATAGGAAATAATTAAAAGATGGAGGGCCTGGAATTAAGAAGGATTATTGAAGGCTTCCTGTGGAAGGTACGATTTTAGTTGGAATTTAAAGGAAGCCAGGGAGGTGAGTACTCAGATGGAGAGGGTTCCAGGCTCGGGGGCCAGCTGGAGATAATGCCCAGAGCTAAGAGATGGAGTTCCTTATTGGTGGAACATCCAAGAGGCCACTGTCACTGGATCCAAGAATATTTGTTGAGGAGTAAAGTATGAGATGACTGGAAAGGTTATAAATGGCTTTGAATGCCAAATAGAACCTTTTCTATTTGATTCTGAAGGAAATAGGAAACCATTGGAATTTATTGTTTGGGGGTGGGGGTGGGGAGGGTGGCATGATTGGACCTGAGCTTTATAGGAAAACCACTTTAGTATCTAAATGAAGAGTGGATTGGAGTGGGGAGAGACTAGTGGCAGGCAGACTCACCGCCAGGTTATTGCAGTAATCAAGGAGTGAGATAAGGAGAGCCTGAACCAGAGTGGTGGCAGTAAGGGAGGAGAGAATGGAATGTGTATGAGAGATGTTGCAAAGATGGAAATAGCAGGCCATGGCAACAGTGTGGATATGGAGGAACGAGAGATAGTAGGGAATATAGGATGACGTCTAGGTTTCAAGTCCTAGGGACTGGGGGATGGTATTGCACTATACCATAATAGGCACAATAGGTAGGCAGGGATGGGTGGGAAGGGTTTGGGGAAAACATAATGAATTCTATTTTGGGTTTATTGAGTTTAAGATGTCTACTGGACATCCAGTTCAAGATCTTTGAAAGGCATTACTTCCCTTCATAAATTCTAGATTTTAGCCAACCTTTGCTACTCTCTGTTTTTTCTGCCTCCATGTTCTTGCTCACTCTGTCATTCATACTATGAAAAGACTCCCCCTGCCCTACCTCAGCCCTCAATCTCCAACTGTCAAAGACTATTCCTTCCTTCAGAGGGTGAGTGGGGTCTCATTTCCTGGATGAAGGTTTTTCTGACTACCTTGGATCAATGTGATTTCTCCCATCTCAAATTCCCCATACCCCCTTGCCCAGATAATCTAATCTGCATTTAACTCATTTCCCTTAATAACTTTGTTATTTGTATATTTGTCCCACCCCCCTGTAAGATTATAAACCCCTCGGGGGTTTCCAGTGCTGTATGGTGGTACCTTGAACAAAGGAAGTACTTAATAAATGTTTGTTGAATTGAATTTCCAATTACACTGCTACCATCTCACACTGATATTTGTGACTGCAGCAGAGCTCACACAATAACACATGAGGGCTCATTTTTTCTTTTACTTTTTAAATTAAATTTTCTTTTTTTTTCAGTGAACAAGCATTTATTTTCTCTTCCTCCCACCTTCTCCCTCTACTAAAAAAGTAAAGAAAGACAAAACTCTTGTAATGAATATGCACAGACAAGCAAAACAAATTCCTATATTAGTCGTGTCCAGAAATGGCACTTCTTCACCTTGGGGTCATCAGAAATCTGTCAGGAGGTGAGTAGCCTTCTATATCATAGGGCCTCTGGAATTATGGCTGGTCCTTGCTGATCAGGGTTTTTAAGCCTTTCAAAGTTGTTTATTTTTACATTTTTATTGTTGTATAAATTGTTCTCTCTCTATAAATATCTTGACTTCCTTTTCAATTGTAATTCAATAGGCATTCTAAGCAAAACTGGTCAACATGCTGACCAGATCTGAAGAGAGCGGCCTGCCTGGGTTGTGTTTGGGAAATTGAACATAGCACTTCTATTAATCCCAAATTGTTTCATGACACAAAAATTTGTCTTTTTCACACCAATATTCATTCTGTGGTGTTTATATAGATGTGAATCAAGGAACATAAAATTTTCCAAAGAATAAAAGCTGTGGGTGACGCAAATGGCAATAGAGATTACATGGTGGGCATAGGTTAGAACCCATTACAAATGAAAACTTTTATGTTGGAAGTGGCATAATACCTAGGAAGTGTCTGATCCTAAAGGGAATTGAGTAGGCCATGTAGCAAGAGTGAGGGGTTATAGACAGCCCTTTTGTATCCACAAAATGTGTCAAAATATTACACTCATGCACATAATGAGAGTAATGGTATAGTATACAGAATGCTGACAAAAAGATCTTGAGTTCAAATCTTGCTTCTGACACTTACTAGTTCTGTGACCATAGACCAGTCACTTACCTTCTCTTACATCTGTTTTCTGTTTTGTTAAATCACGGGTTGGACAAGAGAGCCTCTAAGTGTCTTACAGTTCTAAGAGCTTGAAAAGCTAGAACACTGGGCCAAGTCTATTAAAATAGTTTTTTTTTTAAAGTCCAAACTTGTTATTTCAGTGGTGGAAGGAATTCCTGGTGAGAAAAATTCCTCTATTAATTCTTATATTAATACAGTCAGGGGCATTGAGAGATTAAGTGATTCACCCACAGCCATCATGTCAGAACTTGAAACTAGGTGTTTTTAATTCTCAGGACAGCTCTCTATAGACTATACCACACTACTGATATAATAGGGATAAATAATGCCTTATACTGGAGCCTAATAAATCAACCATAAATACAGAAGGAGGAGGAGAAGATGGTGATGATGACAAAGATGGAAATAGTCAATATTGAAATGCTAGTGTTGTTAGAGCTATGGATTGTTTCAGAAATTTTGGAAAGTGATTGGAATTACAATATGTGAAGAGAATGACTAAAATGTCCACGTCCTTAGCTCAGAGAAATCCCTGCTAGGAGCTTGTCCCAAGATGGTTAATAAAGAAAGGCTCTATACAAACTAAAATACTTATTGCAGCATATTTTGCAGTGGCAAAGAACTAGAAACAAAGTAGCTGTCCATTTATTGGGGAATAAATAAACAAGTTGTGGTGCAGAAGGTAATAGGATATCATTGTGCTGTAAATATGATGAATACAAAGAAGCCTGGGAAGACATATATGACTTGATGCAGAGTGAAATAAACAGAAACAAGAAAACAATATACATGAGTACAGCAATAAAAATGGAGCATTACAACAATGAAATAATCAAAACTGAATGCTACAAAATTATAATGACCAAGCTTGGTTCCATAGAAGAGGTATGAGAATGCACCTACCCCTGGACAGTTGGGTACTATGGCTGTGGAACATTGCAAACAATATCAAACTTGCTTGATTTTTTTTTTAGTTGAACAATTGAACTATTTTTTCCCCTCCTGTTTTATTCTTTTTTATAAGTGATGACATTCTGGGAGAGGCAAAGCAGAAAGTTGCAATAGGGAATATAGGTAATGTAAAAAACAAGTTACCATTAAAATTTATTGGGAAAAAACCAAGATAGGGAAGATGAATTTAGTAATAATAATACTCAGGATTTATATAGCACTTTAAGGTTTGTAAAACACTTCACAAATATCTCATTTGATCCTTACAACCCTATTGTTATCCCCATTTGACAGATGAGGAAATGAAGGCTGGTGATGGTTAAGTGATCCACCCAGGGTCTCATAGCTAGTGTCTGAAGCAGTATTTAAATTCTAGTCTTCCTGACTTCAAGTCCACCACTCTATCCTCTGTAACATTTAGTTATCTATAATTCTTTAGGCCCAGTCATTTGACCAACTCTCATCCCATACAACTAAATGATCAGTTTGTCCATAGCTCTTCATCTTGGCCCCAAGAATATCAAGATATTAGCACTGACTTTGTTAAATACCTTGCTGAATCAAGCATCTAGAGCATTTTTCTTAATTACCAGTCTAGTAAACCCTAATCAAAAAAGGAAATTAGGTTGATCTGGCACAACCAATTTTTGTCCAATCGTGTTACTACTTTGTTTTCTGAATATTCACCAATCAATACAATAAAACTAAAGCTTACTGTTCTATAGTTTACAGATTGCACTTGCTTCCCTTAAAAAATAAAAAAAAATCAGGGCCACATTTACCATTACTCAGTCATATGGACCAATTTTTCAATCGCATTGGCCAACTCTTTGAGCTCTATAGGATGCAGTTCATCTTGTCCTTATCTCCTGAGTTCCTCTAGGGCAATGAGGTGGATGTTCTTTTTCATATTTGCTTCTCACCATCTCTCCTCCATGAGTTCTACCAGGTACATATAGCTATATAGCTTCTTGCTTACTCTCTCCTCACATTTCAATGACTTGTATGTTCCCCTCCTTGCTTTTCTGAGTCTGAAATCTATAATCCTTGGTATAGAAAGTAGAATCAAAATCAGATTTAAATAGTTCTGCCTTTCCTCTTGACCAACCATTATCATCATCCCAACCACCCTGAGTAATAGTCCTGCTATTTTCATTGTATTTCTGTTCCCCACATATGACACTTCATTTCTTCTCTGTACTTTCTCTCTGGCCATCCTGAATGCTTGGAATAAACTCTGTTCTTACCACCACTTCATAGAGTCCAGCTCTTTCTTTAAGGGACAGCTCAAGCACTACCTTCTGCTTGAAGTCATTTCTGATCCTGCCAACAACTAGTGCCTTCACCACCAAATTACCTTGAATCTAACTCCTGTGTGTGTGTGTGTGTGTGTGTGTCTGTATACATATCTACATATATACACATATGTATGCATTTATTCACTTTTTATTTAAGTTGTATATATTTTTACATGTACTGGTTATCTCCTCTATTAGAAAGTAATCTTCTTGTAAAAGCAGAAATTGGTCCTTTTGTTGGACCTCAAGCTTCCTTAGTGCTTAGCACATTGTTAATACTAAATGCTTGTTGATTGGTTCCTCTTGCATTGCTATAGCCACTCAAGGTATACATCTCTAAATCTCATATCTTAATACTACTCATCTTGAATGTTGGCTCACTGGGACCTTTCTTCCCTGCCTCCCCTAATCAAATCAATCTATCAACAAGCATTTATTAAGAGCTTATTTTGTTCCAGCCACTATGCTAGCATCTGGGGATACAAAGAAAGAAATGGAAAAGCCCTTGTCCTCTGGAAGCTTATATTTTATTGAGACACAACATATAAACAGAATGGTGCATAGAAGGAGAAGGAAGAAATCCTTAATAACTAAGGAAAAGCTACCCATTAGCCACTTAATTCTATCAGTCAGAGCATTTCAACCTTAACCAACGGCGACCAAGTAGAAATCACTGGGGAGGTTTTAGGGAGAGGATGGACAGGACAACTGCTTTCCTCCACACAACACTCATGGACACTTTCTTCTCAGACATACCCTCTTCTACTCTTTTAATAATTTAAGGATCAAGTGAGATAATTGTAAAGAGCTTACCACAGCACTTGACAAATAGTAAGTGCCATATGTATGTTACCTATTATTAATTGCATTAAAATGAAAATCACAGCCAGAAAATAATTTATTGCCCCTCCTTTCTAGAGGGACAAAGGTGGAAGGTGAGTACTCTTTCCCTCTCCTTTTGCTCACCTTTATCTCTCTTCCTTGAGCTCTCCCAAGAGTCTCCTAGCTTCCAAACCTCCTGCTTCCTTTCCATCAGCACTCTGGAATCACTAATCAAGGATTCATGCCTCAGTGGGTCTTCAGGATGGGAGACTATGAGCAGAGGAAGGATACTGAGGAGTCTGAGGGGAATAGAGCCTTTTCTCCTGGTACAGCAAGGATAGGCCATCATCAGAGAATAAATTCCTGAAGCAGAAGAACCTTTTGGGCTGTGAAAACAAATTTCTTGCCTTTCCTTCAACTGTATCACACTAGGTAGCAGTCATTTGCATAGTCTCTGGTTGAACTAACCTCATCCTCAAAATTGTTTTGTGTCTTTGGAAAGAAATGGAGTTAAAGCTGCTTGGTTGGTTGATGTAAATCTGGTTCTTCCTGCCTCAGAAATAAAACTAGCCCATCTTTTAATCCTGTTAAATTAAGGTGGTTAGGTGTTGCAGTGGATAGAGCACTAGCTTCTAGTTAGGAAGACCTAAGTTCAACTACAGCCTCAGACACTCACTGAACTGTGTGACTCTGGCTTCACAATTAATTTCTGTTTTCCTCAGTTTCCACATCTCTAAAATGGGCATTAATAACAGCACCTCCCTCCCAGGGTTGTTGTGAGAATCAAATGAGATAATAATTGTAAAGTGCTTGATATATAATAAATACTATGTGAATGTTTATTATTATTATTGTTATCATCTTATTCTTCCTCTATTTGCCTCTTGCCTTATACCCTTTGATGAATTTTCTGCCACAAATTATTTTTTTTTCTTCACCTCTTGAAAATTTCAATCCGTTTCACTTTGGACTCTGAATGTATATTTTTAGAAAGGTTTTTCCTTGTTGTCTACTAGAGTTAAAGGCAGGGACTCCATTTTGGCTTTTCTTTATATTTCTAGAGCTTAGCACAGTGCTGGCACATAGTGAGGCATAATAAATGCTTTTCGATGGACTAGTGGTGGGGATGAAATTGAGGAGAGAGAGGGAGCTCCCCAGGGTGGGTGAAAGGGGTGATGTGATGACCGTGGAGTGGAGTTGGGTGGGGCCAAGTTTCAAGGCTGTGCCTTGGTACTGCAGAGGAAAGAGCACCAGCTTTGGGTACAAATCCTGCTACTTGTATAACCTTGGGGAGGTCACTTCATTTCCCTGGGCCTCAGTCTCCTGACCTGTAAAATGAGAGGATTGTTCTCATTGGCTTGTAAAGTCTCTTGGTTCTGGTCCAAGATTCCCTATTATTAGCTATGACACTCTTGTTGGACCTATGATCTCTTCAACCTGGGTACTCCCTCCAACCATGACAAAGATAGCCCATTCACACCTGCTCAGTTTGTGCAGCTCTTGTCTATGGGCTCCTATATATCTGCTGTTGGGGATTCACACATCTTGTTGGGGGCCTTCAGTTGGTGTGACCATGGATGGTTTGGAATAGGAGATAGGTTTTTGGATTTGGGGTCAGGAAGAATTGGGTTCCAATCCTACCTCAGACACTTAGTAGCTGCATGGTCCTGGCCAAAGCCTTTCACCTTTGTATGTGTTAATTTCTTCCTTCATAGACTGAGGGCATTGAGCTTGTTGGCCTCCAAAGTCTCATACAATCTGATGAATTCACTTAATCTCTCTGGGTTGATGTGACATGGTTTGGGGTAAAGTTCCTTCTAGCCCTGTAATGCCACGCACAAGCAGCTTTCTAGAAGAATGCTACCGTGAACAGCTTTTGTTGTGCAGAGAATAAGAGTGAGCCAAGATCTGGGTTCAAGATAAATTTAGGTGTGGATTTATTAAGCAAGCACATGACTACCGGAGTGTTCACTCAAATTGGTAGTAATCCATTGGAATACAGACTGGTTATAAGGACTAAAAGTACAAAAACCACAACAGGGAGGGGAGCTAGCAGAAGCTATGATGTATAGAAACAAAGAACAGTCATTGGTGACATCTATGACCCAGGGGAGTATGGCGCAAGGGTACAAGGGTACACTTTACCTTCCTGTAAAGTGGGGATCCTTCCTACAACTGAGTGGAGGGCACAGGATAGAGGGCTGTAGTTAGCCTTCCAGAGCAGGGTGGAGGGTCATGGGATGAGGGAGACTGGAATTCCCCAGATCAGGCCACGGTCATGTTCTGGGCGAAGGGAGTGGGGGCCCTGCTTGGTCAGTGGAGCAGGACAGGATGGTACCTAGATATGATCCTTGCACCATAATGAGCCTGGTACACTATAATGATTCAAGGAGAAAATATGAAATGCTTACTAGGGGAGACGGAGTCAGGGAATACCTTGAGCAATATGTTCAGACATGCCTTAAGCAGTTTCAAGCTATGATAAAATGTAAAACAGGGACAAAGACAGAAATACAAGAGGGGCTTAATGGTGCGTCACAAGTCAGGTGGTGTGTAGTGACCTGGGATTTGGGTTTGGGTACAACACTTTTAAGGTTCTGATTACAAGTATGGTGAACACTATTTATTCCATAACAAATCAAAGCAAAACCTTCACAGTAAATCAAAGTACAGCATTCACAATGTTACAACTTATCACAGACAATCAAAATATAGCATTCACAACAACTAATCACAGAAAATGGCCACATGGTTTCCATTACAATGGTCATAAAGTTTTCAACAAAGAATAATCATTTAGAAATTCAATCGTTCAATCGTCCTTAAAGAGGTTTGCCTCCTCAAGGAACACAAAGTACAATAATCAGAGTTCTCCACTCAGGGGGTACACTAAGTTAACTCAATCAGTTACTTATTCAGTCATCAATCACTAAGTACAATCATTTAGTCAATCAATCATTCAGTCAACTCAATCATTCAATCATTCTTCATCATTCACTTTTTAATCATCAGAAAATACACAAGCCCTCCACCCCTAGGTCACTAGAAAATTTACAATTTCTCAGTTGGTACACAGTATCCAAGTAAAGTCTTCTTTCAGCTTGACTTGGGATGGTTTCTCAGATTCCCTGGATCTCCTGCCATGGTCCCAGATCCTACCTGGATTCACCAAACTGTCACCTGGGTTCAAAGGCAGATAGCTCCCGGGTCCTTGTCCAGCTCTCTGTGCAGTTCCTGTTCCACATTGGATCTCACAGTGTCCAGTCCATCTCAAATCCTTCACAGTCTCTGTTCCTGGGAAGAAAAGGCTTAACAAAGCCACTAACAGGTTCATACAAGCTCTAAAATTCTATCTTCCACTTTTTGTGTGTGTCTTGGTTTGCCCCTCTTGAACTCTATTTTCTTCCTTCACCCTGCTTGATGAAAAGCCATCTCTTTTCCCTTGCCCATGTAAGAGAAGGGCTTTGGACATGTTAAGGTGAGTTTTACTTTGTAATGCCATGCACCAGCAGATTCCCAAAGGAATGCTACTGTGAACAGCTTTTAGAGTTCAGATTACAAAATATAGTGAACACTCTGTTTATTCCATTACAAATCAAGACAAACATTCAAAACATTATAATATTCACAACATTACATCTTATCACAGAAAATGGCCACACAGTTTTCACTACAGTGGCCACAATAT
>CM053585.1:329890734-329951460 GCA_028646515.1 Pseudochirops corinnae | reverse complement strand
AAAACAATCGCTCAGTCCCCCTGTTTTTTGCAGGCCGAGGGCGGGAAGCTACAATGCAGAGGTGGGTGCAAACTCCGCTCTGGAGACCTTTCGGCTGGATGCTTATCTCTCTCTTTCACAATCCCCACTCCTGGCAGCTGGTGCTAATCCCCCCTCCTTGCAGCTGGTGCTAATCCGCTCACCTGAGAGCTTTTGAGAGCTTTCTCTGCACCTCCCAACCAGCCGCCCCCGGGGCACAGCTGGGGCTTCAGGCCAGGCTGGTTTCGGTTTGCAGTGCTGATATGGTTCCTCGTAGCCGAGCTGACTTTAGTGGGAAGTATCTTTGTGTGCATTTTGAAGTTCTAGGTTGGTCCAGAGTCCTATTCCATGGGTATTTTGGGGTGGCTATGTGAGAGCTGCGATATATTGCTGCTGCTACGCCGCCATCTTGGCTCTGCCCCCCTTCCTCATCTTTTAAATGAAGGGGTTGGACTTAATGGTCTCTAAGGTCCCTTCCATCCCTAAACTTATGGCACCATGGAGTCTATCATCAACACTGACATTATCTTTGCCATCTACCTTATTATATACTCCCAAAAAATTGAATGTTGCTATAGGAAATCACTGAAACATGCTGACTTATCATACCATAGATTCATATGATCTGATCTCAATTTGTCCCCTGTGGTGGTATGAAAACCCTTTTATTTATCCTCTACTGAATTTCTTTTTGAAAAAATAATTTTTATTGATATCTTTTTATTTTACTTTACCTAAATTTTCCCCAGTATCCTTCTCTGTCCTCTAATCAGAAAGCTATTCCATATAATAATGTTTTTAAGGAAAAAGGAGAGAAAAAATCTGCAAAACTACTCAATACACTGAAAAAAAAAAATCTGAAAACATATTCAGTGTTCCATACCTCTGGACCTCCCACCTCCTTAAAGGCATAGGGAGACATCCCTTTTTATTTCTTCTCTTTGAGGTCATGCCTGCTTTTAAAAAATTATTTTCAGTCATCTTGTCTTTGTTCTTTCAATTTATTGTTTAGTTTTGTACACTATTTTCTTGGCTCTGCTTACTTCACTCTACATCAGTTAATGAAAATCTTTCAGTGCTTCTCTGTATTCATCATATTCTTTATTTCTTATAATACAGCAATATTCTGTTACACTCAGGTACTAAAATTTGTTTAGCCTTTCCCTAATCAATGATCATCTACTTTGCAGTTCTTTGCTACTATAAAATGTGCTGCTATAAATAATTTGACATATATGGGTATTTTTCTTATTAATACCTTCTTGGTATATTTACAGAGTTGTTCTAGCAAATATTTAACAATTGGATTTTTAGAGGGAAAACATACTCAAGACATACTTTTAAATTTAATCTGCATTATTCTAATTTTTTCCATTACTTTCTTAGTCTACACAATCAAATGATAAGTAAAGCCTTGATTTACAGCATTTGCTGATTTCTGAGGTATAAATGCTCAAATGAAAATTTAGCAATTGGCTCTTGAGAGCTGGTATGGGCTAAGCTAAGTATATCTCAAGGTGTGCATAGCAATATCCACATCTGGAAAGGCATTGGGTCAGCTCCACTGACTTCTGTGCCCTTACCTAGCATCACAACTTAGAGCTAGATGAAGAAATGAGACTCAGTGAGTTGTCTCCAGCACACCCCTGGTTATATGCTTACTAGTGGAATCTCTGTCAAAAGACATGGTAATTTCGGTCACTCTCTGCAAAACTCCAAATCATATATGAAGGATGGTAAGGAGGTAATATGGTTGGCACATGGGGTTAGCTATCTAGATGACTACCAAATCCAACCCTCTCTTGAGCTCTGACATATCAGATCCAATTTTAGACACAACATATATAATGCTAAATTCAGCATCTTCCTCCCTTTCCCAAACTTCCTTGTGTGGTGATAAAAATTATCCAACCTATGATAAGAGAAACTGAGGCAGAGCTCTGAGCCAATGGCACTTCATTAAAGGTTCCATGGTCCCTTCTAATGAAGTGGACCTCAGATCTTCCTCACAATCTGAGATGCCACCTCTTTACCAGGCCCTATTTTTATGGAATTAGACATATAAACACTCAAAGACAGCTATACCAGATACAGAATAATTTCATTGGTTGACATATGACACATAAACTAAAATAAGCCAAACAATATATCAGCAGGATCATGAGTTGCACAAAACAAGGAATATCTCCACTGACTAGGTGGTCATGAGGTAGTCATAAGATGGACACCTGCTCTTGTTGGCCAAGAGAGAATGGCCTGGAGGTACAAAAATAATTTTGGGTGACTTTCCATGTAGTTGAGTCACCACACTGGGCTTGGTCACCACAAGGAAAAACAAGGGTGGAGGGCCTCCAGCCAGCTTCCCATGATTACGTAAATCATCTTACCATCTGCAGCTCACAGCTCTGGGGTCAAATAAACAGAACTTATAATTGCATCAAATTGGTGGATTCAGATTGGAACAGAGTAAGGATCTTCAGTGAATTGACTTCCTCATTTGTTTCTATTGAAGGCACCCAGTTTTTATATCCTTAGACTTTTCTTTGTACCTTCCCTCTCAGTCACCATCTACCCTATCCGTTTCACAGCCAATGGTTTGATAAATCCAGTTGGTTCTACGCACCCTGAGAACCACTTCTCTGAGTGCTACCACTCACTTTCCTGAATGGTCTGCCTGCCTCCTGTCTCTGATCCACCCTTGGCATAGCTGCCAAAATGATCTCCCCATGGGTTGGATCTGGCCATGTCATTCCCCAGCTCAAAAGCCTTTTAGTGGCTCTCTATTGCTTTTGGCATATTAATAAATAATACCTAGCATTTTATACAGTGTTTTAAGGCTTGCAAAGTGTTTCACAAGTATTGTCTCATTCAACTCTCATAACAACCCTGGGAGGCATTGTTCCATTGTTTCAGTTCTGTCTGACTCTTTGTGACCCATTTGGGGTTTTCTTGGCACAGATACTGGAGTGGTTTGCTATTTCCTTCTCTAGTTTGTTTTACAGAGGAGAAAACTGAGAAAAACTGGGTTAAGTGACTTGCTCAGGGTCACACAGCTAGTAAGTGCCTGAAGCTGGATTTGAGCCAGGTCTTTTTCATTCTAGGTCCAGCACTCTAACCAATGTGTCACCTAGCTGCTCCTCCCTCCAGTACTAAGCCAATACATAATTGGACTCCAACCTACCTGTCCAGTATTCTGTCACATCACCCTTTCCTTCTCCCCTTTCATGTACTCTGTATTTGCTACTGGACTCCTAGCTGAGCCCTGAACTCGACACCATTCCTTGCCTCTATGCCAATGGTTCTCAACGTTCCTAATGTGGCGACCCTTTAATACTCATATGTGGGTGTATCTGCATGAAGGTGGACCCACTTGGAAACAGATAGAGGAACGGTGTCTCGGTTCCTAAAACCATCAGAAATACATGTTTTCCAATGGTCTTAAGTGACCCCTGTGACCCCTGTGAAAGGGTCATTCAACCCCCAAAGGGGTTGCAACCCGCAGGTTGAGAACCACTGCTCTATGCATTTGTGTAAACCTTTCCATATGCCTGGATTGTACTCCCTCCCCTTCAGAATCCTCGTCTTCCTCTGGCCTTGGGTGACTTCTTCCTAGGAAGACTTCTTGATACCCTCAAATTATTAGGGTTCTTTCTCCCCTCATGTTTTCTTAGAGTACATTGTCTCATCTTTCTTTCCCTCTTTACTCTCTACCTAGTATAAGTTATTTATCCCAAGTTGAAGCTAAACTCCTTGGGGATCATAGGATTACCAGATTGTAGATTTAGGACTGGAAGGAACCTTAGAAGGCCAATCTCTTTATTTTACAGATGCAGAAACCAAGGCACAAAATGGGAAATGATTTGTTCTGTCTCAGTGTCTGAGCAGAATTTGAACCTCAAGTCTTTCTGATTCTAAGCCTAGTCTCTCATCTACTACCCAGGGACTGGTTCCTTTTTTGTGTTTATATCTGTGGGGCCCAGCAAAATTCCTGGTTCACCTTAGGACTGAATAAATCTTTGTTAAATTGAATGAAATGCGCTGTCTCCCAGGCTATGTATTTGTCTAAATAGGAGGCTTTAAGGTAGGTGATCTTAACCTGGGGACCACGAACTCGTTTTTAAAATATATTTGGATAGCTGAATTTCAATATGTTTTGTTTCCTTTCTAACCCTATTATTTCATTATGCATTTAAGAATATTATTGTGGGAAGGTCCCTGGGCTTCACTAGACCTCCAAAAACATCCATGGCACAAAAAAGACCAATGGTTCTTCTTTTAAAGCCTTAATTTAAAGGAGCAAATAAACCGAAGGTTCAGATGTTGTGCTAGGGCTGCTGGAGGAGATATGCATCTAGGGCCCAAGAAAATTTCAACCTCTCTATAATCTTATCAAGGCATTGAGAAATCAAGTGACTTGTCTAAGGTTACACAGCCATTGTTTGCCCATCTTACTCATCAAAATCTTCACTTTTCATTGACAAATGTCAATGTCCAGAAGGCTAACTTGTTATGCATTAAACAGAAAGGACATAATTTGTTCAGTAAATGTAAAGAAGAAATGAATCTACAGGCTAGAAAATGCAAATAAGAACTATATTCATAAGCCAGAAAGACAGGTTGTGAAAAGAAAGTGACCCCGAGTGGGAAAGTTTGTGGTCTTAAACCCATTCCTTGCAGTCAAGAGGAAGGTGAATGGTCCAGCACTAAAATGGAAAGTTGCATGAAAGACACTGAGTTTGGAAGAATTTTTTTTCTTTATCTTTATTACAGAAACCACCGAAAATGCTTTAAACCTTTGTTCTTTCTGAAATATCAGGTGGAAAGCAAATTATGAATATTTTTACACCTCCTCCATGGGTTTCCCAAAATAGTAAACCCAAGCTTCTTTATTTTTCCTTTTTTCTTTTGGTGGAATTTTGTTTAACTCTCCATTCTTAATGAGAAATCTGTTAAGCAGCTCCATTCATTCTTCTTTCTATTTTTATTAAACATCAGGGAAAAATTTACACTTAGCAGATGGTTATATCCAAGGAGCAATATCATGGAATCCATACATGTCAACAATCTCCTGAAGAAAGTGTACCTGAGAAAGTGACTTCCAGTAGTGATGGTATTGCTATGGACAGCAGAGTGGTGTAATGAAAAGAATATTGACTCTAGAGACCAAGGACCTGATTCAGATACCATTTCTGGCACTTACCACCTCTGGGATTTTGGACGTCACCTAGGCCTTAGTTTCCTCATCTGTAAAATGATGGGGTTTGACTAGATGGCCTGTGAGGCCCCTTATAGCTCTAGATCTATGACCATTTCTTCAGCAAAAAATGTGGCCTTCTAAATGCAAATCTAACTGTCAGAATGGGTCTTTAGTATTTTGCTTTTTTTTTTTTTTTGGAGGGGAGAAGGCAGGGTAGTTGAGGTTAAGTGACTTGCCCAAGGTCACATGGCTAGTAACTGTTAAGTGTCTGAGGTCAGATTTAAACTCAGGTCCTCCTGACTCCAGGGCTGGTGCTCTATTCACTGTGCCACCTAGCCACTCCAGGGTTTTTAGTATTTTTAATAGTATTAATAATTAAATTATTAAATTTATTTAATAATATTAAATAATATTAGATTATTAATTAATTAAATATTATGAATTGCAAGGTACTTAGTACCCACAAGTAGCTATACTGAGGGTATTTTGCACTTGAACCAAGTTATTATTACTTTACGTTAGAGTGCCATATGAAGAAACCTACCATCCTATCTAAATTGTACTCTTTGGAATCTTGATCTTTCTTTGGAGTTAAAAACCCTACGAGTTTTTAATGCAGGATACTTTAAACCAGTGGTATCAGACATAAACAGAAGTAAGGACCACTGAACTGTACACAAAGGTCCCTTTGGGCTGTATGTTGACAGTGTTAAAATGTAATGCCATCTATGTTCTTTTGTATATTTATTTATTTTGTTAAATATTTGCCGATTATATTTTAATCTGGTTTGGGCCCCACTCAGACCATGTGGCCCATAGTCACGTATCTGACACCTCTGTTTTAGATTGATTGAAAAGTTAGCATAATATGGTGACTATTACAATCCAGACCCAGAAAACAACATGGGACTTTCCCTCACATGCAAACACTCACATAGAACTTTTATTTCCTTGGGCTTTCATATCTAAGATCCCTGAAAATTCCCTGAAAATTTCAAGAAAGATCACAGGATCACCCAGCTAACACTGGAAGGGGCCCCAAAGGATACTTCATTCAAACCCCTCATTTTAGAGATGAGGAAATGGATGTAATAGTTACATTAATGAGAATAATAATAGGTCACATTTATATAGTATTTTAAGGTTTACAGGCTTCTTTACACATTTTATTTCATCCAAGTCTCATAATAGGCTTGGGACGTAGGAGATATTATTATACTCATTGTAGGAAGATGATGAAATAGGAACTCAGAAATTGGAGAAGTTTCTAATAAGATGGATATAAGAGTGGAAAATTAGCACAAATGAATAAAAGTTATTGAAATGGAATTAAATATTTTGACCAAGAGATGACCTAATTAGATGTATTAGAAGATGTGAGAGATTATTAGAAACAGGTGGCAATGGTGACGCTTTACCGTCTATATTAAGGACAGAAAAGGAAATGATTTAAATTGTAGTAAGAGAGATTTTAGGTTAGGCATCAGGTATAATTTCCTAATGAAAAAAGACTATTAATTGCTGGAATGAATTACTTAAAGAAAGTCAGAGAATGTCTTTCCTCCTATATCTTTGAAACCAGCGATTTGCCCAGGATGATTTAAGAATAGAATTGTGAAATCTTATAGTTGGAGGAAACCTTACAAAGTCTGGTTAATTTTCCTTTTCCTAGAAGTGGAATGAATTCCTTCTGAGGAAATGACTCAGGTTAATTTTTTCCAATTGCTTCCCCCCAACTTGTCTGTCTGAAGTGCTGGCATCTGTCTTAACCACCTTTCCTAGGAAAGAAGGCAAACCAATGACAGATTCAATATTACTGTCATATGTGGTCACTAAGATCTATGACCTTTTAATATCTCTTTTAGGTCTAGTAGTTGAATTCTATGCTTCTCTAACTATGGTTTATCAACCAAATTCAGTCTGTAATTAAAAAAAGAAAAGATAGCTTCAAATTAACTTGGGTAAGTGTTCTGATCCCTGGATACAGAAGTCCCAGAAATCTTAGTGTAGTTTTAAGCTTTAATAGTGTAACCACAAATTCCCCTCTCCCCATAGAACCATAGAACGTTCCATCTTGGGTTAAAGAGATAAAGGAAAAGAAGAATGCCATAGCCATCACTCCTATCAAAGGTATAGGACACCAAGAAAAACAAAATTTCTCATTTTTTCCAAACTTAGTTGCATACAGTTGGGGTTGGATTTGCCGATTGGCAAGATGATAAATTTAGAGCTAGAAGGAACCATACAGGTCACCAATTCTAGTATAGTCATTTTACAAATGAGGAAATTGAGTCTTAGAGAGGTTAATTGAATTGTTAAAAGTCACACAGGCAATAAGTAGCAGAGCTGGAATTCAAACCAAGGATTTTTTGAGTATAGATTTCAGTTTTTCCACTCGCCCATGTTGCCTCTTAGGTCTTCACAACATGACCACTTGTTATTAGAGTTCTCTGTATTGCTAAAACCTGGCAGGAGTGAGATTTGAGAGGGAAGCCTCAAATAAGTCCAAATCCCTTTTAAAGTTGATAGGACCACAGATTTAGAACCAGAAAGTACTTTAGAGGTCATGAAGACCATTTTAGAGATAACTGAGGTCTTGAGAGATTAAAAAACTTCCTCATGGTCACAAAGGTATTCAGAAGCTCGGGAAGGATTGGAACTCAGATCCCTTAACTCCAAATCTAAAACTCTTCCCATTGTACTATTATCTTTTTAGAAAATTGCAATTGTATCTTAGAAGATGAAGCAAAAAATATTTTTTTCTTAAGAATAATTAAAAAAAGCTGAAGTACATAATATACCAGATCTGCATACATTGTTGGTGAAACCTACATAATGGTATTGCCGTGTTCATTTGGTTAGCTTGCTTAATTTCCAAGAAAGGTGAGCATAGCTATTGCTGGAAGAGGCAAGTATCCCTTGTTACTGTCTTAATTCCTTTTATATCCAGCCATCAAAACCTGATACCATGTCTCATTTTCAAACTCCTCTCCTTTGTGAGGATGAACTGAAGACAGTGAGTTGATTTATTGATTAGCACATATCAACCAGTTCTAAAGGCAAGTTGGATACACTGACAATAGGATGTGTTCAAATGTGTTTTTTCTTACACTGGTACCAGCATGTACTTTTGGTGAAAAATACAGTTACATACGTGTGAATTCAGAGCTCAAACCTTTGAAATTGTAAACATTCTATTGGATGAAACATTGAACAAATGCACAATTCCTCCTTATACATAGAGTGGGAATTCAACACAGTATATTTATTAGGTGTGTAGTATATGAAAAATCCATATTTCTTTTTTTCCTCTTAAAAACATTAAAAAAAATTCTGAACTTAGCAAACACCAAACAAAACAAGTATTTCCACATAAATTGTAAAATAGAAAAAGAAGTTTATTTATGAAATTGTAGGACACTCATATATATCTTTCTTTTCTTTGAAATATAATATAATGCATTACCCTGGGTCAGATGCAAGACAGGCAATGTATGCATATTTTCTGTATACCATACTGGTTCCTTTTAAGGATATCATAAATAAAAGGATTATAATTTATTCACCATGTAACTTTCAAAGTGTCATCCTTGCCTTAGTTTTGTTCTGGCCTTTCTTCCTTCTGTGTAATTAAAAAAATGAGATGCTTCAATGACCCTTTTTTTTTCTTTTTCCTTTCATATTCTCTTCTGCTTTCTCCCTCCCACTCCCTTCTCCCACTTGACAGAAAAAAAGAAAAACAAAAATAGGTACAGTCAATCAAAATAAATTCTGCCATTGGCAATGGCCAAAAAATATGGTAGACTCATATTTCATGACATAGGGTGATGTACCTTTAAGGACTGCATATGTTAATAACCAGTGGGACAAAGTATTGTGTTCCAACATAAAGAGAAATGGACTAAGACAAAGGTCACTTAGATTCAAGGCTGGGCTTACCTCTAACAGGCTTTATGAACTTAGGCAATTCATCTACTATTTTTGAGTATTAATTTCCTTACTTGCAAATGAAGGGAGTTGCATTAACTAACCACCAAGTTCCCTTCTAGAGCTAGAATTCTACAGTCACTTTACTTTTGTCTCAATGGTGATTGAAAACCATCTTTTAAATGTCCTAAGTATTTATAAGATTTCTTTTATTTACATTTATTTGTAATATCTTTATGGTACAGAGAATCAATATGGTGCAGAGGAAACACATGCTCTATCTTTCTTGCATCAGACCCAGGCTCAAGTTCTCACACTCTTTTGTGGAAAGAAAACTGCAGAGGTCACAAATTTCATTTCTCTTCTCAACTCTTTCCTGTTTTTGTCTGTAGAATAAATTGATAGACTAAAAAAAAAAAAAAGATTGATATTTTAACATTTTAAGAAATGTCCAAATCATTGAAAAATGAGTAGTATTGAACTTAAATTTTCTTTTCTTAAAAAATGAAGCCAAGAGGGGAAAACCATAGTGATAAGACTCACATCAATCTCAGTAGTCTTTCTCCATTAGCTCCCTGCTCTAGCAAGTAGCTGTGCCTCGAAATTCATATTTTTGACAACTGTGTTGGCCCCCAGAACGTCCTGGACTAGAGACTGATCTCTTAGCTATCAAATGACAGTAAGAGAAATATTTGTTTATTTTTTTTGCTGAACTTTATGTTTTTCTTTTTAAAATTCCTTGGGATGACTAACTGAGCAGGAGAGAAGGCAGAGAAATAAATCACAGACAACCTATGCCTGTTGCTGGAGACTAGCCTAGTTAAGTTTTCACTGGAGTGTGGATCACCAAATGGTGATTGATTTTTCTTCAAGGATCTGTGATTCACCTGTTTGGACACTCTTTCCACTGAAGGTAAAAAAATAAAAGGTTCTAAGAAAGGATACATTGCCATTAGTCAGGGATGTCCCATTGGCTGCCCCACAGACTAGAACCTTCAACCATGCCACTCTCTCCTTGTGTATTTTATGCTATTACTATTCCTCCTGAGCTTGAATTGTTGTTTCTAAGGATGTGCCTTCAGGAAAACAAAGTCACTGGCAAAATCAACCAACTGTCATCTTTAATTGACTGAGTTTTTCTTTCAACAGATCAACTGTTAGCACAATATGTAGGGGTAGCCTTACTCTTTTTCTTGACTAATCTAGAATTCAAGTACTAGATTGTCATAGAAGTATAAGCATTTTTTTTTTTTTTGCATAAACCTCTAGAAAGTAACATCATGGCATCATTGAGAGTGTCTGAACTCAGAATCAGGAAAATTTGGGTTTGAATCTCAACTCTTGACATTTGCTATGTGATCTTGGTCAAGTCACTTGTTAAGTTAAGCCTAGGATATTCAAAGAATCATCCAGGCTAAGTCTTTGAAATATTTAAGAATTACATAAGAAAGGTACCCTTAAGGGGCAGGACATACTATGCATAAGCAAATGTTTATGGAAAAAGTGGTTTTCACTTCACTTCTCTGTGACTTATCTGCTAAGCTATAGATGGGTCACAATTTGCGTCAGTATAGGGAGTTCCCTCACCAAGAGCTCACAGATCCTAGATATATTGACGTAACTCAGTGAGCTCCACGAGGTAATGGTGTTATGTAATTCTTACATGGAATGTAGGTTTCCTAGGCACAATATGCAATGAAAGTGTATGTAAAAAGAGTACAATAGCACTTAATTTTTTATCCCAATTTTGGCATTTGTTTAAAAAAAAACCACAACAACAGGATGGCAGCCTAGCAAATAACACCTTTGGTCCTATTAAATTTAAAGTGTTTCACTGGTTTTAATTTACTTCTTTGTCACATGGCTTGATATTGGTGTTATTTCCTCTAGTGAGGAATTTGCCCAAGGGGACCTGTAAATGAGCTGAGTATGATTTCCTAAGATACATCACTTGGCTCCACTCCAGAAAGAAAGAAAAAACACTACTTTCATCTCACATTTGCTACAATTTTCTTTGAGCTAAAGTATTTGGGTAATGTTCATGTGTTCATGGCCTTGCTCCTTATCCCAACATGAGGACCAATCTGGGGTTTTCATCTCCATGTGATTTGAAAGGAACAGGAGAGTTCATTTTCCTCTTGAAATTTTACTATTAGCGGTTTATAGGATTGACAAAGAGGAAGAGAGCTCAGAGATTATCTTAGTCTAAGCCATTCCTGCATGGAATTACACTCTTATGCTCAACAGGTGAACTCAAGGCCCTCCTTATTGTCCTTAGAATATGCTTTCAGCTTCAGTTTATTCTGAGCTACCAAACTCCTAAATCTTAGCTCTAAGTTTGGGAGGGACCTCAGAAATTACTGAGTTAAATCTCCCTCCTATTATAAATAGGAAAATGAGGCACAGGAAAGTTAAGTGACACTGTAGGGCATCTAGATAATGAGTCAGGGGCAGGATTTGGACTCAGGCCCTCTGATTCTAGAGGCATTGTTCTTTCTAGAGTATCACGGACATTTCAGATAGGTTTTCAAATCTAAACTGGTCATTGAGCATCCATTGTGAATTTATTATCTTTGTCTTTCAACAACGCCCCTTTTTCTTCTTCAATGGATTTTTATTTTTTGTGTTTCTCTCTTCAGAGTTTCATTTTTTAGAGCTTCCATCCTTTTGGGGGTGATTGTCTCTGCAGAATTTAATTAACTCCATGGGTTTTAACTACTTTTTCTCTAAACTCTTTGAAATCTGTTTTCCCAAATCTAAGATGCAAGACTGCAACCAGCCTCCTCTTCCTTCTTTATCAAGAACTCGAAAGTAGAATGTTTGTTTTCTCTCAGTGTTCATTACTGGCCAGATCATGTCCCCCAAAGCATTTCCCCATGTCATGTCCTTTACCTAGAAGAGGTGGCTATCCCTTCTTTCATCTTGAATCCTTTGTCTTTGTTGAAGGTTTACTCAATTCCTATCTAGAGGTCCATGAGGTCACTCTTCCCCATAAACATGAACCTCTTAGTCAATTAGCTTGTATTTGACATCCACTGTATTTGCTATATATCAAAATGGAAACCCCCTGAGTGCCAGGTAAACCCTCTGTCCCATTCCAACACAACCCTGTGTCATCTCCATTTAAAAAAAAAGTAGCAGTTTTGCCTAGGGTCACATGAATTCTAAGTGACTTGAACCCTGCTATTCTGATTCACATTTTTTATAATAGGTCTTTTTGCTATGGCACTTTAAGGCTACACTTTTTTAAATATAAAATTAAATAAACTAGAGGAATGTTTTCCCATAATTGTTTGCTCATCTCTCTCTCTCTCTCTATAACCCTCTAATCTTTTAGGTCTAAGTAAATATTAAGTCTACCAGCTGTACTATTTATTAGCACTAAAATGGAAAAAGACACAAATAACTATTTCCAATGCATCAGCTATGAGAAAAACCAAAGCCAAAGTCTCCTTTGTCGTCACTAGAGCTGTTGCCTTCTCCTCAAATCTGGAAGCACAGTTCTAACCATTAGTTGTCTCAGGGCTCTTTAATCAAATCAAAGTCTCTTTTCGAAAATTCTCTTCACGTTTCTTTGAAAGATGCAGACAGAACTCAGTTCTTTCAGGAGAGTAGTTCTTCAGGAGTTTAGTCCTTCTTCTTTGTTGTCTCTTAAGTTATCACAGTTAATAGCCTGTGATGAGAGACATGCCAGTTAAGAGTGATAATAATACCTAGCATTTAGATAGTTCTTTGAAGTTCACAAAATGTTTTACAAATATTATCTTATTTTCTTTTCACAATAACTCTTGGAGGTAGGTCTCTATTTTAAAGGTGAAGAAACTGAGGCAGAGCTTAAGGGGCTTGTCTAGGGTCATATAGTTAGTATATGTCTAACTCCTGATTTGAACTCAGGTGTTCTTGACTCTCGGTCCATTACTCAATCCACTGGGATGCCTTTCTGCCTCTCAGTCTCCTCACAGACTCCTCAGAGAATCTATAACTTTCCAAAATTCTCTTGCATCTTAAAGAAATAGCAGCAGTATTGACAGGCTCTGGGGAGAGGTTATTGAAGCTCTTGTTATGTGCCTTATCTTATTAGAAGCCCATGACAGTTTTGAGAGGTAAGCACTACTTTTTTTTATAGATGAGAAAATGGAGACTCAGAGGAATGCACAACTTATACAGCTAGTAAGTGGCCTATATGACACTTGACCTTTGGTCTTCTAACACCAGATTCAGTGTCTTTTTCCCCATACTAAAGTTCATCATGTTATTGACTTATTCTAATACCTTCAATTGCTCACTGTACCCAGCCTTCATCAATTTGTCTGACTTTAAGGGTCTCTAATAATCTCTTCCCTTCCTATGCAATTTTATTTTACACTAATGTATCCATTCTAGTCAGAGCAGTCTCCTCACTGTCTCACAAACATGTCATGATCATTCTCTTTATGACTTTACTTAACACTGTGCTCCTTGTCCAGATTGCCCATACTCTTAACCTCTATCTGAATCTTACTCGTTCTTCGAAGCCTAGATCAAGTTCTCTTTCATCCAAGGAGACTTCTAAGGCTCTACATTCTAAATTGTCAATGGTTAAGTAGTCTATACCAGTCACATTTAGCATTTAGTGACATGCAACCTTATATTGTTTACTATTATTTCTTGTGTGCAAGTTTTATTTCCCTCATCACATTGTCATCTTCTTGAAGGGGTAAGGAATCAGATTTATGAATCATTTATGTCCCCAGCACTTATATCCTATTTATGCATAACATGGCACTGTTTATATCAAGTCCTAAGATACCACAGAGACTCTTAAACAATAGCCATAAACACTCAAAGGGGTTTGCTCTAGCTATCTAAAAAAGAAAAACCAAGTGGATGAAGAATGTCTATTGTTCAGACTATAATATGCAGTTGGATGGACAGATCATAGAACTTATCCAACAACAAATATATCTTGTAGAGATACTGTAAATGGACAATGCATTGGATTTAGACTTGAATATGAGGAGAGTGGTTGAATTGCCTTTAAAAAATTGCAAAATTCCTTTATTGATCCCAAGCTTCTCTTTGAAAAGGAGGGAGCCCCATTCTCTACCTTTTACACCAATGTGCTTTCAGTGAGAGGCAGCCTGGTATCATGGATAGAGGACCAGCCTCAGAATTAAGAAGAAGACCAATGATAGCCATCTTAGGTGGAGGGAAAGAAGTGGGAAAGAAAGAAAGAAATTTATATGATAACTTTACTGTATATTTAAAAAGAATAACAAGTTGTACAGAACAGATCTGTAGTTTCATGTGCAATCTTTTATATTATACTATGTTATAGAAAGGCTTGTTTTATTCCATAAATTAAAAATAAAATTTAAAAAAGGATCAAGAAGGGGCGAAATTCAAGTGTCATCTTGACACAAACTGTCTTTCTGATGCAAGACAAGTAAATCTTTTGTTGACTCTGGGCAACTCTCTAAGACCTTTAGCTGAAGACCAGATTCTGGCTTGGTTTGGTACAGATGAAGGTCCCCATTGGTAATCCCCTATAATGTTGAGGTTGTAGATCCAATTGAAAAAATATTGTGGGGCTGTTGTGTGGTTATGAGAGTATAGACATTGAAGAACTGAAGTTGAGAATAACCCAGTGGACAACAGAGAAGCTCACAATGGGCATGAATAGGCTACAACATCTCATATGTAAGGAAATATGAATGGGGATAAGAACTATAATTTCATTGGAATAGAGAACTCCAGAGAGAATAAATTCCCCAGCACCTTCTTTTTTTAACTCTGAGTCTTAGAGAGTTGCCTACCAACTTGATAGGTTAATTGACTCACCCAGCATCACATGGTGTTGAAATGGAAATTGAATCTAGATCTTTGCGACTTCAAGATCAGTTTTCTATCCATTACACCACGCTGCCTCTTAAACAAAGAATTATACGGGCAAAATGGTGATATGATATCATTCTGGAAATGTATTATTGAAAAATAAGATGGGCTGGACACATAGCATGAGCAAGGGATGGAAACCCACATGCTCCATTGACATTCCTGAGGCATCATGACAATGGATGGATCCCTGGAGGCACTTATGGGAGCACATGAATGAGAGTTACCAAGGATAGACATGAATGGAAAGAGTTGTCATCTCCGTCCCCAGCAGGAATGCTCCCTTTAGTGAGATCCCAGATCCTTTGAGGTGATATAGTAGCCATCCTTAACGTCAATTTGCTAATTGTAGCCTTTAAAGAAAATTAGTCATTTCCAGATTTGAGACCTATCAATTGTAATGCTGTTGTCTATAACCAGGAGTATGCTGGTAAATGTTTAACAATCAGTGTGCTGCCCCATCCTCCAAACATGAACTCATGGCATACTTTGAGGTTTAATGTGTATTATTAACATCTTCTCCATCACTTTTTAGAGTCTAAATAGTCAACAAAAAATAAATCCCATCTTGAATTTGTAGTGTTTGCCAATTTCTTAGTTATAAATATTCACACTGAAAATTTACCAATTGGTCATAGGGACTGGTAATGAGCCAGCTTTAGCACACCTCTACCTATAACTATTAATGATTATGGACTATAAGAAAATAAATTTAAAGTTGGAAGGACCTTGGAGGCTCCCTAATCCAATCCTTTGATTTTATAGCTGGGAAAACTTAGGCTGAAAGATAAAGATAGTTTAAGTGATTTGTCTAGGTTCAAACAGTTAGAGGTGTCTGAGGTAGAATTTAAATCTATATCTTCATGGATCTAAGTCTAGTCCTCTATAGTTCAATATGACTGTATTTGGCATTATAAAGTGATGGGGGTAAATTTATACCAAGTTTATATTCTTAGACACTTCCCTGAAAAACTTCAAAAGAGAAGAAAATGAGAATCTATCCCTAGAAAAGAGGAACACACTTGAAGAGACCAAATATATCTATTCTCTGTCATAGTGTTAATGAAAATAAACACACTTTACCTTCAGAACTTGGCTAAGGAACTGCCCCCCACTGGAACGTGGGCTGTGATCAGAGGAAGGCCCCAGCGAGGAGCACACTGTGTCGACATCCTGTCTGATGAGAGGGGAAAGAAAGAATGCTCAGTTTGAGAATGAGGCCCGAGGTATAATGTTTGAGTAATGAAATTCCACAAATATCTAAAGAGAAGATGTTCTTTGAAAATGAATTTCACACATCTCCATTTCCATACTTGGGTATATTCAGCAAGCAACTCCTGGACCTCCATGATGATCTGCCATGTATTCAGTACAAACTTTGCTCTTGGTAAAGAGGGACATGATTGAGTTATAAGACAGAATATCCTAAGGCAGGTAGGTGATGCAGTGTATAGATTAATCTTCCTGAATTCAAATCCAGACTTGGAAACTTACTAGCTGTGTGACCGTAGGCAAGTCACTTAACCATATTTGCCTCAGTTTCTTCTCTGCAAAATAAGTTGGAGAAGGAAATGACAAACCATTCCAGTATTGTCACCAAGAAAACCCAAATGGGGTCATGAAGAGCTGGCCATGGCTGAAATGACTCAACGTCAAAAAAGAATATCCTAAGTCGGGTTGGAATATCAAAAGGGCCATTTCTCATCTAGAAGAATGATATTCTTGAGCTTTTTGCAGAAAAATAGACACTCAGTTTTTTCTAGTAGTGGTAATGGGTTATTTTGTGCTGCTTGTGCTTTATTCCTTCTTTCTCTTGGTAAATGGTATACAAACTGAAGTTTAGCTGCTGCTAGAGGCCAGGCTGGTGTGGTGGTTCAGAGGGGAACCTGGAACAAAAGGGAACATTTATAAATCTTCTAACAGTTAATAAAAAGAGAATGATCGTTTAGTTACATTGAAAGGACAGGTAGTCGATAATCAACAGACATTTGCTAAGCACCTACTACATGTCAGGCATTGTGTGCTAAGTGCTGGGAATACAAAGAAAGGTAAAAGATAGTTCTTCTTCTCAAGGAACTTATAATTCGGTGGGATACTCAGCAAGGATACATTATTGGTTCGTACCCATCAGGATGGATCCCCCTCATTTCCATGCAGAAATGCTCATGGTCTGTGATTTATTCAGTACTGGGACATCTAGGGGACATCTAGGGACATCTAGGACAGGTAGGGGAAGTGATTCCTCCTAGGTTGGCCTCTTTTATGCCTATAGGTGACCAGGAAGCCATGTCACTGTCAAACATTAGCCCCCACTCAGACCAATGAAGTCTTGGAGAAAACTTTCTTGTCTTTTAGGGAGAAAAATGAGCCTAGTTCACATGGTGGAGACCCTGGCAGATGATGAGGCTACCACAACTACCATGGATTTCTAGCGCATTTTTCCTATGGGATATTCTTCCTCAACTCAGTTAAGTTGGGGAGCACTTGGATGCACAAAGGGTTACCATGGGGAAACAATGTTTCCCCTTCCCCTATGTAGCTGTCCTCTTGGTGAGAAATGTAGTTTTCCATGACCATCGTTACATTCTCCCCATACAAGGTTGTACTGATGAATGTTTTAACAACCAGCTCCAGGGAGAAAAAATGTACTCATGAGTACAAGTGCTCTCTGGTATACCTGTTCCATAGGCAAAATCTTTCTTTTGTTTTAAATCTTTTCTTCTCTCACTCCTTCCATCTACTAGCTCTTATTGAAATCTGGCTCCCCCTGATGACAGAGCTACCTTGGCCACTCTTTCCAGTACTGGGTGCACCTTTACTCAATCTCCTTGACTCACTGATCAAGGTGGAGAGCTGGATTACTTCTTACTGCCGCTCCATCCTCCTTGCCATTTCTAGGTTCTCCCCCTTCCTTCACCATGCAATAACCTTTTTTTTTTGTGAGGTTCATGCTATTCATATCCACTATCAATTCAAACTTCTTTTAGTTGTTGTCTAGAGACCCCAAATCACTCCCCTTTCTTCCTCAATGAGTTCAATACCTGACTCACAATTTTTTGTCTTCTCCCTAATTTCTGCCTTTATACTAGGTGGCTTCAACATACATGTTGATTCTTCCTCAGATACACTAACCAATCACCTCCCATGAACTACTCCACACAACTTCAGCCACATACAGAAATGATCATACCCTTGATCTTACCATCACCAACAAATGTACCACCTCTGCTCAAGGATTTTGAAATCCCCTTATTTGACTACAATCTATTGACATTTCATCTCTCCCTCTGCCTTCCCTTACATAACTCTACTCTTTATCCTCAATATAATCTCAAAGCTCTCGCAGGCTATCTCCTCTGTACTAGCCACTGTTCCTTCTCCTCCTCACCTTGACCCCTTAGTGAACCAATTCAGTTCTACACTGTTCTCTTCTCTTGAATCCCTAACCTTATTATCATATTGCTGATTGCATTGAGGTAAGCCTCAGCCTTGGATCCCACCATTGGTCACCTTCATTCTTACATGTGTGCTACTGAATAAAGGTGGGGAAAATAAATTACATAATTGTTCCAACTGGTCCTCTACAAGTTTATGTTCTACAACCTCAACTAGCCCCTTCCTGCTGGTAGACAATACTACTATTTTTCCCTTATCAATTTACTATCCCACTTTCCACATTGGCTCTTCCAAACCTTTTCTTCCTTCTTTAAAATGGCCAGGGCTCTGTCCACCCTTCCCTCTACCCCCTTTCCCCCCATGACTCTGTCAGCTGAAAGCTTTGCCTCATATTTTACAGATAAAAAAAAATGAGGCCATTCTCTGTGAACTCTTCTTCTCTCCTCTTCCTTATTTCCTATCACTCAGGTGCCTTCTGACACTTTTTCTTCATTCGTGCATATCTCACATGATGAAGTGGCCTTACTCCATACTAAGGCTAACCCATTGTTGAGAGAGATTGCTCAAAACACCACACTCCACCTAATGTTCTTCAGTAGATTGTCTCGTCTGAAATCCGTATTCTTTCACTTATTTTCAATCTCTCCCAGTCTATTGGCTTTTTTCCTGCTACCTAAAAACATGCCCACATCTCCTCTATCCCCCCAAAACTCTTACTTGATCCTTCCATTCCCCTCTAACTATTGTCCTGTATCTATTCTGTCCTTTGCATCTATATTCCTTGAATAGACCATCTACAATAGATGTCTTCACTTTCTCTCCTCTCACTCTTTTCCCAGTCCTTTATAGTATGGCTTTTGACATTCTGCTGAAGTCGCTGTCTCCAAAGTTACTAATGATCTCTTAGTTGCCAAATCCAATGACCTTTTCTCAATTCCCAGTCTCCTTGACTTCTCTGTAGCCTTTGACACTGCTAATCACTTTCCTCCTTGATACTCTTTTCTTTCTAGATTTTTGGGACATCACTCTGTCCTAGTTTTCCCTCTATCTGTCTGACCATTCCTTCTCTGTTTCATTTACTAGATGCTCTCCAGGTCATGCCTTCTAACTTTACATATCCTTCATAGTTCTGTCCTGGACGTTCTTCTTTTCTCCCTCTATATTATTTCACTTGGTAATCTCATCAGCTCCCATGGATTTAATTACCACCTCTGTACTGATGATTCTCAAATCTACCTCTACCCTGACCCCTCTGTTGACCCCCAATCTCCCATTTCCAAAAACCTTTCAGTCTTGAATTGGATGTCCAGTAGACATCTTAAACTCAATATGTACAAAATGGAACTCATTATTCTCCCCCTAAACCCTCCCTATCTCCTACCTTCCATTTTACTGCAGAAGATAATGCCATTCTCCTAGTTCCTCAGACTCACAACCTAAATGTCATCCTGGACTCCTCACTATTTCTCATCCCCACCCTGATATCCAACATGTTGTCAAGGTCTGTTCATTTCGTCTTTGCATCATCTCTTGAATATGCCTCCTTTTCTCTTCTTTTCTCTTCACTGGCATCATTCTAGTGTAGTCTTCATCACCACACATCAAGTCTTATGGGACCTTATGATTGACATTATTGGAATCTCCATTCCGTTAAGATTATCCAAAAAATCAAAGAGAGAAGTAGTCAGTTGCCCTCTGGGGACCCAACCCATCAGTGCTGGTGAGAGTTAGGGAAGTAGCCTCAAAGGGAATGTTACACCTAGCAAAGTTCACTTTATTTCTTTGACCCTCAATTCCCTCATCTGTGAGATGGGTTGGCATCTCTGTTACTGTCCAGAGCTAAAGTTGCATGAATCAACAACTCCTATGTGCTTACCTATCTTTCTAGAAACTCACTGTCTCATAAAAAAAAATATGAGCAGGTCGTAGCTACTCTTACTGTTGGCTTTGAAAAACTTGTCTGAGGTGCCCTGAAAGCAACCAGTGCTAATTACACATCCTAGGGAACACGAAAGGGAATAATTACATGTAGAAATTCCCTGCTTTCCTGGAAGGGCCAACACATTCTCACTTCATTTAAACCTTAGGGAGGTACTACAGTGTAGTACATAGAACACTGGTCTTGGAATCAAAAAAGACCTGGATTTAATTCCTGCCTTGCTAGTTGGATGACTTTGGGAAAGTCACTTAATATCTCTGAGCCTGTTTCCTCATGTGTAAAGTAAGAGGGTTGTATTCAATGACCTCTAAGAGCATTTAAGATCTAAATCTATGGATTGATGACCTTAGGATAAACCATGAGTTCACTCTTTTTTTTTTTCTGGCAGAAGAATCAGACTCAGCATTATTGAAATATCTCTACTTTACAGGAAGAGAACATAAGCTTAAACCATAGATAAATATTCCCCAAGTGAGAGGAAATGCTCCCTATTAGAAGACTCACTTAAACTGAATATACTGCTCATATTTTAACATAGTTGCAAGCTTTTAAATAAGTATGTAGAGGGACAGCAGAGATGGTCTACTTAGTCACAATTTCATCCTTCAAGAGGTAGGGGAACCAATGGGAGGTGAGTGTTCTTCTGGATCTGATTCTCACCAATAAGGAAGAATTGGTTTCTGGGATAGAAATGATGAGAACCTTGTCAGGGATACAGAGAAATGACTACAATATCTTAGAATTTTTGCTAGGGAGGGAGAGGAAAGCCACATCAATAAGCATTTAAGCATTTACTATATCCAGTTGGATGGAGTATTGGACCTGGATTCAGGAAGACCAAAATTCAAATCCTGACTCAGACACTTGCTGGCTATGTGACTCTGGGCATTTAATGCCATTCTGCCTTAGTTTCCTCATTTGTAAAATGGGGATAATAATAATAATATCTACCTCACAGGTTCAAATAAAATAACACATATTTAAAGGGGTTGGCAAATTTTATGGAATATGACAAGAACATTTCATGGTCCCATAGCACAGTGTTTTGAACATAGTAAGTGCTTTCTCATTCATTCATTCCTTCATTCATTCATCCACTCATTCATTCATTCATCCACTCATTCATTCATTCATCCATCTACCCATCCATCCATCCATCCATTCATTCATCCACTCATTCATTTACTCCATTCATTCATTCATTCATTTGTTTATTCAATCATCCTACAACAAATGTCAGGAGTTCTAAAGTGAAGAGTTAACTGAGGCTTACCAGCTAGCTCAAGGCTAATCCAAAGATTTTTTTTTTAAAGCTATACAAAGGAAAAGAAAAGTATCATAGAAGAGAGAGTAGCACAGCTTGGGCTGTCCGGGATGATGATAATGGGTGACCAAAATACAGAGCTACTCATTGACAGAATGACACCAAGCAGAGTTGCCTATTTTGTTTCTATTTCCTTTGTCAAAGAGAAGGAGCTTTGGTCAGGAGAGCAGAACAAAAAATGACTAATAGGAAATTGCTACCCAAGATGAAAAGATGCAATAAAGGAGAACCTAGCTGTCCTTAATACGTTCAAATTGCCCTGTCTATATGAATTACACACTTGCACACTGGAAGAATGGGCAGATGTGAGTTCTTGTCAGTGTTCTCTGAAAGATCATGGAGAATGGGATAAGAGACCACTGGCCTGGATAACAACAAATGTTGTCCCAATTTTGAAAATTAAAAAAAAAGAAAAGAAAAAGAGGTTTGCAAACCACAGATACTGATTTTGACTATTGACACAACTCCAGAATGTCTCATGAAAGTCATGGTTAGTGAACATTTAGAAGAGGAAGTGTTGATTACAAAGATCCCACATACCTTCTGTGAGGTTAGGCCAGACTAATCCCATTTCCCTTTTTGATAGGATTTTTTTCTTCTTTCTCCTGGTGGACCAGGGGAATACTATAGATGGTATTTACCTAGTTTTTAGTAAAGTATTTAACAAAGTCTCATGCTATTCTTGTGGAAAGCATAAAGAGATAGAGATTAGATAATTATAAAATTAAGTGGATTTGACATTGGTCAAATGATCTACTTAAAAAGTTATCATAGGAGCGGCTAGATGGTGCAATGAATAGAGCAATAGAGCACCGGCCCTGGAGTCAGGAGGACCTGAGTTCAAATTTGACCTCAGACACTTAACACTAGCCATGTGACTTTGGGCAAGTCACTTAACCCCAATTGCCATGCCCTCCCCCCTCGAAGCAAAAAAACAAAACAAAACAAAAAACAACCCAAAACGTCAACTTCCCATGTACAAGATATAGGAGGCATGGGTATTCCTCTTAAAAAGGGCAAGGGACACAGTGGAATATAAGCTCAATATGTCTTTAGAACATGGGAATCTTCCTCTCCCTTCCCACCCTCCCCAAAGCCTAACCAATCAACTAGTCAAACAAACAAATTTTAAAAAATCTAACATCTAATGAAAAATGTGAGAGTTTAGAAGGCAAAGTCTCCAGGGGAAGGAGAGAACTTTGGAGAGCATGGACTTGGCACTATCCTGATACAATGTGTCATTGATATTATTTATTAACTTGGAATTATGCCCAAGGAACTGTAAAACTGTACCCGTTCATCCAGCAATACCACTACTAACTTTAATCCCAAGGAGATCAAAGAAAAGGGGAAAAGGACCTATTTATATAAAAATATTTATAGCAGCTCTTTTCGTGGTAGCAAAGAATTGGAAATCAAGGGGATGCCCATCAACTGGGGAGTGACTGAACAAGTTGTGGTATGTAAATGTAATGGAATACTATTATGCTATAAGAAATGATGAGCAGGCAGACTTCAGAAAAACCTAGAAAGACTTGCATGAACTGATGTGGTAACGGCCACGTTGTGCTATGACCAGTTTTGATGGACTTAGCTCTTCTCAACAATGCAACAATCTAAGACTATTCCAAAAGACTCGTGATGGAAAATGCTCTCCATATCCAGAGAAAGAGTTATGGAATCTTAGTGTAGATCGAACCATACTATTTTCTCTTTTTTTGGGTTATTTTTTTTCTTTCTCATGGTTTTTCTCTTTTATTCTGCTGCTTCTTTCACAACACGACTAATATGGAAATATGCTTAAAAAAAAGAAATTATTAGGGAGCAGGAAGGTGAGATAGATTATATTGTCAACAGTGTGTTAAGACAGACATGGCTCTGAGACCTTCCTCTGAACCTATTGACCTGGGCAAGGCTCCCAACCTTTCAATGCTCTAGGTGGCTCGAGGGAATTTCCTCACCTGGGAATTCTCTATATCAAGGAAATCATAAATCTAGGCCCTATCGTTAGCCTCATTAGAGTCAGTTAGAAGAAGGCAACAGTAGCATGGCACTGTATTTTTCTAGCTTTTATGAAGCTTTTAGGGCATCTTTGTTAAGAGCCACTGTCTCTAAAGAATTCATCCTGAAAACAGAACTGATCACACACACACACACACACACACACACATGCATATTATATACATACGTGTGTGTGTGTGTGTGTGAAATTTGCCCCTTAAATGCAAACATCAACACACTTCATTTATTTTACCCTTTCCAATTTTTCAAACAATTATCTCCTTTGATGGCAACATTGCTATGAGTTAGGAAGGAGTTATTGCCTCTATTTTATAGATAAAAAAAAATTGAAATTTAGAAAGGTCAAGTGATTTGCCCCCAGATTTATACCTAAGGCAGAACAGCTGGGTTTTTATCTCATGGCATGAATTTTTAGAGGGTACAAGAATTTAACCCACAAACTCCTTCAGCAACTTGAAGACACTATAATAACTCTTCCTCCTTATCCTCTTCTGCTTGTATAAATTTGTTTTAATTTCTTGCATTATTGTTATGGATTGCAATGTTGATTTCACATGGATTTTGTGCTTTTTATCTAGGAATCAAAATTTCTAGCCATATTTCTGTCTAACATCTCATAGATAATAATGGTAAAGTCAGGGTTAGAAATCCAGATCTTTGAATACTTTTTCAGTGATTTTTGCTTTGCCCCAGGTGCCTTGAGAATAATTTATATCCAAACTGTATACAGTCACTAGTAGTAAAATGATTTTAAGTTAGTTATTTTTGTTCCATTGACTTTCAGGGTCATATCTTTCACTTGAATAAGGTAGTAATCCATAGATTTCATTTCTTTGATTTAATTAATTATTTTTTTTTGGAAGAGGAAAGTATTTTGTAAATCTTTTTTTTTTCCTTTTTTTTGGGGGGGGGAGGGCAGGGCAATTGGGGTGTTAAGTGACTTGTCCAAGGTCACATGGCTAGTTTTTGTATTAAGTGTCTGAGGTGGGATTTGAACTCAGGTCCTCCTGACTCCAAAGCCAGTGCTCTATTCACTGTACCACCTAGCTGCCCCTCTTGTATTTAATTTAAAAACTAGGAAAAGGGAGAAGTGTGGTATAATGGAAAGGGACATAAGTTCTCCCAGCTCTTCCAACTATGGCCTGTGTGACCTTGGGTAAGTCACTTAGTCTTTCTGGGTCTCAGTTTCCCTGTCTGTAATTAAATGACTTCAGGTCCCTTATAACTCTACATCCATGATCCTGGGAAAAGATGGTTGTAATGCAAGCTGTATGGTAAAATTATAGTGTAATTATTACCACATATTGGCAAAAATGATAGGGCAGTATAGCTCGGTGGCTCAATGATTGGAGTGCTGGACCTGGAGTCAGGAAGACTCATCTTCCAGAGTTCAAGTCCAGTCTCAGACACTTACTAGCTGTGTGACTCTAGACAAATCACCTAACCCCATTTGCCTCAGTTTCTACATCTGTAAAATGATCTGGAGAAAAATGGCAAACCACTCCAGTGTCTTTGCCCCAAATGGGGTCATGAAGAGTCAGACTGAAAATTACTGAACAACAAAATTGGCAAAAATGCTCTCACTAATTCTCACTCACTCATGCCCCAGAACACCCTGAGGCTCTGGCTCACATGGACTATGTGGGATTCTGGAGGATAACCCCACCCCCCAAAAAGAATCATTCTCTCTTTTCAGCCCATTGTGCTTACCTGGAATTGATCCAAGAAAATATCCTTCTATATTAATGCTTTTAAAACTTACTCTAACTTTCTCTTGGCAGAGGAAAAGTCATAATATCTACTGTACTATTTTCCATCCATACAATTGATAGCATTGACCTGCTTGGAGAAAATATGTGGCCTAAGTCTTTTTAGAAGTGAAATTAGGTTGTTTGGAGCTGATAGTGCTCTCTTTCCTGGTCTGTCTTTTGATAAGTGTCATGCAAGCAGAGTCTTAACTACCTGGGCATTTCCCAGGGTGCTCACATTGGGGAATAGTCCTGCATCTTCATGGGGTAAGACTTAGATGTACAGAGAATCCCCCATGTTGATACGTGCCCCTTGCCATGCCACACTTTAGGCCCCTATCACTTCTCCCCTTCTCCTCAAGGGCTCCTTCCCGCTGCTGCCACACCAGCATGATTATATCCAGATTTGTATTCTTAACGGACGAACATGTAAAGCCTTGAACTCCAATATTTTTTTTCTCTTGAGTCTTTTGTCCTCAAAAGTGCTTCTTCTGCCTCTGTGCAGGCAGATCCCAATTCAAATCTATATGTCCTGACTTATGTAACATATATACATATGTTATATATATATGTATATATATGTATATGTATATATATACATATATATACATATACATATAAACACTTTCCCCTAACTAATCCCAATTTCTGCTCAACTGAATTTAATTCAATCTTTCATCATTTTAATGATATGAATTGAAAAGTTAATTTGACATAGATTTTCTGCTGCTTGCCCTAGGCACCTACATTTCTAGTCATATCCCTGTCAGAGGTCATGTAGCTAGTAAGTGGCAGAGACAGGATTAGAACCCAGATCCTTGGATACTAAACTGGATTCCTACAGCAAAATTTTCCTTAGGGCTTTCAGGGTAATCATGGGGAAATCTGAGCCCTAAATGAATGCTTTTGAATGAAGGAGGAAAGAGCTCTCAAAACCATAATTAAATTATAGGTGGCTCCTACATTGCAAACTGATAGTGTTGCAAGAGCTTTGGATCACAGACTTAGGGCTGGAAGAGAATGCCATTTCTGCCTGCTTTCTTGGGACAGGGATTTCTCCTTCTGTCCTCTTCACTTGTTGGGTGATATGAATGGAGATTTTCCTGGCCTCAGGCCATTGATGATGGCATCCCACCTGCAAGTGAGTGGTTGATTTAGGTAGCCTGTCTTGGCAATTGGGAAGTAAGGCATAGAGATAAGTGATCTGTCTAGGTTTTTGGAGGGAAAGAGCTGAGCACCTGGGTCCTCTTGCCAGTATAAACCTCTAGGAATACTCATCTGTCCCAGTAAATTCCCTGGCCACCTCTTTTTTATTCCACAGCCCTTGGGCATACAGATAAGGTCAACCCCTTCTCTTTTCACTATTATTGCTATTTCTGACCTTACTCATTCTCCTTTCAGGCCCATTATTGAAAACAGCATGCACACATACCTGAAAAAGACTTTCCCCACTTTGTTACTAGTAAACTTCTATACAGAATTTTTATAATTTGTGTTCCCATCTTTTTCTGCATCTAGTAGAACATAAGCTCTTTGAGAGAAGGGCTTTTTTTTCCTTTGTTATTACAGACATTGTATAAACAGTTCCCATGATTCTGCCTGCTTCACTATGCATTAGTTCATACAACTCTTCCTGAGAGTTCTGTGCACTCCTAATTTCTAATGGTATAAGGACTGGGTTTTTTAAAAATTCCTTTCTGCGTATCTCTTGCACTAAGCACAGTGTCAGGCACATGGGGTGTTTAATAAATCCTTATCAAATTGAATCAATTTCCCATTTTCCATAATTATAAACCTGTTTAAATGAGACTAGCTAGAGTTTTTTAAATTGTGTGGCATATCTTTTTCTCATTTTAAAAATTTCTTCTCTCTTTGTGTTAATTTTGATCTAGTAAACAGAGGAGGAAAAGGAAGGATAGAAGGTTTCCCTTGCTTTCACCCTACCCCCTACCCCAAGGCACAGATGCCCCTTCCTGGAAAGACAAAGTCCCCCACAGGGGTGCCAAAATGGGACACAAAGGACTAAAGCAAGATGTATTTACACTTCAGAGGGAAATACTCTGTCACAGATGGTGAAGACTCTGGGATGAGGAGCAGGTGACTCTGGGCAGGGAGAGAGGAGATTGGATGGTGCCTGGGGATGCTCCTTATGAGATACATGCTGTAATTGAGGGACTAATAATAGAATGCAATGACAATAACAATAACAACCCACATTTTTATAGACCTTCAAGATGAACAGAATGCTTTTTACTTCAACAGCAGAAGGTAGTTAATGTCTATGCGGATATAGATGACCATCTGCAAGGTCATTGGTTGGCCTACATATTTTATCCGTGTGGCATACTTAGATATGATATGGTATCTAACCAGTCCCAAAGGAGGTTATGAGGATCAGGAGGAAAGCTATACATGCCTTGGCAGTAATCTATTGGGGAAGGGGAAGGAAGTATCCAGGATCACAGCGGATGGGCCATCTTTCCTTCGTTCTCCTATCTCCCGAAAGCGAGAATGGAGACAATCATCAAATAAATAATGCAAAAAGTTAATAAACCAAAATATTAATAGTTTGAACCCTAATTTTTGGTGTTTTCTGATTTTCAAGGTGTAAATGTTCACACTGAAAATTTAACAATCTGTTCTCAGGCACCGATAGGAGTTGATTCCAGCAAACTAACTCGTTGGATATTTAGGTAAAGTTATATGTATATGCTGTATCTCAAATATTTTTGCTCCAGTGGTAAGAGAGGTTCAGAATAAAAGGCACTTCTAATTGTTCCCAAAGGGACAAAAATAGCTACTTTACACTTAATAGCTTAGTTCCCTCTCACCAAACGCTAGTTACACAAAAGATTATCATGAATAGTTGACATAGTAAACTTCTTTTTCAAATTGAGTAGTAAATAGAAATTGTGGAAGTTATATACCTTAGAACAGACCAAATTATCCATAAGAGTAAGGGGGCTTTTGGGGAGCAAGATAATAGATCAGCTTGGCTAAGGAGAGAACAATCTCGTGAAGAAAGAGGAGTCTGCACTTAGCAGTGTTTAGGGTTGCAGGTACTGGAATCAAGGGACATATCGGAGTGGGACAGCTTCCCCATATGACTACAGCAACAGGAATATTTCTCATCCATCACTGAAAAGTTCTAATTTGTCTTTCCTCACTACATATGTAGAACTAGTTCTCTGAAGTGTGTCCACCTTATGTAGAGCCCCAGTTCACATCGGTGTTTCCACCAATCAAGAGTCATACTCCCTTATACGTACAGAGCACAGTATACAAGGTCACAGGACTATCCTTCATGAAACTGCCCAACCTGTGAGAACTAGAATGGATGTTTTCAGAGTTATTAACTTAAGGATGGGAAGTTAGGTGGCCCAATGAATAGAGTACTGGGCTTGGAATCAGGAAGACTCATCTTCATGAGCTCAAATTCAGCCTCAGATACTAGTTGTTTGACCCTGGGCAAGTCACTTACACCTATTTGCTCAGTCTCATCTGTAAAATGAACTGGAGAAGGAAATGGCACCCCCCCCCCCAATTATCTTTGGCAAGAAAATCCCAAAATGAGGTCACGAAGAGTAGGACAGGACTGAAACGACTCAACAACAACAAAACTTGAGTAGAGGTAGAGGGGAAGTAGGATGGGGATGCCTTCTCCTCTTCTTTCTTCCCCTTCATCCCCTTCAGTTCTGTCAGTGGCCTCTCCCATCCCCATCTCAGACCAGTCCTGGGGTATGATTAGAAGCAGAGACAAAGGATTTGGTGAGGAGGAAGATTACCCCAGGTAGAAGCTTGTGTAGAGTGAGAGGAGGTAGAAGACACAGGAGTGCAGGGAAAGCCTGAACAACTGTAGTTAGGATGGAAGGTGAATAGTTGGGCATGCCTATATTTCCAAGTTTACAAAGGACATGTATAAGTTGGGTGTTGCTACTGTGATTGTCTGTACTACTATGATATAGTATTTCTATATGAAAGAAATGGTGAAAGGCATATGTGAATACAGGAAGGATTTTAGTAGGATGGGGAACATACCTTTTGTTAGTATGGGAACACCCTTCATTAATATCAAATAAATCATAAGTCCAAGGGAATTGCACAGAGAGGTTGAGGAAAATGCTCAGGGTCACACAGTTAGTTCAGATGGAGGAAGGGACATGTTTATTAAATTCCTACTATGTGCCAGGCATTGTGCTGAGCACTTTATGGATATTATCTTTGTGACTATTATTTAGTAGTAAGTCATAGGATCATAGACTTTATAGCTAGAAGAGATCTTAGGGGCCATCAAATTTAACCCCATCATTTAATAGATGAGAAAACTGAAGGCATTAGACTTTTCTAGAGCCACAGTTAATAAAGATCTGAGGCAAAATGAAACCCCATTCATTCTGACTTCAAGTCCAGTACTTTACTCATTACAATAAGGTTGCATCTTGTATGTGATCCCAAGAGAAGTCAAACTGGCTGTGTACTGAGAACAAGGGGAGACAGATGGACAGCTTAAACTGGTCATGTAGTGAGTGTGAAGGACAACAGATGGACAGTCCAAGTTTGATACTTGTCCTCATGAAATGCAAAAGGACTTAAAGGAAGGCCTCTAGTACTTTGAATACTGTGTAGCATGTCTAAGAGAAGAGAGACCATGACTGAACAAGATAAGAAAGTATAGATAGATTGCTGTCTGCTCAGAGGGAGATGGGGAAACTACCTATGTTGCTGGAATCCTGGATCCACAGTGCATTCTAGCAGATTTTATAAATCTTCAAAGATCTCTCATCCATTTTCTGTTCATTATTCCATTGCATGCTCTCTTTTTTACAGATCTCCCACAGTCATAGCAGCTGGTTTTCTATAACTAAATAGCTTCTGCCTCAATAGACGTTAGCAGAGACAGAAGAGAATAATTTCCTCTTTTAAAAACACATGACATACATCTAATATGTACCAAATTTCCATGGATATAAGGATAATTGAGTTAAATGAGGATTTATTTAGTACCTACAGTGTACAAGGCATGCTAAAACTCTCATGCTCTTATTTAACAAACATTTATCCAATGACAACTAGGCAGAATGGTGTAACGGGAAAATCTCTGGACTTGGAATCAAAAGACTTGATTTGGGAGTCCCAGCTCTGACGTGTACTAGCTTTATGACATAGAGAGGGTTACTAAAACTCTTTGAACCATTGCTTTAGAATAATAACATAGGGGTCAGATCATAGGGTTGTTGTGAGAAAGACAATTTATAAATCTTAAAGAAATATATAAATGATGAAATGTGGTGCCCATCTTCTATTAGAGGAATGATGAACATACCTTTTAAAGAATGGTCATTGTGTGAATTTGATTTGCTACAGAAGAGGTGGTTTTTTTTTTTTTTTGGTGAAAAAAAATTGGGAAAAATTTGGGAGGAGGATAGCATTAGTAATGTAACAGTAAAGAAGAAAAGAAAGAAAATAAATCATCAAAGTAAATAATCTTTCTTCAACATATTTTCCATTTGAGTTGTTTTGATAGTAGACACTTTACATTTTCTTCTGTTTTTTAATCTTGATTTTGTTTGAAGATTTCTTGTTGTTTCATGTAGTTACTGAGTTCTGTTCTCTCCATTTTATTTTTTAGGGATTCAATTATTTATATAAGGTTTTCCATGTTCTAAGTTATTCATTCTCCTTTCAATTTCCCTCTCACCTCCACCCCTACTCTAATTTTATTTATAATTTCATTTTGTATCTCATAATTCCATTGTGTTTCTCCACTGTGCTTGATGTTTTCTTCTATTTACTGATAGTGGAAAGTTCAAGTCTTAGATTGTGATTTTGTGCTAGGACCAGTTACCTCTGACTGTCTTTGTTTTCTTTTCCTGGCTTAATCACTAGTTAGGAGTTTTTCCATCCCTTATTGTGCTCTGACAGGCCCCAGTTGGATCATGCTGGGCTCAGCTTTCCTGCACAGACCTGCTTTTACTGATACCCACCACTGAATTGGTCTTGTCTTCTGTTGTGGTTCCCAGTGCTCCTGGTAGGGTGGGACCTTATTTTTCACTGACCTATGGGGTCTGATTCTATTACATCCTTCTGTTCTCACAGGCCAGGGACAGGATCTGGTTTCAGGTCTCTGAGTATGAGTTGGCATTATTTTATGGCATCTCTATTCTGAGACCTAAGTGGCTTTAGATCTGTTTGTGGAAGCCCAAGAGAGATTCCTCTTTTTACCTTTTCTGCCTTTTAGCTTTTTTCCTAGAATTCCAACTTATTTCCCTGATGTCACCTTTCTATCAGTCTATACCAACTTTTGGTCATTTATTTTGCGTAGTTCTAGACTGGAAAAATAATCTTATTTCTGATTCTGCTTTTTTTTTTTTTTTTTTTTACCATTGGTCTTTCTAGATTCCTTTGTAGATATTTGCTGGGGTTTATATGGGAGAAATGGTCTTCTCTCTGATCTTACACATTTTCCTTCTTAACCAAAAGCCTTCAATGAGACACCTTGAGGAAGAATAGGAATTAAAATATCAAAGAAATGGATGTTGGGAGGAGAAGATGGGCAGTTCATGTGGTAAGGATGAAAGATGGTGAGCAGACAGCCAGAGCTCTCTATTGTTGCACCCTTGCCTTATCAGAAGAAAGCAACCAGCACATTGAGTGGATGCCCTATGGGAAACTTAAGAGAGAACATGGACAAGAGCAACTTTAGATGTGTAGGCATAACTATATAATTATTGAAAAGAACTTCCAAATCAGTGAGATCACAGATCTATTTAAATATTTGTAGTATTTGGTTATATTCAGTGTTGAGGATGTAGTAGACAATAATTGTTTGTTGATTTGCTAATTGTTCAATAAAACTCTCAGGGAAACACAAATGCTATACAAGACATTACTGACTGTCCTTCCACATTTGGAACAATCAGGGTCAGGTAAAGCAATACCAGAATGAATAGTGGGGTGAAATCCAAGACCACAATGGATGAATTACTGCAAACTTTTAGTAGCATTATCTGATGTCCAACTCTACACTCCCTCAGATGTACACAAAAACCTATACAAAAGTTGAGTCATCCTTACCAAAGAAGAGTAGCGCTGAAGGCAGTGCAGACTAAATTTAAATTCTAAGTATATGCAGATAGACACCTCAGTGCATAAAGGTAGCCTTTCTTCTGTGGTTCTTGTGTTTTCATCAAATATATGTTTGGTGTACAGATAGACCATTTTCACGAAGCTTTTATAGAAATGAGAAAGTAGTTATATAGACCAGTAGTTCCTGGATAATTCTCCATTAATCCTCTAATCAGTCAATCAATAAGTATTTTTTAAGTACCTAACTATACTGGGTGCTGAGGATACAAAGAATGAACCAATCTCTACTCACAATGAACTTACATTCAAATGGCAAACACAGGAAGGGCATATATACTATATGGTCCACATCCTTTTGAAATCTTACCTACTTTTTTGTTATTTTAATAATTGATCATTTAAAAATTATGTCACTTCTTGCATGGACTTTTTTCTGTATGTGTTTAGTCAGGTCAAATTGTTTTTCCTTCCTTCATATTAGATGCCATCGCCATTTTCTTATATGCAATATTGGGTACTCAAGTGGTGAGATTTGAAAGTAGTCTTCTGTTCTTGTTACCAGTGACAAAAGATAAATGGAGAAATACCAGCAATTCTGTTCCATTTTATACCTATTTGTTTCTCTCTCTTTCCAGTTTAACTTTTAGTTTACTAATTTTTAATTTCCAGTTCCAAATTCTCTCTTTCCTTTCCCCTACCCCATCCAGAAGGCAAGAAATCTGATGTTCATTGTACATACAAAGTGATGCAAAACATTCCTGCAATTTTCAAGTTGTGAAAAAAAAAACAAAAACAAGAAAAAGAAATAAATAAAAATATGCCTCTTTCTGGCTCCAGTGACAAATTCTGTCTAGTTGAAGGTGCTTGCTTTTGTCTCAGGTCAAACTTTGTGAAAGCTCTTTTCTTGCATGAATTTCTTTTCTCTGGTCAAGTGATGCTGCTTCTATCAAAAACAACAGGTTTTAGAAAATGGGGCAGAAATGGGTCAGGTGACTAGACCAGGAAAGTGATTTTTTATTGTTAATAGAGTTGGACCTTCCAGGTTTCAAGACAAATCTATCATTAAAAAAAAATTTTTTTTTAAAGGAAGCACTACCAGTGATCCTCAACTCTGACTAAGAACTTGGGAGTATAGTAAGCATGATTTTGTCTTCACTTATCAAGAGGAACTAAGAAAAGAGTTTTTGAGATTCTAAGAAGAGGAATGGCCAGAAATAACCATCCTGGAAATTGTTGGAAGAGCTTGGGGAAAGAGCAAACAGAGCTTTTGTTTTCTTTCAGGAGTTTTCTATCTGTTTCTCTTACAATCTACTTGAGAGACTGATTACATTGTCCTCTTGGTCTCTGTCTCCCTTTTGGAAGCTTTTTGTATTTCTCTTTTCTGTCTTTTGGCCTGAACTTTCTTGGGAAATGAAAGGAGATCTTAGAAACAGCATTTCTCCTTATTTATCCAGCACCTTTATAGTTGCCTGTTTTTTCTCTTTTTCATGGTGCCATTTTTCATTTCTGATTAGAGTAGCAGCCAACAGCAGGATTGGCAATCTAATTCCATGTTTTTCTGCAGAAATGTCTGTGTCTCTTTGTCTTTTGTATTATTGCTAAGAATTATTTCTTGAATCTAGGACAGACTTTTTTTTTTTATAATTTGCTTGCTTGTAATAAATTAGATTCTTCCGATCTGTGAACTTGCTAGTATATCTCTCAAAGTTGTATCTGTTTTACTGAGTCAGAACCAGTCAACCCTGTGCTCAGCAACTACTTACTAAAGATACCAAGAGTGTTGTCTGGGAAAGGGAGTCAATTTTACTCCTTCCTGGAGCAGAGCTGGCAACAGCAGGGGCAGAGAATGCTGGCATAACATTTTAATTGGATTGGAATATTGCTAGATTGCTAGCAAGAATTCAAAGACTGAAGAGAAAAGAAATGAAGAGCAAATTAATGTTGCAATATTCAGAAATGACTGATGTTTCTAGGACAATAAGATTTTATTTTCCTTGTAACTATAATTATAACTATAACTAACTAACTATATATATATATATATATATATATATATATATATATATATATACACACATACAGAGAGAGAGAGAAAGAGAGAGTGACAGAGAGAGAGAAGAGAGAGAGAGATACAGAGAGACAAAGAGAGACAGAGACAGAGAAAGAAAGAGAGAGAGAGAGAAAGAGAGAGAGGGAGGGAGGGAGGGAGAGAGAGAGAGGAAGGGAGAGAGAGAGGAAGAGAGAAGGAGAGGGAGAGAAAGAGAGAGAGGGAGGAAGGGAGAGAGGGACAAAGAGAGAGACAGAGACAGAGAGACAGAAAGAGAGACAGAGAGAGAGACAGAGAGAGGAAATTGTGAAATAATGTCAAGCACAGAAGGAATAAAATAGCTGGTAATGATAACCAATCCCTTTTTTCAGCTTACATACATCAAATTTGGAATTTTTTGTCATAATATTTGAAGAGTATACTAATTTAATTGATCATGCTTATTTTCCCTCATTTGTTCCATGTTCTTTTCCATAAAAAAATCCAGTTTTTTTGTTAACATTTAGCATTTTAAGTAAAGATTGTTAATATGTATGTGTGTGTGTGAGAAAGAGAGAGAGAGAGAGAAAGACAGAGAGAAAGAGCCTTTTTCTAGGTTGTCTAGAGGGTTCATTAGTCAATGGACGCAGTACGATAGTCTGTGTCCTCTGGCTTATGTAAAACGAATTGGTGGTCTTGGTCCAATTCCTAATAGGATGGTGTTTATTTATATTACAGTTGGCACTGATAGGCACTCTGAGTACAGATGCCAAGAACAGCACCTCAATAGAGCCTAAATTACTCTTACAACCCTAAAGATGTTCCTTTTAGGTCAGCATGGAGGCCAATTAGTGGCACCATGCACTGGAGTGGGCACTGACACCAACCATATTTCTTTCACCTGCTCTGTGGATTGAAATGTCTATCAAGACCTGGAATACTTGAAAAGAAAATGCTAGAAAGAAAGATTCCAAATAACTATATTAGTCAACAACAAGCTCTTATTAAGCATCTACTATATGTCCCATTAAATGCTGGAGATACAAAGAAAGTCAAAAGACAGTCCCTGCCCTCAAGGGGTTTACAGTCTATGTACAAGCATGCTATATGGAGGATATATTGGAGATCATTTCAGAGGGAAATTAGATAGTTTCTAAGATTAAGATTTCTGAGATTAAGGGGGGGTTGGGAAAGGATTTTTGCAGAAGGTGGGACTTTAGCAGAGACTTGAAGGAAGGACTATTGGACAAATTAAGTTTTAGCATTGTCTGTTACTTTTAATCATACATACTAACCCTATAGTTTTCCTACAGGTAACTCATGTTAACTGTGTATGTATGTATGCGTATATAGCATACACATACACATATATATGTTATATATGTACATATCCTCTCTATCCTACCTAATTATTTATCTGTTTGTCTGTCTATCTAATTATCTGTTTCTCTATCTCTGTCTGCCTGTCTCTGTCTATCTATCTATCTAATTATCTCTGTTTCTCTATCTCTGTCTCTCTCTGTGTGTCTCTCTGTCTCTCTTCCTTTCCCTCTCTCTTGCAAGAAGAATCATGCAATAATAGACTTTTAGAATGGGAAGAAACCTTGGAGATCAGATAATGAAGCATAGGTAAAAGGGGATGGGGGTGATGCATGCCGGGGTTTCTGCTTAACTGTTTTTCTTATAAGGAAAAGTTCAATTGGGGTCTGATTATATCCAAAAAAGAGCTCATTTATAAGAGATTGAATGACATCAATAGAACAATTTTTAAAAAAGGATTCATAATTAAGAAAAAATTGGAAGTGACCTCAGAGCTTCTTAATCCAATGTTATCATTTTACAAATGGGGAAAATGAGGCCCAGAAAGATTGCTCAATGTTCAAATCCCCATGATTCTACAATTTTCTGCTACCATAAGAAGAGAGGGAGACAGAAAACTGATTGAATGGTATTGTAATTCTGCTTGCAGGCATGTTAATAAAATCTATTGGCCTAAAATTTGTCAGTATCTGGTTCTGTTCTTACTGATGACATACATGATGCTTGTTCCTGAAGGGCACAGGACTAGTGCAACCATAGACAAACGGGTTTTTTTCTCATATTTTCACTAACATTTCTACTTGCCCCCTGCCTCATTCCTTTTAGTTCTGGCCTAATTTTTTTTTGTAGCCCTTTACCTGTGGCCTTATTCTACTGAATTTGTCCCCATTCTACAATATAGAAAAGCAAGTGAAAACACAGAAAAGAAGCTCATACTTAATGAACTTTGGACTTCCTTAAACAACAGTTTTCTTTAGCAAAGCAAACCAGCCTGCTGGTTTAAAGCCCTGGGCCTGTAACTTTGCTTCCAAATAGAGTATAGTGGACAGAGGCAGAAAAGAGGATGAGCTGATTTCCAGAAAGTTTTATTTCTGTTCTTCTGTCTGAAAATCAAACAGCCCCAAACAGAGCAAAGGCAAGGAGAATACTTTCATGTGTCTTTAAGCTTCAATCTGATTCCTTCCTTCTAGGATGAGAGATCCAGAATGGGAAGGGACCTCATTGGTCATCTAATGCAACACTCTGATTTAACAAATGGGTAACTGAGGCCCAGTGAGGCTGTCACTTGCCCACGGCCATACAAGTAATTAAGTAAATTTAAACTCAGGTCCTTTGACCCAAGTCAGACATTTTTTCCCTCCACTGTACTACAAAGAGATACATTTCTGCAGAGCTGCCCAGCCTTGTCTCACCTCAACCAAGACAAGACAAGCACAATATGGTCTGTCATGGACTTCACTCAAGAAAATGACAACTACTCCCTTCTAGCAAATGAAAATGGGAAAATAAAAACAAAAAGGAACTCATAGCTGTGATCACCAAGTTTTTAATTAGAGACTGGTAGAGAGGCAAGAAAATCAGTATCATCAAAGGAGTGAAATGAGGCTGCCTCCATGAAGTCTCCCCCGGTGGTTCATGGGAGGCCTTGGAAATAGGTGGTACTGACCTGATTCCAAGGGGGAAGGAGTCTAAGACTTGTGTGGAGATCAACGCTTTGGGTCAAATCGACCTGGGCCATGGCTGCTCCAACTAGATCATAGATTCACAGCTGGAACCCAGGCATCAGTAACAAAGCAAAAAATAAAACCATTTATGGTCTGAGCACAACCATTGGCCCTTAGTAAATACTTATGGAATTAAGCCCCAGGAGTATTGATATAACTGTCAGTTTGGTTCCACTAGATGAAGTCTACAATGCAGCTTGCAGCTTTGAATTACTTTAAACCAGTGGTGATAATACAGTGCCTGGAAATCTGTTCTCACTCCTCAAAGGCAGCTGATGTAGATATGCCCTAGATTTTTTCTGCCTGCCTCATTTGTCTTATCAACTGGCCTCCCATCCAGTCAAGCTTTTAACTGGTGATAGTGGAGCCACTGTACTATTGGGGTCAGTTGCAAGTTGGACCCAGAGAACAGTCTGGCTGTCATTAGCACACTGTTGATAGGGAGGCCCCATCTTCCTCATTATCTCTCAGTGACTGACCTCAGCTGTTTAGGAAATGCTAAAGATTTTCAGGCCTAAGGGCAAAATGTTTTATCTAGGCCCCGGAATTTACTTGTCCTGTGACACATTCAGTCTTTGAATAAGATAGTTGCTGCCCCCTCAGTAATTCCAATGGTTCTTGAAAATACAGGTTTTTAAAACCAAATGGATTTGAATAGAGTTATTTCTTTCCTAAGACTTATATGCTAAATAAAAGAGATCGAATTAAAAGTGGCCAGTTATTTTGAAAAGCCATTATGATGACAAGTGGTGGGGGTCACAGAGTCAGGAAGTTCTTCCTGTTGTTGTTCAGTTGTATCTGACTCTTAATGAACCCACTGGAGTTTTCTTGCCAAGTTACTTGAGTAGTTTGCCATTTCCTGCTCCAGCTTACTTTACAGATCAGGAAATTCAGGCAAACAAGATTGAGTGACTTACCCAAGGTCACACAGGTATTAAGTGTCTAAGACTGGATTTGAACTCAGGCCTTCCTGACTCTGAGTCTGTAATGGTAATGGTAATTTGAAGATCTTCCCTGCCCCTTACTAGGCCAAATGTAATCATGTGCAGCCTGTGGTGGGAGGAGTTTGCTGAAAAGGTAGGGCAGGAAGGGTGGAATAGAGCCTAGAGGAAGCTGGGAGTCAGAGCAGTTAGAACAGAGGGAGGAGAGGACACAGGCAAGGAGACAGTTAGGCTTGTGAGTCTTTGTTTGTGGGAAGACTTTGGGATAGTGTTGCTTCCTACCATAATTATATGTATTAACTTCTTTGTTCCTATGTTGGATTCAGTTTTCTGGTGCTGGGATTTGGCTTTCTAGTGTCAGAATAGATGTTTTGCTTCTGTCTTCTATATGGAGAGTCTGTTATATTTTGTGATTTAGAGCTATGCCTGCATATTCATAGTCACTGTCAGTGCTGTGAATATCCCCTTGATAATACAGGCTCTGGCACACTATCCACTCAGCCACCTACTGCCCTTGTCAAGAAGTCTTGGGTTTAAAACCTGCCTCTGCTATTTTATAGTCATGTGACCTTAGCCAAGTCACTTCACATCTATTAACCTCAGTTTCTTCATTTATAAAATAGTATTGTAAGGGGAGTCTGGTGCATGTGAAGACCTTATTAGCTCGCTCAGTTGATATAACTACCCCAGAATTACACTATCATTCAATACCTTTCTCTCCCTCTCTCTTGTTAGGGTAGCAGTAGATTACACAGTCCTGTGACTTTGGGTGTAAATTAACCTTTCTAGGTCAGTTTCCTCATCTGTAAAATAGTGAAATTGAGTTAAATGGTTCTTAAATCACAGGTCTAACAATCAGTAGTGAATGAGAGACTCTTTAATTGTCTGCCAAGGCATTTAAAAGGCCTTAGTGGGCTTCAGCCCTGATTTTCTGACTTTGGTCTCTTGGGGCTTGGATCTCTACTGACTGTTCCATCTGTCTGTTCTTGCTCCTTGGGGCATTGATGTTGGGTTGGATGTGAGATCCAATCTCAACTCTTGATGTCCAGATTTCTGTGTCTCAATCTCCTGATCTTTAGAAGCTCACAAGGTTGGAGACTACTTACTCACTTTTCCTGGAACAGACAAGGAAAAAAAAAAACAACCAACAACTCAGATACCTGTTTCTGGGAACCACATGGCCTCTCCCCTTCCCACCTGGTTCATCATTGGGTAAGTAATTGAACAACAGAGTAACTGAAAAGACTGAGACCAGAGCCATGACAGAAACACATTAAGACCTCTTGGAAGTCTACAGACAACCAAAGAGCTTCCCATTCCACCAAGTGGTTAGCAGACCAGACCCAGTGACAAAATGTCTATGTATGTTCCATAGTGTCCCCAAAGTATTGTCCTCACATGTCTTCATGGCTCTCCTATAAACAAGCTGCTGAGATGAATCTGTGGCACAAACTAATTGGGCTATCACACACACAAGGCGGTTCTGAGATAAAGAAGGGGCATGGTGTAGTGCAAAAGGATCTAAATTTGGAGTCACAGGACATCATCTTGGCTGACAGAACAGGTTTTCCTTTTGGCTTTTTCTATTTCAGTTAATAATGTTACTATTCTCCTTGACATCAGAATAGAAACATTGGAGTTTGCCAAAACTAATTAACTAACTAACAATACACATTGGCGGCTTCTTCTTCTTCTTCTTCTTCTTCTTCTTCTTCTTCTCCTCCTCCTCCTTCTGCTTCTTCTCTTCCTCCTCCTCTTCCTTTTACTACTGCTACTACCACCACCACTACTACTACTACTGATAGCTAATATTTATATAGTACTTATTATGTGCCAGGCACTATGTTACATGCTTTATAATTATTATCTCATTTGATCCTCACAACAAACCTGGAGGTAGATATTATGATTGTCCCCATTTTATGGAAGAAGAGGTTGAGAGACAAGTTAAATGAATTGCCCAGGGACATGCAGTTAGGAAAAGTACCTGAGACAGGACGCAGCTCAGGTCTTTCTGATTCCCAGTCCAGCACTCTACCCATGACATCATCTGTCTGCCCATCATCATTTACTTACTTGTGCTTTCATGCATAGAATTATTCATTCACTTACTCATTCGTTTGTTTACACTTATTTTTATTATTACAGCTGCTCACACGATATTTGTACCATTAGCTTGAGCTTCCTTAAAGAAAATGTGCACTTATGAATTCCTATCTGTGGTCTATTGCACTGTTTTGATTTGGGTCACCATTTTGTCATAAAGAAAGCATTGCCTTCTGGAGGCTAGAATAAAGAATTGGAAATGAAGAGCAGTACCAGGAAGAATGGCTTGAAATCAAAATATTATAATTGTTGTTGTTGTTGTTATCTCATCATTCTTCAAGAAAACCATATTTTACTGATGTGATATTAAAAAATGCAGTAGGAGAATATGGATGAAACACAGAGACTGATCAGAACCTAATAAATTGGATTTAAGAAAATGTAGTCTCAGGCTTTCTACCAAAGGATTTATTGTGAAATTGACCATTCATCTGATAATTTATGGACATTAACATTGCTATTCATAGATTTCTGAAGCATATTCAAGTGTGGTTTTCCTGTATCCTAGTGATGTTTGTGGTCCTTAAAAGCTTTTTGCCATTTTCCCATAAGCATGGTTTTCTTGTCTGGTATAACACTTCCATTACCAATGTCTCCACTCCGCCTCCTTCTTTAATCTCTCTGAATAGTCTTATTTCCACCTTTTTTTTCCTCTTTGACAAAAAATGCTTGCTGAGATTAGTGAGGAGTTAGACTAAGTATAGGGGTAGCTCTTAGAGTTATCTTATTTTTTTAGAATTTGCTTTCAATGGTCATAGTGATATGGTCTCTGAAGAATGCAACAAAATTTAAGACTTGTTTTTAAAATTTGTCCAATATGTTGATCTCTTGCAGTCTTCAGAAGAAAAAACATTGTATGTGAGGGAGGGTCAATGATTAAGATGAATTTAAACACATCTTCGTAATTGTTTATTTCAGAAATGGAACAAAAATGTTGCAAATCTTACGTTGCAGAAATTTTAAGCACTACCTTTTCAGACGTAATAGTGAAAGCAGGAAAAAAATAATGCAAACATAGATGAATGTCTTTAAAGTGGAACATCACCATTATTCACTTTCCTTAGTAAATTGAGCTATAGACATGATTATTATTCAACTAAAGATAGGAGTTATATTTAGCTCCACATACTCCATATACAGTGGCACTGTCCTCTTTGCTATGCTTCCCACAAGACACTCCATCTCCCAGGTCAGGACATTTGTACTAGCCATTTCCCATGCCTTTTTCATCCCTGCCTGCTGACTTCCTTAAGGTCTAAGGCTAAAGGACCATTTTCAGAAAGAAACATTGATCAGTCTTCCTCAATACTTCAGTCTTTTCTCTGAGACTATCTCCAGTTTGTCCATTCTATACCTAGTTTGTACATAGTTGTTTGTTTATCATCTCCCTCATTAGATTGTAAGTTCCTTGAGGGTAGGGGTTGTTTTTGCCTTTATTTGAATCTCTAGCACTTAGTACAATGGCTGTCACATAGTAGGTGTTGGATAAATGCATGTTGATAATTTTTAAACAGAAGAATATGTTGTGTGAGCTAAGAATTGTTTCAAGTCCTTAGATGTCACCATTTAAGGCTTTTCTTGCATCTGTGATGCTTACTAAACTCTATAATAGGATAAATTACATCTGTCCTCCATCAGTGATTAGCTTTTCTTATCTAACCCAAGGCAAATTATTCTTTTTAGTGATTCATTGCATCAGAAAATGGGACAATATTTGAAGCAACTGCAGTTGTTTGAAATATCCAGTTGTACATGAGTCTTCTGCTAGGCCAATAAATTTTATCCTTTATTTCTATTGTAAGCTCATACTTTATTGAGAACATAAGGATGCTACTCAGGAGTCTAGAATTACTCAAGGACAGGAATATAAATAATGAGATATGTTATAAATATTTGTTCCCCCCTATAATTAATAGGGAAAACATGGCTATTGGTTGTTCATCTTGAAGTTTCTCTCCTTGTCCAAATCTTTAAGTCAACAATAGCAAAATAGAGGTCCCAATTTCCTTCCCACTGGAATGTCTGAATGGAACAAGTGTTTTCCATGTTGGCACCCATTAAGAAGAACCACAATGAGGATCATGAGGATAAAGAGAGTTCTTTACAAACATTCTTTTCCAAAAGCCAAATCTAAATGTAATGGTGGTCCCTGAAAAATCCAAGAAGTTAAGAGACTGATTCTTAGAACTCCATGATCTGTCAATCTGATGAACGGATCACAGCGTTAGCCCTGGAAGGGACCTTCCAGGTCAACCCTTTCATTTAACAAGCAATTCATGTATAGGTAAGAGAACTGAGACCTAGAGAGGTTAATTAACTTGCTTAAGGTCACTGTGATAGGACAAATATCTACCCTTTCCCCCTTTCTCAGTGTGGTTTAAATGAAATTTTCCCTAAAAGGGGACAAAGTTGGTATTTGATACAACTTGATGCTACCACCTTGTAATCTGGTTGTATTTATGTTCCTCCCTGGTCACCTAAGGCCATAAAAGGTCTATCTAAATGGGATGACACCTGTAAGATATGATAGATATTAGCAATGAACACATGCTATCCTGTTGACCACATATGGTCTGAGTTTACTGAAGCTATGGGCTGCTGGATCCTTGTTGAATATCCTTGTCATGTTAGGGTTAAATATATCTCTTTTTATAAGTCATTCAATGATCCATGAATGAACAGCATATCAGCATCCTGTCTGCCCCTAATCATCACAAAGGATATCTGTTTTCAATGAAACAAGTAATGCACATGGCCTAAGGACTTTGCTATATATATACTAACTTGTGGATTTGGCTGTTTGATTTTCGTCTGATGCCTATGAAAAAAAATTATTGTCAATGCATGTGATGAAAGGAATGGCTTAATAGTGAATATGAAACCTCATTGGCCACCTTGGGAAGAGTGAGGACTTGCTCTGGAGAAGAAAAAAAAGCCTTTTCTACTCATTCATTCCTTTACTTGCTGAATCAAACAGCAAGAATTTATTAAATTTTTTTCCTCAGTTGTTTCAGTCACATCTGACTCTTCGTGATCTCATTTGGGGTTTTCTTGGCAAAGATACTGGAGTGGTTTGCTATGTGCTTCTCCAGTTCATTTTATAGATGGGGAACTGAGGCAAACAGGGTTAAGTGACTTGCCCAGGTCACATAGCTAGTAAGTGGCTGAGGCTGGATTTGAACTCAGGTCTTCTCAGGTGCCACATTCACTTTCCCACCTAAATGCCAGCTACTGTGCTAGACTCTGGCGATACAAAAATAGAAATGAAATAATAAGTTACATGCAAGGATTAATGCAAATAAATTAAGAATCAAGGTAGAAAGCATGGAGAAAGAATTTTTTTGATTTGAGGAAAAACAGAATTTACAAATAAAAATCTTTAAAGCAGAATAACATGATCTTCTGGAGAAAAAGTAGAATGAATGAAAAAGACTTGCTCCTAGTAAACTCTTACAGAATTGGCAGGTCTAGTCACGTCCATGGTCAACTGAGAAGGAAGTCATGCACTAATGATGGATCAGCTGCGAAACTAAATACTTTTGCTACCCAGGTTACTATCTCAGTGGGCATTAGTGCTTGCCTATACACGGGGAATGATAGGAGGCATAATTAAGTACATATGCCTCAATGTAATTAAAGTTTTCTTTTGCCTAGCCAAGACTTTTTCTGTAACTGTAAGCAAATTACTTAACCTATCAAAGTTTCTGTTTATCATTTCATAGAATGGAAATGGGAATTTCTTCATTTTGGAAATGCCTAAACACTTGTTAATTTTGAATTAACTAGAAATACCTAGCCCAAGGTCATGTTAACTTAGCTATATAGATGTTATTTCATATCAAGTGAGATAATATGCATAAAACTTTACAAACCTGTTGTTGTTGTTTTGTCAATTAATTGTATTTGACTCTTTGTGAACTTATTTGGGGTTTTCATGCCAAAGATGCTAGAGTGATTTTTCTTCAGCCCATTTTATAGATGAAGAACTGAGGCAAACAGGGTTAAGTGACTTGCGCAGAGTTACACGGTTGAATGTCATAGATCAGATTTGAATTCAGGTCCTTCTGACTCCAGGGCTGGTACCTATTCACTGCACCACCTAGGTGCCCCTTGCAAACCTTACAGAACTCTCTAAATGTTATTATTATTATCATCATCATCATTTTATGTTGTGTAGCTACTTCGTAAATATTATTCTACCTTTTTGATTGTTGCCATAGAAATGGGTACTATTGTCAGTGAAAGAAGAGCACATATATAACTTGTGCTGAAAATACCTTTCAAAATACTTGAGATATCTAAAAATAACTCACTTGAAAAATTCATATTAGCCCCCTTGTAACTCAAAGTGCCTTGTTTTGCAACTCTTCAATGTGTTTTTAAAAAATGCTACCGATGCTTTTTATTTCTATATCTGAATATAGATTACCACCCTCCCAGTCACATTGAACCCTTCCCCATAAAAGAAAAAAAAAACGTAGTTAAATGAGACAAATGATACAGTGACTATAATTGACGATATATGCAGCATTCTCCGGCAGTTACCTGCTTCTCTGACCAAGAGGATCATAAGGACGTAGGTCTTTTTTCCAGCACCAAGATTGGTTATTAGACTTAATCAGAGGTTGACTTCATTTTAGTGATCCTTTCCTTTATTGGATATGCTTTATTTCTTAATAACAGGTATTAGAGTTACCTGCTTAGGTCTTATCCTCTTATAAAATGTGAGCTCCATGGAGACATGGCCTGTGTTTTATCTAAACATTGTATCTCCTTCAGCAGCACTGTCCAAAGGAGGCATTTAGTTTGCTATGTTGTGTAGAATTACATTGTTCTGTGTTGTGTTATGTTGCATTTTATTACTATTTTCTCCTCCTTCATAGTTTGACCTTCTTCTGGTTTTTATTATAATATGAAGGTAAGAAACAAAACTATCTGGATGCAGTAGAAACACTCATAATTCTCCCCAGCTTCCTTGAAAAGTCAAAGAACACACATAAGGATACTTTTAGACACCAGCTGTCTGATTTCCTTTTGGCTCACTTTGATTTCTTTAAGGTACTACCCATGGGGCCAGTTCTTATTCTCATGGCTCACATAAATTATGCATTGCAAGCATTACAGTATTTAGAAATCCAAGTACTCTGCCCACTGTGGCTCTGTCCTTGCGTGGTCTTCTAGACACAGATATTAATGATAAAATAAAGCAGTGTCTGCTTCCCGTTTATCAGAAAATGAATCATATTTCCTCTCTATCTTCCCCCACCCTCTTTTAGCCTATAGCTGTGGTTTTTGACTCAGAGATAAAGACAAAACAAGGTAACTCATCTCTTATTCAAAAGGCATCAGTGTGAGACTTTTTCCCTTTGAAAGCTGAAAGTTTCCTTCTGAGCTTTTTTTGACTTTGCAAAAATCACTTGCTTGTATAATAAACGCTGTGAATCCTAGTCAACAAATCAGTTAGCTAATAAGTGCCTTTTGTTCCTAGGACTGTGTTAGAAACTGAGAGCGGTTACATAAGAATTTCCCTTTGCCTTCAAAGGCACTTAATAATCTTACTGGGGAGACAAAAAACGTAGACAACTGTACCTGTGAAACATACAACAGGTGATAAATATTGAATTTCCTTAAGCTCTAGGAGAGGGCTGTATTACTAATACCACTGAGCTTGGATTGTAGTGTTTTATTTTTCCAAAACCTTGAAGTGCTCACATTCAACATAAATGTTGGAACTAGGCTGCAAAACAAGGGTAGTACCCTGACTTTACAGTCTGTACTTTTAAAACATATGCCAACATGTTCCTTTCCCCCTCCAGTCCTCCTACATAGCCCAGATGGCATCAATCCTGCTCTGTCTCAAAGTTCTGTTGGCTTCTTTTACTTTTGCATTCCAAACATCTTCTTCCTGGGTGTGGATTGTGAAGAGCTAAGGTGCCCCAGTAATAAACCCAACTCAAGGCACAGGTGTTCAAATATTCCAAAATATAAATCAGCTAGAACATGCTAACTTTGTTCTTTTCACATCATCGAATGTTGACATGACAGCACCTGCAGTAGATTGGGCAGGGCTGGTTTTCATGTCCTTTGAAAAGCAGTTATAGGAAGTCACTAGAGGAAGACAATATGTGTATTTTTGCATGGCTCCATATAGTTGTCTCAAGTCTCTGAAAAATGGTATCCCTACTTGACTGCCCATGTCCTTTAATGTTGTATCGTCTTGGCTGTATTTTGACAATGGATCCAAAAAGATTAAAATAACCTTTCAGTCACTATTAAGTGTTCAGTTCACTGACTGATGAAAAGGAATAGAAACATGAAACCTGCTATGGAGTATAGTGGAAAGAATGTTAAATTTGGAGGTCAAAGGACCTTAGTTCTAATCCTGACTCTCACTTGTGACATGCATAATTGCAGAGAAATCATTTAAATCTCTGGCCCTCAGTTTCCTGAAGGGATTAGACTAGGTGATCTCTAACTTTCACAAGTATGCTGGAGGCAGCTGTAATCAGCTTTTGAGAACCAGTTCCTAAGTTTGCAGCAGCCACATTTACACTTTGGAAATCAGCAAATGGTACAAATCAGGATTCAATTTATTGTTTTGTTGATTATCTAGGTGTGAGAAACAAGTGCAGAAAATGCTAATAACATAGATTAACTTTAAAATGGATCATGTGATCAACCGTGAATGATTTAGCTATTCTCAGCAATACAGTGATCCCAGGCAATTCTGAAGGAGTTATGTTGAAAAATGCTATCCACCTCCAGAGAAATAACTGGAGTCTGAATGCAGATTAAAGCATACTTTTTTCTCTTTCTTTTCTTTGTTTCTCCTCCTTCTCTTCCTCTTCCTCTTCCTCTTTCTTCTTCTTCTTCTTCTTCTTCTTCTTCTTCTTCTTCTTCTTCTTCTTCTTCTTCTTCTTCTTCACTAATATGGAAATGTTTTACATGACTGCACATGTATAATTTATACCAAATTGCTGCCTTCTCAAGGAGTGGGGAGAGGAGGGAGGGAGAGAATTTGGAACTCACAATTTTAAAGAACAGATATTAAAAATTTTTGTTTACATGTAATTGAGAAAAAAATTTTAAAAGAAAAGGAAAAAATGTATCATACATACATTTCCATCCCTGAAAGTTTGCTTGTTAAGTATTATTAGCACACTCCTACCTCTCAGGTCTCTTTTAGCCCTTGATCTGTAATCCTATGATGATTCTTCTTGATAGACAGATGTTGGACAACAGATAAGGAATGAGGTATACTGCTGACAGCATGCTTAATTGTTTTACTTTGTTACAAGGGAAGTCTCACAGAATGGGAGCAATATAGAAAGGTTTGTAATTTAGAAATTAAAAAAAAACCTTTTAAAATAAACTTAAAAAATTAAAACTTAAAAATAATAAAGTAAAATAAATTTAGATAAAAATTTAAGAAAACAGAAAAAAGAAAACTTTATTACTTCTTTGATCCAATAAAATGTGAGTTCCTTGAGGCGGGGACTTTTTTTTCTCTTTCATTTTTGTCTTTCTATACACATGCTTTCTGAATTGATCTGCATTTAATGCAGTCAGCTTGTCTTGACTTTATCTTGGAGGATAAATTTTTTTATATCAATTTCTACTCAGGTGCTTCTCCAAATTTCAGTTGGTCAATATAGGGAAGATCAATGAGTTTTTCCACTAATCAAATTTGCTTCTATCACCTTTAAGAAAAAATCCTAATGATTAAAACCATTGAATGCTGAGTAGTATTTCTAGAACTAGGAATTTGAAAGTGGAGACTCACATTGCTTCTGCTCAAGTAAGGACAAAGACAGAAGGAACATGTGAAACATCATTCTTCTCAATTGGCTTTGTCTTGGAGAGTTCTGGGATTTGCCCAAAACACATGTCCCACAGAGAAAAGAAATAATATTTAACTGCAAGATGCATTCCAGAAAAAAGGACCACAAATTCAATAAGAAAAAAAAAATTGATCACCTGTTATGTGGCTAGGTACTGTGCTAAGTACTGAGTACACAAAGAAAAGCAAAACCAGTTCCCATTCTCAAGGAACTCACAGTCTAACAGTCAAGACAACATGTAAATAACTATGTCCACATAACATATATTTAGGATAAATAAGGGAGAAGGCATTACTGTTAGGAGGGAATCAGGAAAGGTCTTGCCTCAGTTTTCTTCTCTGGTACTCTTTGGGCACCAACAAAGCCATGTATAACGAAGGACCTCCTGGGTAAAATGAATGAAAAAGAATAAGCACCATTTTCAATAGAGGGGCTTCCAGCTTTGGGTATATAAGGGGAGCTTGGCTTTTCTGTGGCCCTGACAGAAGAAGACATCAGCTTTTGTTGGTCTTTCTTTACAGGTGTTTTTAGTTCCTTCTTGAGACTTCAAAGGTTATACAGGATCCAGTATTAGTCACTGGAAGGTATTATGGGAAAGGAAAGGCAAGTTGAAAATGTTTCAGTGGGCATCCCAAGGCTTAAAGAAGTCTGGATGTGTGGTATTGACAACATATTAGTAATAATACCTGAACCATGAGGTGGAGGTGAATGGAACTCCTCAAGAATTATGGTCTGAGAACCTTCCAGTAAAGGCCACATTATTTCTCTTCATATTCTTTGTGTCCCAACAAAATTGCCTTTGTCCCAACAAAATGCTATTCCCCAAACTGTATGTTCTATCTCTCATCTCCATGTCTTTGTATGAGCTACCTTCACTTCCATGCCTAGAAGGCACTACTTCCTTTCTTCTGCCTCTTACCATCATCACCTCATTTCTTCACGGCTTGGCTCACTTGATACTTCTTATGAACGACTTCTGCCAGGGTCCTCATGACTCTCTTTCTCTATCTCTTCCCTCCTTCATGGCTAAACTCTCCTAGAAAGGGTTTTTGTTTTCTGTTTTTATGATCAGCATCTCTCCTTCCACTCCTCTCACTTAATTCTAGACCCTCTGAAATCTGGTTTTTGGCCTCCTCATTTGCCTGAAATTGTTCACTGTCAAGTTCCACTGATGATCTCTTAATTGCCAGATATAATGACCTCTTTTCCATGCTCATCCTTCTTGACTTTGAAACCTTTGACACTATTGTTTACCCTTTCCTCCTTGATATTCCCTCCTCTCTAGGTTTTCACAATGCTGCTCTCCTGTTTCTCCTCCTACCTACCTATCTGACCCCTCCTTTTCAGGATTCTTTGTTGATTTTTTACCTAACTCATTCCCTCTCCACCATGGATGTCCCCAAAGACTCTGTCCTCTGTCCTCTCCTCCCTCTACATTATCTTGCTTGGTGATTTCATCAGCTTCCATGTATTCAATCATCTACCCTATACTGATGATTTTCAGATCTATATATTCAGCTCCAGCTTCTCTCCTGATCTCCAGTCTCACATCTACAATTGTCTCTTGGATATCTCAAAACTAGGATTCCTAGAGGCATCTCAAACTCAACATGTCCAACACAGAACTCATTAACTTTACCCCTTACAGCCTCCTTCATTTCAAACTTTCCACTTACTGTTGAGGGAACCAGTATCATCCCAGTGATCCAGGCATGGAACCTCCATGTCACTGACTCCTCTCTCACATTTACTCCACATCCATTCATTGCCAGATATTATGGTTTCTACCTTTACAACATCTTTTGTGTTTGTTCCCTTCTCTCTACTCATATAGTTTTCACCCTGGTACAATACTTCATCATCTTATACCTAGATTATCACAATAGTCTGTTGGTTGTTATGCCTGCCTATAATCTCTTCCCACTCCAATCCAGCACTCAGCTACCAAAGAGATTTCCCTAAAGCATAGATCTGACCATGTCACCCCACTATTCGCTAAATTCCAGTGACTCCCTATTACCTTCAGACTCAAATATAAATTTCTCTGCCTTATATTTAAACACTTCCCAACATGTCCCCTTCCTACATTTCCAGTTTTCTTATACTTCACTCCCCTCCAAGTACTTTATATTTCTTGAATACCTGTCTTCTTGCAGTCTCTCACACATGACACTCCATCTTTCAACTCCTTGCCTTTCCAAAAGTTGTCCTTCCTTTTTGGAATGCTCTTCCTACCTCTCTCCACCTACTGGCTTCCCTCAAGATTCAATTTAAATCCCACTTTCTGTGGGAGACCTTTCCTGGTCTCTACTACTGGTGTCTACCCCTTGAAACGACCTTCCACAATAAAATATTAGAATATATAAAAAGAAAGGACCTTCCATTTACTCAGTGTATATCATATAGTTATAATGACTTGCATATTGCCTCCTCAGTGGACAACAAACTTAATTTTCTTCACATGCCCCACACTTAAGATAGTACCTAGTACACAGTAAATGTTTATACATGTTTGTTGACCAACTGAAGATGATGTGCCTTAATACCTTAGTAAGGTATTACTGTGATCAATCAAGTTTACAAAAAAGGAAATTCATCTTTGTTGTTGACAAATTTCTTGAATGTTACTCCTGATAATACCTCCCATTTATATAGTGTTTAAGATTTTCAGGATATTTTCCATACATTCTTTCATTTGATCCTTCCAACATCCCTGTAAGGTTGCTGCTATCCCCTTCTACAGATACAAAAACTGAGGCCGACAGAGAGTGAATGGCTTGTCTGCATTTACATTTAGTAAATATCTGAGGTGGGCAGTGTGGAGATGGGTCTTCCTGCTTCCAAATCTAATTTATCCCTTATGTTATGTTACCTCTGTAATGAAACCTGTTAGAACTTTAAAATAATTCCTCTCATTTTAAAACTCATTTATGATGGGCAAAAACAATTGTTGTTTCCTCAGCTGGTTACAAATCATCTAAGAAAGGCTGCCATTTTATCTTATCTTTCACATTTTCCGTGGCTGCTTACTGTGGGAAAAGGACTCAGGGTTCTGCAACAGACATTTTGGCATGGTCTTGGTTAGAACATGTGAAAAATGTGGCATCTTAAGCCATCAGTCAACCAGAACCTTTTCTCTCTGTCATACCTAACAGAGAAAACAGTTCAGTCTAACTGTATCCTGAGGCAGGGAAACTGATATCATGTACAGTTGTTTCTCTAAGATAAAGTTTCATGCTCCTCTTTGTTATGGGATGAAGTTAGGACTCACCAGACATCATGGAGTTTTGTGATTTCAATAGCAGTTGGTTTTCAAAATGTAAATGAAAGGATGGCAGGAAATCCAGAGGATGAGAGAGGAGACATAGGCCTCCAAATATCCCATTTACTTAAATAGTCCTTTTAAAAATTTAGATACTGCTTGGTCTGTTTTGATTGTTGGCAGAGTAGAGGCTTAAGGTGTATATAATGGAAATGTTAATTAGTAATTGGAGCAAGACTGAAGGTTATTTGAAAGACTCAAGATTTCAAACACTGCTCAAACAAACTGTGTACTCATTTACCTCAGCTCTGAGCGTGCTAAATGCAAAGACCCAAAGGGAACACTAAAGTCTGGACTTATCTTTAAGGACTGATTAAAAAGTAACTACCATCAACTTAAAAGTTGTGTTAATTAGTGTCCAACTAAATCATGAGAGACGTACAAGTAATAAGAATAACGAGGAATACATTTTCATGATCGATTTTATTAAAAATATTCTCTTGGGAATATTTGAGACCTTTTTGTTTTCTTGATGATCAGTTTTGCCCTAAAGGGTGCCTATTTTAATTTTTGGTCCTTGTCTTATTTATGATTTGATATTCTTGACTCAACAGTGCCACAGTCATCATAATAGCCAGAGTGGAGTTATCCTCCATCCTATACTGTATGAGTTACATAATATGTCAAGTAGATCCCTATTAAGCCTTGCCTATTTAATTATAATGAGTTCAGCTCCTTGAAGAACACATGTTTCTGTCTCATGTAACTAATTAATGAACCCTGAAATAATTGATGGTGAATGTAACAGAAGTATTCCAGTACATACTGAAGTTTATCTCCCTTTTCACCATTGATTCCTTATCTGTGGTACTGATATTAATTGAGTAATTTGACAAATCAAGAGGTTTGTTTGCAGTTTATCCAAATGGTGAGCCATCTCTACCAACCACCACTGACTACATGATTGGTGACTCTCAATTTGTTTTTTCAAAAAGGAAATCTGTGAATTTTGGTAGTATCGAGTGTAGCAATTATGTTCAACATAAAAATGGTCATTTCTTGAATCTTTTTCTCAGCACCTTAGATTATAGAATTCTATTTTTCTATTCTATTTTTATGATTGAGAAACTAACTAGAATTCTTGTTATAAATGCCCAAAGTAACACTTCATTTTTAAATGAATAAAATATCTGCTTTCATGGCATGCAAATTGCATTGATTTATCTTTATGGAAATGGAATAACTTTCACTTTTGTGACCTAAGAATCTAAAGAAATGTGGAAAACTCCCTTGTTCTCCTTAGGTATACTTTGCAGGAGCAGAATAGTGCCAATTAGCATTCCTGAGTCTATCTGTATTCATATAATAATAACTTTTTGAAAAAAAAAGTTTGACTAAGTTCAGAAATGACTTCTAAATAGTTTTATTCTTGCCTTTTGTTCTCAAATTCATTCTTTCTTACCAAAGAGCATACTCCCTTGTAGTAAATACACACAGACATGCGCACACACACACACACACGTATGTATAAGCAAAATCAAACAACAGAATGACCACCTCTGATAGTACATGTACCACACTGTACATCTACAATTCTTGAGAGGAAGAAGTCATGGTTCATCATTGGTCTTTGGGAGCTAAATTTTTTTTTTTTAGGTTTATTGGCTTTTGGAGGAATAACATTTGGAACTAACTGAGATATAGAGGAAAATAAGAAGTTAGAACACACAATAGCTATATGGGAAAGAAGGGGGAAAGGAAAGTTTTGTGGGCTGAGAAAAAGGATCATGAAGTCATATTCAGCAAGAGACCTACAAAACAAGAGGGGGTGGGGCATAGTTGCTTGTAGAGGAAGGTAATAAAGGTGATATTCTTGCTTATTCTCTACAAAGCAATGAGAAGCCACATGGACCAGTAGCAGTAATAAGATCTCTGCTAGCAAAGAATGTTGTTCTGCATTTTTTGATCATGTGTCTATTACTGAGATACACTTCCCTCTTTCATATTTGTTTTTTTCCCCTCCTCCTCAGCTCCTTGATAAGAAAACCATATTTCCTCAGGGACATTTAGGATTTCCAAATTCTTAGCCTATTGATGACTCAGAGCTTTATGCAAAGATGCCACATTATTCCAGAAAAATCAAGATGCTCATCTTAAAATTACTGTATGTCATATTGGGATCTCTAACTTTTCTCACTATTAGATTGGTTTGGATTTTTCAAAGTCATACAATAATTTGAAATGAGAATACTTTTTGTGCAAGGAAAACCTCTTTCAGAATTGGATCGAGCTTTTCTTTTTTCTACATTAACACTTCACTATTTTGTCATTTGTTCTCCTGTATATTTTTCTCTTTTATGAGAACAGAGCAGTCTGTCTCTCTCTCTCTCTCCTTCTTTATTCTTCCCTCTGTCTTGTTCTCTCCCTCTTTCTCCCTCCTTTCCCCCCCCTTCTTTGTTCTACACCTTCTTTTTTCCTCCTCCTCCTCCTTTTCCTCCTCCTTCTTTTCCTCCTCCTCTTCCTTCTCCTCCTCTTTCTCCTTCTTTTCTTCTTCCCCCCAGGGGAGATATGAGAATTTCTACATTTGCTCCTTGACTTACAGTCCAAAGATGATGGATCATTTTTCAAAGGCAGCTAAGAATAAGTAGTCGAGGAAAGTTTCCATTAGACCCTCGTATATGAGGATGCATAAATACATACGTTGTGGAAAGCAGTTGCTAAAGTTAATTGCCACACTCTAAAGAGAATGTCTAGTAGGGAGGAGAGTAAAGAAATCCTACATTAGAGACGCTTATATTGAACTGGAATATTTACCTAGAAGTTAGATGGAAAAAGAGAGCCTGAAACTTATTTCAGATGTGATTTGGTTTATAAGCAACATAGATTTCTGAACTTATGTCTTCAGATTTTAAATGTGTTTTCTTAAGTGGTTCAGTAAGGTCCTAAGTTCCTGTTCTTGAAATTGTGTACAACAAAATAAATTATGCAAAACAAAGTGAAACAACAATAACAATAACAAAACAAAGCATAACAAAAAAAGCAATGAGCCACAAATGCTAAATGAAGCAAAGACTGACTGACTTGTACTATCTGGGAAGCTAGGTGGCAAAACAGATAGAACTGGGCTTAGAATCAAGAAGACCTGAGTTCAAATCCAGCCTCAGACACCTGCTAGCTGTGTAACCCTGGGCAAGTTGCTTAACCTTTCTTTGCCTTAACTCACCAGAGAAGGAAATAGCAAACTGCTCTAGGATCTTTACCAAGAAAACCCCAATGGGATCATGGAGAGTTGGACATGACTGAAAATGACTGAACAATAATGGCTATTGGTGTGTTACATTGGAAATGGTCACTGGACTTGAAATCAGCAGACCTTGGATTGAATTCTGGCACTTACCTGTGTGACCCTGGACTAGTGAGCTTACTTCTCCCAGTCTTGATTTCCTTACCTCTTAAATGAGGGACTGAACAAAGGAACCTCTGAGGTCCATTCCAACTCTACATCTACAATTTTATGATCCTGAGGATATGGTGAGAATTAGATAAAAGGCACAAGAAACTGTAAGCTCCTTGAAGTTCCCCAATACTCCCACATTTAATGACTATTGGATTTACACTTACATTCTGCACATGAATTACATATGATTTTTAGTCCAAATTTCAATTCACACAAGAACTATATACAATGTTATGGTAGGAAAGTTGCCTGTTAATTTTTTTTTTCCAGATCACCTTACATCCTGTAACCAAAGCTCTATTTTATCTACCTTTAAACTCAATTCACCGAACAGTAAAGGATCTGAACTGGTAATACTGCCTAGATAACAGATAAGATTGTGTCTGTCACATGGTATAAATGGAGGCTTCATTCTTTTTTTTTTTTTTAAAGAAACCTCTTTAGACAGGCACTTGACTCAAAGCCATTTTTTTTTCTTTTTGCATGCTGCATGCCCAAGGCACAGAATATAACTTACCAGAGATAAAAATAAGTCATCTCAAACTGAGAAACATTTTCTCATGCAGCAAAAAGACTCTCTTTTATTCCTGGGTGAAATACCCTAAGGATGTATTTCATAATCACACCACCCATTACTGTAGCCATCCTGGAGCACATAACATCTAGCACCAATCAATGGATGATGAGCACTAGAAAAGAGAATAGAAAGCCAGCTAATGGGGCAGTGAATGATGTAGAGTCTTGTTACATTGGTAGGGTGAAAAAAATCATGCTTTGTGACTCCACTGGAAAATCTCACAGTGCTTTAGGGGCTTGAAGTTTCTCTAGATTTGTCAACTAGGTAAGTGAGTTTACGTGCCTGTATTCTTCCTTTGTTTCTTGTTATTTTCCGGGGGAAGGAGACTATATATGGCAACCATTGAATAATGACTAATAATCATAAATGGCAAGCATATGTTTTTGCTCTCTCAGGAAAGGAAATATCATGTTTGAATTTGCATTTTATATTTTGGCTTTTGGATGGGGACCATCCATTATTTTATTTCTGCAGTACTTCTGCAGAGTTCAGTAGTTTGAATCTACTGGAGGATGGACTAGAAGTTGACCTGGCCTGTCTCCAGTTCTTCCAGGTTGTTGTCAATCATAGTCATTCAATCAACAAGCATTTATTGAATATCTACTATGTGCAGGCACTGGACTATGAACTAAGAACACAAAGAAAGACAAAAGACAAGTCCTGCCTTCAAGGAGCTTACAGTCTGATAGAGCAGACAACAGGAAACCAACTCTGTATAAACAAGATGTATTCAGGACAAATTAGAGATAATCAGCAGAGGGAAGGCATTAACATAAAGGAAAGACCAATTGAAGTAATTAAAGTTAAAAAATAACAGAGATGGAGCAAAAAATTGATATAGAAACTTGTATTTGGGGTTTGTAAAAGTATGAAGGTAGCATGGGAGTCAGCATGGAGTAGTTGGAAAAGTCCTGGCTCTGCAGTTAGAGGAATTGGGTTCAAATCTTGCTTCTGATGCTTGTTACCTGTGTGACCTTCACCTCTTTGGGCCTCAGTTTCTTCAGCTAGAAAATCAGGGTGTTGCACACCTTTTAGTTCCCTTCCAGTTCTGGATTTTTGATCCTATACTTGGATTCAGATCCAGACTTAGCTATTTATTACCTACGTGACCTGCGACAATTTCTTTTGCCTTTCCAGGGCACTGAAATGCCCTCATCTGTAGAATGAGAGAGATTAGATGGTTTTTGAGGTTCTTCTTACTGGAAATCTGTGATCCTAATGTTCTGTGATTCAGGTACACAGGAAACCTAGTTTTGCATAAAAATCTCTGTGGGTGGTTCTGTCCTTCCTTCCTTTCTTCCTTCCTTCCTTCCTTCCTTCCTTCCTTCCTTCCTTCCTTCCTTTTTTCCTTCCTCCTTCTCTGCTCTAGAGGGCTATGGCACTTTATTCTACCCTTACACAGTCTTTATTTTTGTGAATCATCTACAAGGGTTATGACTTAGGACAGAGAAGGGAGATGCACAGATAACAATTCTGGTGCTGCAGGGCCATTTTTCCCCCATCAGATGACAAGCATAAAATTGGATGGAGGGGAGAATGGTGAAACTGAAAGGAGAATGCTTTTCTTGGAACCCAAGGGAGGAAACAATAAACATCCTCTTTGTCTTCAAAGAGAGAATGTAGTTCATGTAGGCTGTGTGAGACTCAGAATGAAAATATTTGGTCTGATCTTTCAATTCAGTGAAAAAAAATCAGTCAGTTCAGATGATTGTCATTGTATGTATGTGTGTGTGTGTGTTTGTATATATATGTGTGTATCTATATGTCTATATCACTTTCACCTCTGGATGATGGATTTTTGGACTGCTTTCCTAAATAAACCATCTCTTTTACCTTCTTGTAAGTGGAGCCTAAAGTAACAATAACTAATAAAGATAACTTTTTTTTTTTTTGGATGGGACCTCTGACTTCATGGGCAAAAGTAACTCACAATGCAGAAACTCTTTGTACCAATGCAGATCTGCATCTGTACTTATAATCTTAGAGTGCATATAATTTTAGAGATTATAAATTAGTTAGTTTGTAAGAGTTCGTAATCTTAAATTCACCATCTTAGAAAACTGCTTGGGACACTCAGAGGTGAAATAACTTACTCAGGGCCATACTGCCAGTATGTGTCACTGGCAAGACTTGAACCCAGGTTTTCCTGTCTGAGGCCAGATTTCCAAATGGTTACATCACACTGCCTTCTTTACTGTTAATAGATACGGTGATGAATTCTTCTTGTAGACCCCACCGACATTTATATTAGCATGCATTATTTTATTTGCTGTTCACCATAATCCTTTGAGTTAAATACTATAGATATTATCATTCCCATTTTGTAGACAGGGAAATTGAGGTTAAGATTAATTGATTTTGTCCTTGTGCCATTCAGATGTCAGATAAAGGATTCCATCTCAGAATTTCCTTCCCTCCCTCCCTCCCTTCCTCCCTTCCTCCCTTCCTTCCTTCCTTCCTCCCTTCCTTCCTTCCTTTCTTCCTCCCTTCCTCCCTTCCTGGATATTCTTTTTTCTACATCATTCTCATTTTTCAGTGACTTCTGTCTACTCTCCCACACCTTCTATCACCCCCCCAACCCTGACTTGCAATGAAACAAGACATTTAAGCAAAGTAAATAAATATACAGTCTGTGTCTGACAAGGTACGCTTTATCCTGCACCTGGAATCCACTACTTCCTGCTAAGAAGTGGGAGACGTGCTCTATCTTCTCTCTTTTTAAATCATTTGATTGGTCACTGCTTTTTCAATATTGCCTTGCTTCACATTATCCTGGTCATTGTTGAAATTGCTCTGGTTGGGTTTCTTTTTTCTTTGTATTAGTTCAGATAAGTCTTCCCAAGTTTCTCTGAATTCATCATATGCATCTTTTCCTATGGGGGAAAGGAAGAATATTACACACCACAATTTATTAAGCCATCGTCCCATGGGTCACTACCCACTTTCCTAACAATTATTTACTGATACATAAAATGCTGATTTAAATGTTTTTGAATCTTGATGATGTTCCCCTATGTTTTTTACTTTCTCTGGGTCAATACTTAGGTGTGGCATCACTGTTCTAGTATAATTCCAGGACAGAACATGTGGGAAAAGTCATTCAGGATTTAAAACTGAATGGCGGTAGAGTTAGATGAGCTCCATACTATTTTACAGTTTCATAAATCTAGAAACCATGGCATGGCTTTTCAGAATTTAAACAACCACAAGGCATTACCCAACTTGCAAATGGGCTGTGTTTTAAAAATCCATTGTCAAGTTCGCTGATTTCAACTTTGAAATGTGTTTTCCCATTGAAACCATGCTATAAAAGGTGGTTAAAGTCTCAGGCTAGCCTCCAAAAACCTATTTCAACCCTAATGCAGTTGAAGCACAGTATCATGGCCATAAAGAAGAGTGAGAAATGATGTGGTGGCCTGCCTTTCTCCCTTTTTAACATAATAAAATTTACTTAAAGATAGGGATAGGCATAGGGACTTGACCAGTGGTTTGATTGGTATAGGGACCTCCCAGATAAGGGAACTCCCTCTTCCAATGCAGGTTGGCACCTCTTCTGTAACGTACAGTTTTAAAGAGCTGTCTAGAGCATTGAGAGGTTAAATGATTTGTTCAGATGCTTAAAACTAGAATATACAAAAATGTAATTAAAGTCATACTAATTTCCAAGCATGTTGCCATACTAGTAATTTGATGAAATTGAATAGCAATGTAATTGAATCAGAAATAGTTTTTGAAATGTTGAAACATTAATGGAAAGGCAGGTTTAATTAGGTGAATGAAGAAGATGAACATGAACATGAAGACTGTGATTGGAACTTCTGGTCACTTTAATGGAGTCTGGAGGAAGATGGAATTGATGTATGTGACAATTTTGCTTTCAACATTCAACAAATTTTGAAATGTTTGTTAAGGATGTATGTGCTATGTATAATGTTAAAGGCAGTATGACATAGGAGATGGCCCTTCATTTTAAAGAGCCAGGCAAACCACATCATCATTCAGGCCAAATTCTTAGCTCTTCCTATAACTTTTTCTACCAGGCTAAGTACCTTCATCCCTTTCACTTGCTCCCCTCTCCCCATCTACTTTTCAACTCCCTTTAATATTATCTTCCTTCATTTGAATGTAAGTTCCTCAACAGCACGGGATGTTTTTCTTACTGGTTGTATTTACATTCCCAGTGTCTGGCACATAGTAATCATTTCATCAATGTTTGTGGACTTGATTTGAGTAGATAGTCCGACTTTTGAGTCAGGAAGATTTGCCTCTGACACATATTGGCAATATGACCCTGGGCAAGTCCCTCAACCTCTCATTGCCCCTGGCAACTCTTGATCAGTCAATTAGAGAGCATTTATTAAGTGCCTGCTAAGTGCCAGGCTCTGTGCTAAGTGCTCTAAGATTAAAAGTTGTATACCAAATGCCAAACTACATTGGTGAAAGAGTTTTTCCATTAGGAGTTCCAATGAGGGGGGCGGAGCCAAGATGGCGGCGTAGCAGCAGCAATATATAGCAGCTCTCACATAGCCCCCCCAAAATACCCATAAAATAGGACTCTAAACCAATCCTAGAACTCCAAAACGCACACAAAGATACTTCCCACTAAAGTCAGCTCGGCTATGAGGAACCATATCAGCACTGCAAACCGAAACAAGCCTGGCCTGAAGCCTCGGCTGTGCCCCAGGGCGGCTGGGTGGGAGAAGCTTCTCAGGTGAGCGGAAATTAGCACCAGCTGCGAGTGGGGATTGTGAAAGGGGAGATAAGCAGTCCGGCGGAAAGGTCTTCAGAGCGGAAAAGCGAAAGGCAGAGGTTTTGCACCTGCCTCCGCTTTGTAGCTTCCCGCCCCCAGCCTGCAGACAGCAGGGGGACTGAGCGATTGTTTTCAGGCCAGTGCTCTCGCGTTGAGCGGCCTGGATCCGGATCGTCGTCTTGGGCCTTGGT
>CM053585.1:329853112-329890234 GCA_028646515.1 Pseudochirops corinnae | reverse complement strand
TTCTCACTTAGCATCAGTTTGTATAAGCCTCTCCAGGTAAATATGAAGTCTATCTGCTCTTCATTTCCTATATCACAATAGTATTCCATTACATTCATATACCACAACTTATTTAGGCATTCCCCAATTGATGGGCATCCCCTTCATTTCCAATTTTTTGCCACCACAAAGAGAGCTGCAAGGAGATCTGATTTCCTTTCTAACTCTGGGCTTCTATAATTTAGACAATTGGAGATCAAACCTTGGTGTCATTAATACTACTAATAGTTCACTTTTAAAAAATTATTGATATATTTTATTTTAAAATCACTGTACTTTCTGGATATCTCCCTTCCTGTTCTACTACCCAGCAATCTGTCCTTTGTAATGTAGAATAATTAAAGAGGGGAAAAAAGCAGTTCAGCAAAATTTATTACCACAACATTAGATTCTGACAGTATATGTGATATTCTGCACCCATAGTCCCCCCCTCACTACCCACCCCCACCTGCAGAGAAGGGAGAAAGGTGCATTTTTTTCTCATTTCTTCAGATCTAGATTGGTCCTAATTCCGCAATATTCACAATTCCACAATATTCAATATTTTTCTTCTTTTCATTTGCCTCATTGAGATCATTATGTGTATTTCCCTTTACTTGTGCTTTCTTTACTCTGTATCAGTTCATATGACTTTTCATATTTCTCTGAATTTTGCACATTAATTGTGGTAAAGTTATATTCCACGACATTAATGTCTCACAACTTGTTTAGCCACACATTTACATATTGTAGTTGTAAAGGACTTTATTTATTTTATATTATCTAATCTAGATAACAACTCTTTGAGTAGAGAGTGAAACTCTTACACATGTCCCTTTTATAGATGAAGTAAATGAACCTCAGAAAACTCAAGTAACTCAAAGTAACCCAACTGCTCAGAGTAAGAACTAAGACATGAATTTAGGTCTTCTGACGCCCTATCCAGTACTCTTTGTATGGACAATCCTTCAGTTCACAAGTTTTTTGTTCCTAGGACTCCTTAACACTCTTAAAATTTATTAAGAACCACTCCAGAAGCCTTTGTTCATGTGGATTACACCTATTGATTTTTCATAATAGAAATGAAAAAATCTTAGCGTTATTATGAATGTGATCTTGACCTTGCAGAACCCTTGAAAGAATCTTAGGGAGCTATAGAAGTCCCTAGATCACATTTTAAGAACCAATGCTTTATACCATGCTGCCCCTCTGAATGAAAGGGGGTCAGGGAGAGGGCTAAACCCTTTTTTCATTATTCATTTGTACATTTTCCCCCTCATAGTCTGTCTCAAAATTCAGATACTAACTCTTCTCAGAGGCAATGTAGCTTGGCGAATCAAATGCCAAATTGAGAGCTATGATCTCTGAATCTGTTTAGATTATAGCTTTAGAGGGCAGCTCATCTGGAAAATAACAGCTTAGAGCTCTAATCCTGCCCTGGCCACTAATGTATTGTCTGGCCATGAATAAGTCACTTATGCCCTCTCTTCCATCAATCCTTTTAACTATAAAGTGGAAATCACAGTACAAAAGTTGTTTCTGGAATACTAGTCATTTTCAAGCATTGGGCTAAGCCAACTCAATTGAAGCTTCCTCACTGAAGTGATGATAAAAAGTGACCAATCTTTCAAGAAAGCAAAAGAAACACAATAACTCTGTGCAATTGTCAAATGATTGTTTTAAAAAAAAAATAACAATATTGTGCTATAAGAAATGATGAACAGATGGATTTCAGAAAAACCTGGAAAGACTTACGTGAATTGATGCTGAGTGAAGTGAGCAGAACCAGGAGAACATTGTACACAGTAACAACAACATTGTGTGATGATCAGCTTTGATAGACTTAGTCTTCTCAGCCATGCAATGATCTAAGACAATTCCAAGACTCATGATGGAAAATGCTAACCACATCCAGAAAAAACAAAACAAAACTATGGAGTCTGAATGCAGATCAAAGAGGACTATTTTCACTTTTTTTTCTTTCTCATAGTTTTGCCCTTTTGTTCTGATTCACCTTTCACAACATGACTAATGCGGAGATATGTTTAACATGATTGTACATGTATAACTTAGATTGATTGCTGTCATGGGGAGGGAGGGAGAAAAAAATTGGAAACCAAAATTTTACAAAAGTGAATGTTGATAACTATATTTACATATAATTGGAAAAAATAAAATACTATTAAGTGGAAAACAACAACTCATTTTTGAGAATTGCTAAGGTAAGTAAGCATAAGCAAGGAACCCACCTGACTAAATTTCAGAATTCTCATTTCCAAAGGGGTTTCTAAATGTCAGCTCCTCTCGATCCATGCAGGTCTTCAGGGGGATAGGCATTTCATTTAGGAAAGTAGTTTGTAAATAGTCAAGTGGCAGCTAGGTGGCTCAGTGGTTAGAGTCCTGGAAAGTCCAGAAGGCTTTAGCTCAAATCTGATCTCAGACACTTATTAGCTGTGTGACCCTGCACAAGTCACTGAAGCTCTCTTTGCCTCCATTTCTTCATCTGTAAAATGGAAATAATAATATCACCTATTATGATAGGTTGTTGTGAGGATAAAATAAGATATTTGTAAAATGCTTTGCAAACCTTAAAATAATATTTAAATATTATTTATTTGTTCAATTTAATACACATTCATTAAACATATTTTTGACAAGGAACCTAAAAAGTAGGTAGAGGAATTTAGAGTAGAGTGGGGAGGAATTTCAGACATCATATAGTCCTACCCATTCACTTTACAGAGGATAAACTGAGGCCCAGAGAGAGGTCAAATGATTTGCTCATGGTCACATAGCAAATAAATATTTGCTGCTAGATTTGAACTCGGATCTTTCTGATTGATTGAGCACAGGCTTAATCCAGTGTGATTCTCAGTAATATGATTGGTCCCATTTGACAGATGATAAGATTGCCAGTGGTTGTGCCTTGCCTATGTTAGTTATATTAGCTATATAAAGCTAATATGTGGTGATACTTGGGTGCCAACTCATGTCCTTCCTTCTCTAATTTCAGAGTGCTTTCCGCTATTCCAAGATGACTTTCACGGATATAGGTGGGAGCTCCTACAGCTAGGAAACAGGGAAAAGTGAAACTCCAACAAAGTCTTATAGAAAAAGAAATAGGCTCTCAGGCAAAAATCTTGACCAGAAATCCTATGCAACACTAAGTGTTTAATATTGGTTGGCTAATAAACCCAACTTTCCTCCTAAGCAAAATGTGGTTGCCATGAAATAGAGTCCTGTTGAGTTATTTTTAAGTAATGCCTGATGCTTTGTGACCCTATTTTAGGTTTTCTTTGCAAAGATATTGGAATAATTTTCCATTTTCTTCTCCAGTTCATTTTACAGATGAGGAAACTGAGGCAAACAGGGTTAAGTGACTTGCCTAGGTTCATACAGCTAGTATTTGAGGCTGGATTTGAACTTAGGTCTTTTTGACTTCCTTGCACCACCTACCTACCCCTCCATATACTTCACTGCTTCTCAAACATTATCAGTAAGGATGAGATTTGAACCAACAGCATGAAGAGCACCATGAAATAGCAGTCCATTATTTTAATCATGCAGTTACCTTTTCCCTAAATCCTCAGTCTGACAAAGTGACTTGATTTCCCTGTCCTTCATCTTACTTGTTTGTAAAGCCAAGAGATTGGAAGTTCTCAAAGTTCCTTTCCAATTTTAACCTTCCATGAGCTTATGAGTCACAAAGTATCTGCAGAGAGCGCTAGGTAGGGGCCAGGATGTCAAGGGAAGTGATGGAGTATAGCTTAATGATTTCTGGTTTCAGAGTCAGAATCAGCCCGAATTGATCTCTCATGGACAAGTCACTAGCCATTTCTGGACCTCAGTATTCTTATTTCCAAAATTAGGGATTGGGCTCATTGACCCCCAAAGTCCCTTCTGATTCCAAAAGTATGAACCTATGAATCTGTGTGACTTGCAGGCAAAGAGAAGGCTTGTAGAGCCAGTATGTAGAAGCATAAGTAGGATCACTTAAATGGCCATTTAAATTGGAATTCCTCATTCATGGGGTTTCCCATGAAAAATTTCCCCCAATTTTCCTTTGTAATATCATGAATGGTGTCCTTACAAATAGGAATTTAGTTTCAGTTTTTCTGTTTTCACAATGCTGGTGTATGTATATACAACAAGTACTTATTAAATGCCTATTGATTGCTTCGTAAAGATTTTCCCCAGATTTCTTGGGTGGAGACTTAGGAGGCAAGAGAAGTGAGAAAATATCACAAAGAACCCCCTTCCTGCTGTGGGAGTCTCTGACACCTAAAGATAATACTAAAAACCATAGCCACGTATGTTAAATAATGAAAACTCAGCCAAAGTCTTCTGTTATCAACTTGACCTTTAAAGGGTTGATATTTTAGTTCACCAACTTCCCACTTCTCTTAATTAAAATGCCAAATCATATAAAAATAGAATATTACAACTTAAAGGAGCCTCAGAGGTCACCTAGTCTAACCTGTCCATTTGGCATTTAGGAAACTGAGGCCCAGAGGGATTACATTCATTACCTTAAGGCCAAACAGACAATGATCACTTCATGAAATTACAAAATTTCAGGGTTAGCAGGGACCTCAGTGGTTATCTAGATTAAACCATACTTAAAAAAGAACCTCTCTCCCTCTCTACCCAACTTTTCTCCCTCTCCCCATCCCAGTAACAAATATACCCACTGAGTAATTGTCCAGCTTTTGTTTCTTTAGGTTTTTTTGCCTTTTCTTTTGAGGGGGGAAGGCAGAGCAATTGGGGTTAAGTGACTTGCCCAAGGTCACATGGCTATTAAGTGTTAAGTGTCTGAGGTCGAATTTGAACTCAGGTCCTCCTGACTCCAGGGCCAATGCTCTATTTACTGTGTCACCTAGCTGCCCCTGTTTCTTTGTTTTTTAGGATCCCAGTGAGGAGGAACCCTATTTCTTTCAGAGTTCTAATGAATATTAAGGTTTTGTTTTTTTTCTTATAGGAATACTGGACTAGTGATATAGGAAACTGATGAGGAATCTCCTTCTGCCAATTCAGGTCATATCTTCTTTGTGACATAGTCTTGGAAAGTTGCCTAAAGCATTGATAGTTACTAGGATCCCATAACCAGCATGTGGGATTTGAATTCAGGTCTTCCTGACTCCAAAGCCTGAACGCTATCCATGGTGCTACAGCCGTTTCTCATCAAATCTCAATTTGCCTCCTTGTCATTAGAACCCATTATTCCTAGTGCTGTCTGCTGAGGTCTTCCTTAACTGGCCCAATGTCTCTTCCATACTACGTGTTCTTCAGATACATGAATGTAGCTGACCTCATCTTTCCGAAGTCTTTTATTTTCTAAGCTAACCATCTTTCATTTTTTAATTCAGTTGTCATAGCAAGTGGACCCCATGACTTTGACCACCTTGGTGGCTCTGCTGAAGGACCTTCATTTCTCCACCTGGGGATGGCATTAGACAAATAGCACCATTAAGTGTTGGTAACTTCCACCTACACACTTAGCCTAGGTATGACACAATTTCTATTAGGATTTTGCAGAAACAGGGAGTACAAAATAGGAGGGCTTCTAGATTTTACATACTGTACATTGAAGTAGATGGATCCAAGAGCTCTGTGTGGGCAGCCTTGTGAGTGGGTATTTTCATTTGAATATTTCTCTCGTTGCTATAGTAATTGTCACAACTGTGTGGTTTATGTGGTCTCTGATGTGCTGAACACTTATTAGAAGCACACTCCCTGTAGTAATGCCTACTTCATGTATTTGTATTGCACCTGGAGAGGGGAAAAAGAACTAGGCAATCAGATTTTAAGTGGAGATTTAAATCCTAAAGGCTATTCACCATATAAATATATTTTGGTCAAGTATTTTCATTTCAAAATTCTTTTATTTTAACCAGATTCCCCCCACCCCCTTAGCTTAAATATAACTGCATAATCTAACTCAGGATGTTTTTTTTTTTTTTATGTTTCCTCAAGAAAGTAAAGGCTCTAGAAACCAAGGTTACCAAACTCTTCATCTTGAGAACAGGAAATTCCCCCTTCTGCTCTGAATGTGTCAAGTCAGCATCAATGTTGATGTGACGCTGAAATGTATGTGGATCTGAAAAATGACTATTTATAAACTACTGCCTTTTTAAACTGTTGGCTTCCCTGTGATCACTGATCATTTATTTATTCCCTGTAGATTTCTTGGAGGGTTAGTCCTAAAGATGGCTTTCTAAGGGGTGAGAGGTATTTTTTGATTCTTCTTAAAGGGAAATCTGTAATCATTTTAATATATATCAAAATCTCAATGTCAATGGCTGAACCCTGCTCTCTTTTTAGACCTCTTCACAAAAGTGCTTAAAAAACTCCAACTGATCACCCACCTTCATAAATTAAAATGTATATGAATTATAAAATACATTCACAATTAAAATTACTGCTGGACTTCATTAAAGTTTTGGCTTAAATATACATTTAACTATAACATATTACATAGTACATAATTTGATAATTAAACATATAATTATATAACATATAATTTTATACCATTATTTATGTAAAATTGTTCACTAGAGGCAAGTGACCTGTGGGAGGTAGTATGTTCCTCATTAGATGTCTTCAGGAAAAGGCTGGATAGTCATTTGTTGGTTGAGATGGAGAGATATTTGGGGTTGGTTGAGTTGTTAGGGCCTTTCCAACTCTGAGATTCTCTGACTGCAATTTGGAAGCTGAAGTCTTGGTTCAGTGACTCCACAGACTTCAAGAGAAGTAAAATGACAGAAGAAAAAGCTATGGCTTTGGTTGAGGTTTGGGCATCATGTGGCTTGTGCATGTTGTGGGAGGGGCCCTGTGGGTTAGAAGAGCAGAAAGCCAAACTTCCTGATTACTGGGCAACTTTTCAATCTAATTATTTTAAAGCATTTTGAGTATCAACAGCCTGCAGATAGGGTGTGTAACTGATGGGATTTGTTGAATTAGAATTTAGATTATATTTTGCTACACTCAAAACTTAGCTTATTTAGGTAGAAATGACATTTCTTGGCCTCTGTGTGTGTGCACCCATGTGTGTGTATGTGCCTGTATATTTTGTTTCTGTTGGGCAGGTGTGGAGAAATAGCAGAGGTGCAGGTGCATGGGGGCTAATGTTTGGTCACCAGAACTGCCTGTTGCTATAGATAGGCATTCTTCAGACTTGGATCTGGAAACTTAAAAAAAAATTTTAATAACTGTATTTCAATATAATTGGTTTCCTTTGCAATTTTCTGTATTTTATTTCATGCATTTAAAAATATTCTAAGAGGTCCATTGCTCCTCCAGATTGCTGGAGGGATCCTTGATTCACAATAAGGTTAATAGACCTTGAATTGAAGACAAAAGACTTTCATCCAAATCCTAACAGGACTACCTACTACCTACAAGGTTTTTAACGTTTTTAGGCCTCAGTTTCCTTATCTGTAAATACATTAGATGATTTCTAGGGTCCTGTCTACCTCTCAATCTGTGATCTAGGAAACTTGGGCATGCGAATTAAGAGACTGGCTTAAGATAACGTATGTGAAGAATGTTGCTATTTTTAAATCTACTACATAAATATCTTTTATTACTATGAAAGTCTGTCCTCTACCAACACAGTGGTATCTTGGGTTCTTCACTCTCATTCTTTCTGGGTCTTTCTTCTTAGAGTCTATGACTTGGTTAATAATTATATTAGCTAACATTAATTTATATAAGGGGAAGGATATAAGTATTTATACAGAACCACTATATTTCAGGCACTGTACTAAGGACTTGGCAAACATACACAAGTCAATCAACAAGCATTTATTAAACATTTACTTTATACTATGTATCAAGGTGCTAAGCACTGGGAATATACATGTAAGTAGAAGGAAAGTCAGCCCCTGCCCTCAAGGAGCTTACCTTCTAACAAGAGAAGATAACACACAAAAGGTAGCTGAAGAGGAGTGGAAGGGAGACGATAACTCCTTTTAGGGATGGTGAAGAAAGTCCAGAGAGTCAGGAGTGGGTCCTGGAGAAGAATGAATGTCCTTCTTCAAATGTTTACAAAGTGCTTTTAGGTACATTATCCCATCGGATCTGGACAATAAGCCTGTGACGTAGGACCTCTTGTTACCATTTCTTCCCCACAGTATAGAGTAAGAAGGCTGGAGTAGAGAGGGCTTAGTCAGGGACTTGTCCAGGATCACACAGTCAGTAAGTATCCTGAGGGAAGATTTAGACTCAGGTCTTCCTAACAACCAGTCCAACCTTCTCTCCAGCAAGCTCCATTAGTTCCCTAGATTCTCTCTGGACTGGTTTCCAGGTACACTATTCCTGCCAAAAAGGCTGTGCCATCATTTGATTGGCCAATGTTTTCTAAACTGCCCACTTGATATGGCCACCACTCTTTGTCCTAATTTTTTAATGTTCCAAAATACCTAGCACTGTGCTTTGAATGTAGTAGGTTCTTGGTTAACTATGTGTTGAACTGAATTGAATTTATAGCCACTGTCTGCCAGAATTTATGTTCAGATGTGTTTTTTTTAGGAGTGAAACTACTTTGAGGTAAGAGAAGGCACTCAGAATTGAAAGTAGGCCATAAAGACCTGAGTTTGAGGCCCAACTTTCACTTAGTTTGTAAGAGACCTGTTTTCCTGGTCAGGGCTCATTTACTGAAACTCCAAGAGTGTTGGACTAGGTGACCTTAGGTGCCTTCCAGTTCTAATAACCTACAATCTTGTTAAGGTCAGTCTTCTCTTCATAAGTGATGAGATCAGGGAACCATAAAAATGATGAGGGTCAGAGTTAGGGATGCTTGAGACCCCAAAATATCAATATGCCAGGTCCTGCCAAATGAATTCAACTCAAGTCTTCTGTCAACCAAGACTCTGGGTCCTGCTGAATAAATTTGACTCAAGTGTTCTCTCAGCCAAAGAAAAGCAAAATTTATTAAAAGTTCACCTGTATTGGACACAGGGCAAGTCTGTGCTAGAAAATTCTATGATGCTCTCATACACATTGGGGCAAGAAGGGTTCTTATATACCAAAAGGTACTGGGAGGAATCTAGGGGTGGTCTAGGGGAGGAGTTTGGGGAGGGTCTTCAGGAGAAGTTAATGAGATCAATGAGCGATTAAGGGTGGGAAGTTGCTGGAGGCTACCTGGAGCCAACAGACAATGGTGGGCTAGGCCAGTTCAAGGGTGGGTTGATATTTTGATAGGCTCAAGGATGGGAAGTAGATGGACAATGGAGAGCTAGGCTAGTAACAGAGGTCTGGCCAAAGCCACAGTGAAATCTTATGGCCTCATGAAAATGCCTCATCAAGTGGGAAGATTCAATCAGAGTTCAAGGGGGTTCCCAGAGCCTGTACCTCAAAGATTCAAGGAGATCTCAAGGGGGTTCCCAGATCCTGCACCTGCTTGACTGGGACATGGTCCAGTAGTAGGAGTACTGGGTTGATTTGGTCCACTAGAAATTCATGCTATCTAATCTAAACTGGGCCTTCACTATAGCCAGGCTCCACTCACAACAGAAGTTATACCGTACCTTCTTTTTTCTCCTTAAATCTCTCACTTCCCCCACTTCTACTGTCTCAGTTAAGGACCTTGTTTTCACCAAGCTGACACTATTGACAACTTCTGTTCCACTTCTCCTCATCTCTGTTGCCCCCTCATATCATTGATCACTTTTTCCTCTTTTACTCCAGTCCCTGATGGAGAGAGATTGCTTTTCTCCATGTCAAGGTCAAGGCCTTGGCAAGAAGATAGCCTGAGCCTCTCCCCTCCCTACACTGTTCTCCAGCAGGTAGGGTCTGTGTCTGCCTTTTCTTTTTAGACCCAGTCTTTAGCATAGTCTATGGCACAAACTAAGTGATTATTAAATTCTTCTCAGTTGATTAATTGGTTGATTGATTTGGAATCATGATATCTTGGTTCAAATTCCAGCTTTGTTATTTATTACCTGCACAGTCTTGGGCAAGTTCTTTGGCCTCTTTGATTCAGTTTTCTCATCTATTAAATGAGAGAATTGTCCCCTTCTAGCTTAAAGTCTGTGAACCTATTACCCCAGTGAACTAAATGACCTCAATTATCTCCAGAATGAGGATCTTGTGAAGGCATTGGGGATATTAAGTCTGAAGAAAGGAAGACCTAAGAAGGATATGATAACTGTGTTCAAACAAGGGATTAAACTTGTTATGTTGGCCCCCAGAGGGAAAATTGCAAAAAGACTAATTTAGGCTTGAAGTCAGGAGAAACTTATGTTTTTGGTCTGTTACCACTTGGGGTGTGGTCATTTGGTTACAGTTAACAGCTGTAGGCATCTGAGCACAAGTGTGAGAAGCTTACCAGTATGGGCCAGGAAATACTCAATGTTAACTCTCATCCTTCTCTGGTACCTTACCATGATCTAGAAGGGCTAAGATGATAAGGTACAGGCTCTGGGAACTCCCTTGAGCCCACCTTGAATCTTCCCACATAGGGCATTTGCATGAAGCATAAGCTTTTCATTGTGGTTCTGCCCAAACCTTTGTTACTAGCTTGGCCCTCCATTATCCAGCTAGCCCCAACCCTTGATCCTCCCAAGATATCTATACCCAAATCTGTTATGCCCTTGAACTGGTCTAGCCCACCATTGTCTGTCATCACCAGGTAGACTCCCGCAACTTCCCACCCTTCCTCACTCATTTACTGGAGTCTGACCTCATTGACTCCTCCTGAAGACCCTCCCCAAACTCCTCCTCTAGACCACCCCTAGATTCCTCCCACAACCTTTCTGTATATCAGACCCTATCTGGCTTCCATGAGAGGAAGAAGGCCAGAGAATGATCTAGCGCAAACTATTTCTTTGTCAGATGATTCTGGCCCGCTTGCCCAATGCAAGTGTCACAGATACCGAGGCTCCTTAAGAGTCTACACAATATGGCGAACTTTTAATAAACTTTACTTTTCTTTGGCTACGAGAAGACTTGAGTCAAATTCATTTGGCAGGACCCGGCATGTTATTTTGGGGTCTCGAGCACCCGTAACTTTGTACCTCATCATTTTATGGTGACCTTAAGCAAGGTGAGGCAGGAAGAGGCTGCCGCTCCAACAAGAAGAACTGTCCAAAAGTGGAATTAGATTGTAAGCTCCCTGAGGTCAGGGACTGAGCACAACACATAGTAGGTATACCTAGTATGCACTTAATAAATGTTTATATATTGATTGGAATGTACTGCCTTAGAAGATGGTGGGCTCCTCCTCACTGGGTGTCTTCTAAGAGAGGCTGGATAAATGGTGTATCCAGTATATTATAGTGGGAATACCTTTCAGGTATGGATTACGTGTTTAGATAGCCACTAAAGTCCCTTCTAAATCTAAAAATCAGGTGAAAAACCTATACTGGGAGGAACCTCTTCGAAGGATTTTGGTAAAAAATGGACAAGAATTAGATGAGAAAGTAGGAAGGGCTTCTGATCTGGCCTTGGTAGAGAGAAGGATAGAAGCACGAGTTTGAAAGAGCCACCAATCTGGAAATAGAAGTGATATCCCCATTAAAACAAATACAATTTAAAGGGCATCCAAAGTAGCCCAAAGTCCAAGCACACCAAAGTTTACTTTTTACCTGATGCAGCAATCAGGGCTCTATCCCTGGAGCCAAGGAAAAATAGAACTGACGACATAGTATTATGCTCTAATTTGGCTTGCTCTACTGGCAAACGGGGGAGGCAGCTTCCCCATCCAAGCCTCAGAGAACTGCCCAGGCATTTTCAAATGGGTTTGCCTCTGGGTAGCAGTTGGCCTTTTCAGTAGGTGTTGTTAAGTACTAAGATTTCCATCTGGGTCATTTTCCCAAGGCACTCCCATCTAAAGGGATCCAAGCCCAAATAAAGGTAGAGCATGTATTTATCTAGGATTCAAGTATCGTCTATGTAGATACTTTGGATTATTTGAATGATTGCTTATTGGCCTTTGTTATAAAGTATGTTTCCAATGAATTATCTTAAATTTAATTGTAATGGCTTCTAAATTGTACTTAAAACACCAGAAGAGGCAGCCTAGGTATAGATAAGCTTTACTACTTTTGAAAGTTGGATGAAAATGTGACCACATGCATTATTCATGGATGATAATTATAGCTTCTTCAACTGAAGTCTTTTCAGATGCTTAAATGTGTGTTTTGGGTGACTCAGGGCTCTAGGAGACTAAGCTCATGGAGAGCAAGTCCCAGCAGATCCTAAGAAACTGGAAGGTCTTGTCAAGGGCTTTAGAGTATGGGAGTGGCCATGAACTAGATGTATATCTGTCCTAACCTTTACTGACTGGTTGAGGGGGTGAGGTTCTATGGAAGTCATGTTAGATTTCGAGTCAGAGAACCTGGGTTTAAATCTTGTCCTTACTACCTGAGTGATATCGGGTAAATTTCTTCACCTCTTTGGACTTGGTTTCCTTATCTGTGAAACGAGAGTTGGACCAAACAGTTTCTGAGGTCCCTTCCAGATCTGCATATATGGTTCAATGATTGCAACTTTAACGAAGGCTTGGAAGACAGTCAAGAATTTCTCTGGATGTAGCAGCTCCTAGAAAAAGGTTGTGGAGGGGTTGCAACATCCATAGCAGGCTAGTGAAATGTTAAAGTGAAAAAGTTTATTTTGTAGGAATCACAGGGCAGCTAGGTGGTTCAGTGGATAGAATGATAGAGCACCAGCCCCAGAGTTAGGAGGAGCTGAGTTCAAATCCAACCTCAGACTCTTACTAGCTGTTACTAGCAAGTCACCTAATCCTGATTGCCTTCCAAAACATGCACACACACACACACACACACACACACACACACACACACACACAGACACACACACATAATTTAGATAAGACACAGTTCTTTTATCCTTTATATCCTTATAGTCTAGAAGAACTTCATGTCTAATGTAGCTGAAGGGGGTGGTGGGGAGTGGGAGTGTAAATATATATATATATATATATATATATATATATATGATTAGCATTATATAGTGCTTATATAGCTAGGCACTATGCTAAGGTTCCTTGGATTCTCAGAATAACTCAGTGAAAGAGGTGCTCTCATCATTCCCTCTGTTAATGATTTCCCATTTATTCTGTATTTAGCTTGCTTTGTATATATTTGTTTGCATGTCATCTTTTCGTTAGATTGTAAGCTCCTTGAGGGCAGGGATGGTCTTTTGCCTCTTTTTGTATCCCCATAGCTCAGCATGGTGCCTGGAACTTTTGTTGTTTAGTTCTTTCAGTCATGTCTGACTCTTCATGACCCTCTCTGGGGGTTTCTTGGCAAAGATACTGGAGTGGTTTGCCATTTCCTTCTCCAGCTCATTTGACAGATGAGGAAGCTGAGGCAAACAGGGTTAAGTGACTTGTCCAGCAAATAAGTGTCTGAGCCTGAATTTGATCTCAGGAAGATGAGTCTTGCAGGCTAGGCACTCTATCCTCACTGCCTCCCCCAATTAAACTAGCAAGCAAATAAACTAAAAAGTTATTAAAAGAACTATTGGTGTCAGGAAGAGTTGGACATGACTGAGAAACAACTGGTCAACAAAGTTTAATTTCATCCAAGTTTATTTCACTCAATTGGCTTAATTCTACACATTGTTCGTATACAGTGCTGTAGAAAGAGTGACAGATTTGGAATGAGAGAGTCTGGCTATGAATCCTGATTCTCACACTAGACAACCTTAGGAAAATGCATCCCCTCTCTGGGCTTGGTTTCTTCATCCGTAAAACAGAGGGGTTGGACCAAGTGACCTTTAAAATCCCTTCCAGCTCTAATGATGTTATGATCATGAGATGCAAGAAAGAGGAATCTGCTGTAGGGAAAAGAGGGCTGAACTTGTAGTCATAGAGTCCAAGTTCAAATCCAGGCTCAGCTACTTGGGCAAGTGTGTGACCTTGGTAAAGTCATTTAACCTGTCTAGGTTTTAATTTCTTTCTCAGTAGAATCAAAGTCCAGGACCATAATCTTTTCTGGTCCTTCCAGCTCTGGATCTATGATCCTATGCATGTTTAACTGGGTGGAAATAAATTTCCTTGAACTCAGACAACTGTTCTTCCTTCTCATGAGCTCTCTTGGCCACTGGCTTTCTCATCTAAGCTGACACAGAAATAGATAAAATCTGCTAGTCAGGCCAGGGATCCCATGTTTGCTGGTTCATCTTTATAATGGGGTGTGAGCCCTTTTAAAACTCTGGATGTTTCTATCTAGTCATTCCAACTGGTATTAGGCGGGAGACAAGACAATTTGGCATATCCTGTACATTTAATTTTCCAGATCCCAGAGACGCCCCCTTTCTCTTTCACAAATGCAACATGAAAAAAACAACAACATCCAAAAACAAGTCCCTTCCTCAAATACTCCGTTCTTGGTCTATTCCACTTGGCTTTTTACTTTTCCCCTCTCTTCCCACCCCTCCAGCCTAGATTACCTGGGTATGGGACCTAGAAAATTGAGTGGATTTTTCCTTCCTAGTTAAGTTTCTCTGCCTCCTCTCTCACTCCCACAGCTGTACATTTGAATATTCAGAAGCCAGGCTGGAGGTGGGAGTGAATTATTTTGGGTGGGTTCTTTTTGCTTGAGAGACTCACTCAAGTCAGTGGTGAGGGCAGAACTCTGTACTCCTCGGGGAGTTTCTTCCTCAGTTACTGTTAGAGAGCTCAGAAAAGCTCTGAATTACTGTTCCAAAACCTTCCACAGAAAAAATGCATCTCTAATGAATTATTCCAAATTAAAATTTAATAGCTTCTAAATTGCACACAGAAGCATCAGCACAGACTCAGTTTCTATGCAGAGATAAACCCTATTAGTATGAAAGATGGAGTGTTGCCTTTTGTAGGCAATCGGCTCTTCCAGGGCTCCTTGCAATGTGGGGGGAGACTTTTCAGCTAACTATGGAGAGGGAAATGGTTCTTTCTTTCCACTCCTACTGTGTGCTTTTTGTGTTCAGAGCAGGATTTTTGACTTGTCACTTCTCGGAAAAAAAGAAAAAAATAAAGCAAAAAACCAGAAGTGTGAGCTTTCTGGGGATGTGAAAAGCTCCATCTGCACATGCCCAATCTGGCAGCAGCTCATGTTAACTCAGCCCTCAGGAAACCCTTAGAGAGCTGGAAAGAGCTTGCCACCCCCACACTAAACTTACTTCCTCAGCTTAGTCACATTGTGAGGAGAAGCGCTGACACTTTCTGTCCTGGCAGGCCTCTTAGATACCAGAGAACATGGGCAGGGTAGGCCTGGGCCTTGGCACTCCCTCTGCTGCGGTATGGTAGGCACCCTTCCCCACCCATTATGACTCGTTCTTCTTGTTGGAGTGGACTCATCCTTCTGGATGCTGCCTGGGTGTGAGAGAAGGGTGGGAGGGAACGCTGGGTGCTTCCCTGGACACTCTGGCGGCCTCTTCACATTTGTGGTCAGCTTCCTGTTGCTACCAGTTACCAGCCAAAAGGCTACACCCCATGAGGTACAGCCCCAGAACAGCTGTTTAGACAGCCTCTATAGTCAGACCAGGGCTGAATAAGTCTCCATCTGCCAAACCCCAGGAAAGCTGGAGTTTGGGTGGACACAAGGCCCTCTGGGTAAAGGCTGTAGAGAGTGACATGCTTTCAGGACAGACGGGCTTGGCTGTTTTCAGTTATCGCCAGGCTGAGGCTCTGACAAAAAGTATTCTTCAACCATATGTTTGGTGCTAAATTCCAGTTCTTTTCCTATTTAAATTTTTTTCTTTTTATTTTTTTTCAGCTAACAAAATTTTATTATATCTCCCACCTTCCTCTCCCCAGTGGAAAAAGAAACACAAAACTCTTGTAACAAATGTGCGTAGTCAAGCAAAACCAATTCTTGTGTTGGAGATGTTTTAAAAAAATTTATCTCTGTGCCCGGAGTCCATCAAATCTCTGTCATAAGGTAGGTCAGTATTTCCTCCAAGACAAATTTTTTAAAGTAAAAAATTTGCATCATATACATCTGTGTAATATAGTGTCAATGTTGTATGGTGGGGGGGCCAGCTAAGTAGTGCAGTGGAGAGAGCACTGGGCCTGGAGTCAGCATGACTTGAATTCTCGAGTTCAAATTGGACCTCAGACACTTCCTAGCTGTGTGGCCCTGGGTGAGTCACTTAACCCTGTTTGCTTTAGTTTTCTCATCTGTAAAATGAACTGGAGAAGGAAATGACAAACCACTCCAGTATCTCTGCCAAGAAAATCCCAAATGAGGTCATGGAGAGTTGGACATGACTTAACAAAAAAGAATCATTTAAGTTTTCTCCGCCTTAGTGTTTCCAGCTGTAAACTAGACCCAGAAGAGAGAGAAAGCATGGTAGAAGAAGCTGGGCTTAAATCCCTCACTTTCCACATGTTGGGTGACCCCAGGCCTATTACTTAACCTCTCATGTCCCCAGAAACTTTCCAGGACTATAGCTGGTGATCTCTATCGTATCTGTACCACCTCCCTGATCAGACCACATTGGGATGCTATGTTTGGTTCTGGGCACACATGGTAGGAAGTTGGAGAGGATCCAGAGAAGGGCATTCAGAATCATTTAAGGTCCCAAGATCAGGTCAGATGACGATTGATTAGGAGAACTAGGGATACTTTGTCCTGAGAGGAGGACAGGAAAGCTGTTGCCGACTAGGGAAGAGGCTCTAGGTGGCAAAATGGATAGAGCGCTGGGCCTGAAGTCAGGAATGCTTGAGTTCAAATCCAGCCTCAGACACGTACAAGCTGTATGGCCCTGGGCAAGTCACTTAACCTTGTTTTCCTCAGTTTCCTCATCTGTAAATGAGGAACATAATAGCACCTATTTCACAGGGTTGTCAAGAGGATCAAATGAGCTGATGTTTGTAAAGAGCTTAACACAGTGCCTATAAATAAGTAGGTGCTTAATAAAACCCTTCCTTCTCTCCCTCCCTCCTTTCCTCCTTCCTTCCCTCCTTCCCTCCTTCCTTCCTTCCCTCCTTCCCTCCTTCCTTCCTTCCTTCCTTCCTTCCTTCCTTCCTTCCTTCCTTCCTTCCTTCCTTCCTTCCTTCCTTCCTTCCTTCCTTCCTTCCTTCCTTCCTTGTTTTTCTTGGCTACAGGAAGCACAAGTAGGAACAATTGATAGACATTGCTAAGAAGTCAATTTAGACCTGAGGTCAGGAAATACCTTCTAACAATCAGTCACCTGAAGGCAGACACGGGTTGTGTGGAGCTATATTAGATCATCCCTTACTGAGGTCTTTAAGCAAAGGTTGGATAACAACTTGGCAATTTTGTTAAACCCTGTGATTGCTTTAGAGCAGGGGTGGGGAACCTGTGGTTTTGAGGTCATATATGGCCTTCTGGGTGCCTGGGTGTGGCCTTTTGACTGAGTCCAAGTTTCACAGAACAAATTCTTTTATTAAAGGGATTTGTTCTCTGAAGTTTGGATTCAGTCAAAGGGCTGCACTTGAGGACCTGGAGGGACACATGTGGCCTTGAGTTCCCCACCACTGCCCTAGAAGACAGGACTTAGGCCAATAGGTAAATGTTATAGAGGGAAATTTTGATGCAATCTAAGAAATACCTAAGTGCTAGAACTCTCCAGCATGGAACAGACATCATTGGTAGCCACTTGGTTCCCTGACAATGGATGTGTTCAAGGAGAAGCTGGTGGAAGTTGGATTAGTTGATTTCCATGAAATTTTAGGATTCTGACTTAACTCACTTTGTCTTTTAAATGTTTTCATATTTAGGTTGTTGTAAATATCCAAACGCTTCCATCACGGGCAGACTTTTACAGGTCAGCCTGTCCATTTGTTCACTTGTATGAACCGACACAGATATTAACGATCTTTTCGATGGTCAAGAATAACTGTGTTTCACTCATCCAGAGAATTTGGGGAAACTAGATGACTGAAAGGAGAACGTTCTTCACGGAGAACTTTATAAGGCAGCAAATGGATGTAAGCAGGCGGCTAATAAATGCTCAAGCAATTTGTTTCTATGATACTCTGAGGTAGGACCATTTATTCCTTTTGCCAGGGCCCTATAAAATTTAGCCAGCTGCATGATATCTCCATTGTGATATGAACACTTTATCTTAGAATTAGTTGTTTTAAAACGAAACTGCAGGAGAAGAGTTAGGATTCAGGCAAAGAATTTATTTCCAAATAGGTTTGAACTAGTCTATCACTAGATGGAATATTTTAGAATCATTCTTAGCTTCACTAAAAAAGAAACATATCTTCTCCCCATTAATGCAATGATGAGTACTATTGTCACTCCATAGAAGCTCATAGAACACTAATCAAATGTTCTTTTATGATTTGACTCAGAAATAATCTGTTTACAGTTTGGTATTTGGGGAAGATCATGGAGGATCACTCACTCATTAACTCAACAACTATTTATTGTTAGAGAAATAACTTAATATTTTGAATTATTTCCTTTTATAAGGGGAGTATTGCAGAGTAGTATTGCAAGTCTGAAGAACTGAATAGGTTCATGTGGGACCTATGAAGAAAGGAGTGTTTTGACTGTTTATAGTTTTGGGTGCCAGGTCTGTTATACTTTGAGTTTGAGGAAAATGAAACTTGTCTTATATTTAATTAATCTGAGTCCTTACATGGGAGGTGAGGACCTCTTTTGCTTTTGGGATGAGGGTAGGATGGAATGATATTCTGGTAAGAAACCCTAGGTTGGGGCATGAAACATGGATATTATTTGAGAGATACAGACAGGAATGAAGTGAGTCAATGTGAGTTCTTAGCTCTGGTAAAGAACCACAAAGTTGAATACTTTAGGGAGTTTACAATCTAATAAAAGAGATGAAACATGTGCCTAGAGAGTCAAGAATAGATTAACACAGACGCATAGGATAGGTAGAAAAAATATGCAATGGAAAGACATTCAGAAGAGAGAGCTTTTTCTTAAGACATATGATTTCATTGGTGAGGTTGCTCCTCTGCCAACATAGGCTACAACCCTTCCACATCTTAGTAGACGGTCTTCACAAGTTGTGACCAAACCTGGTGACCAATCTTCTGGTGATGTTGTTGTTCAGTCATTTCAGTCATGTCTGACTCTTGGTGACCCCATTTGAGGTTTTCTTGGTAAAGATACTGGGAGTGGTTTGCCATTTCCTTCTCCAACTCATTTTACAGATAAGGAAACTAAGGCAAACAGGTTGAAGTGACTTGCCCAGAATCACGCAGTTAGTAAGAGTCTGAGGCCAGTTTTGACCTCCAGGGGATGAGCCTTCCTGACTTCAGACCTGGTGCTCTATCTATTGCATTATCTAGCTTCATTCAGGTGCTTATCATTATTTCAAGAGCCTTCTGATCAGTCTTCTTGCTTGTATATCCTCTCCTCTCCAATTCAGCCTCCATGATGTTGCCAAAATAATATTTCTGAGGCACAGGTTTGAACATGCTTCTTTCTTGTTAAAAAATCTGCAGCAAATTCCCTATTGCCTCTAGAATCCAATAGAAAACTGTTAGACCTAGCTGCTAAGGCAGTACTAGCCTGGTTTGACCTGGCTTGCTAAACCTTGGTTTATATTGCTCTCATTTATATAAACCGTGTTCCAGTTAAGCTGGACTAGTAGCTTTTCCTGACCCTGACATTCTCATCTCCCACCTCCATGTGTTCATGCATTCATGCCTAATCTCTGCTCTCTGGAACCTTAGCTTCCTCCCTTCCTTCTAGGCTGGTGGAGGGCCCAGGAGATCCTGCGAGTCGGCCCCTCCCTCTTGTTAGTCCTATCTCCTGTTTAAATTACCCAACCCAAAGTTCAGCGACTTTACCTCTGAGCTTGTACATCTATATGTCTGTGAATTTATTTACATGTTGTCTTTTCCCTTTAGAATGGAAGCTTCTCAAGGGAAGGAAACTTTTTTTTTCATTTCTTTCTCAGTACTTAATGCAATACCTGCCATATAATAAGGACTTAGTTTTAACACAAAGTAATTACTTGATTAATGCTTTTTTTTTTTTTTGCTTTTTGGTGGGGGGGAAGACTGGGCAATTGGGGTTAAGTGACTTGCCCAAGGTCACACAGCTAGTAAGTGTTCAGTGTCTGAGGTAGGATTTGAACTCAGGTCCTCCTAACTCCAGGGCTGGTGCTCTATTCACTGTGCCACCTAGGCGCCCCTTGAGAAATGCTTTTTGATTGATTGACATATTCTCCCAATAGAATGTAAACTCCATGAGGGTAGGGACTCTTTCATTTTAATAAATGCTAGCTGAATTTTTTACTTTCCCTTTCCCCAGTACCTAGCCTAGTGTCTGACACATGGTAGGTTTAATCGCTGCACAGCTTGATCATTAAAAAAATATCTCTTGCCCAGTTTCTTGGGCCTTCTTTTTTTCACCACCCACTCTCTTCTCCACTCTCTGCTGTCTGGCTTTTGAACCACTGGTAGGCTGAAATTGCTCTTTCTGAAGTTACTAGAGAGCTTTTAATTGCCAAATATGATAGCTCTTCCCCTGCTCTTAGTCTTCTCAACCTTTGCTCAAGATTTGACACTGTTGATACCGGCCCCCCCCCTTCCTAATTCTCCTTCAGTTTCCATCTCTCTGGTGGTTGGCCCCTATCTGTGATTATCTCTCCTGGTTCTCTATCTACCTGTCTGACCACTCCTTCCCACTCTCCTTTTTCGGATGGGCATCCATACACCACCCCCTACCATGGGTACCACCTATGGTTCCATCCTGCAATTTATTTCTCTCTATACCCTTTCTTCTGGTGATCTCATCATCCCCCATGGTTTCCCTCATCATCTGTCTTTAAGTGACTTGAGACAGTGTGATACTATAGAAAAGCACTGAATTTAGAGTTGGTGGAGCTGGGCTTTGGACCATGGCTTTGAACCTTCTTACCTTCCTGATCTTGTACAAGCACTCCTTCCCAATTTTCTCATTTGTAAAATGAGACAGATGAAAATAATCTCAAAGGTCCCATCTATCTCTACAGTCATGACTTCATGAATTGAAAATTCAAACAAAAAGTGGTTGCTTTAGAAATGAAATGATAGGATCAAAATGAGACAGTGTCAACCCTGATATCACAATTCCTTAGCACCGATGAAATTCTCTTTCCTTGGCTGATACCCATCTCTTGTTGGTTTTTTGCTATCTTTGCTCTCTAGGAAGTTCTACCACACTCCCAGACATTGCATCCCATTCTGACTCTGAAATGTGGCCAACTAACTCGACCTTATGCATGAGTGAGTATGTGCTTTAAACTCTCCAAGAACCATGGAAATGCAGAACAACAGATACCAGAGATTTCAGAGTCCTTCCCATTTTTGGTAACTTAAGTGACTCAGAAGGGATTTTCCATCCATCAGATTATAACTCACATCTTGAGAACTGCATTGAGCTAATTTTATAGCAACAAGTTGAAGATGGACATTTTTAGTTCTCTCTCATAAAAGTTAAGCTGGGATAAAAAGAAGTCTGAGCAAATCTTTAATTATTTTTTCTAGAGGCACTTATGAAGTCTCTGCCATTACATTAGTGCCAACCATTGTATTACTCCTGAGATACAGAGAAAAACAAAACAGCAGCCTGTATTCTAGTCACTGTCATTCTTCTGGTACAAGTATGCTCATAAATGGGAATTAGCATAGATGCTGGAGGCCAAGTCTCTGACTCTATTCCTATCTATTAAATGAGTTGATAGAAAGTGCTAGGCATATGGTAGGCACTATATAAATGACTATTTCTTTCCCTTCCTCCCATCTCTTTCATTTATTTGCTGATTAGAAGGTCTGGGGGAGGGGAATTGCAATTTATAAACCAGAGGGTTTCACCCTAATGACTATAATACTGGTATTCCCTCCACACCTGTAGACATGACTTGGGAGAGGCACGTTGTTGCTTGCAAAGAGCCAGAGCTGATAGGTCAAGAATGACTGCTTAAGCTGTTTCCAGGTGTGAGTGAGTAAGACAGAAAGGGGTGGGGCAGGGCTCCTGGCTATTACTAAGGCTGGAAGGTTGGGCCTCTTCACAGGAGAACCCAGGGGGATTGCCTTGATTAGCAATAGGACTTACCCTTAGGTAAAGAGATCCTCAAGTCAGATCAAGCATTTATCAGGCACTAAGTAAGTGCTGGGCACTATGCTTAAACACTATCAGGGGTGGTTAATAAAAGGATCTGTTCTGGAAAATTTGGACTCAGTCAAAAGGTCACACATAAGGACCTAGAAGGCTACATGTGGCCTTGAGGCTGCAGGTTCCCCACCCCTGCACTAGATACAAAGAAAAATCATTTTTGCCCTCTAGGAGCTCACACCATGTAAATAACTATGTGCAAACAAGATATGGGATAAATTGGAGATAATTTCAGTATTAAGGGGCACCGGGACAGGCGGCTGCTATTCAGTCATTTCTGACTCTTCATGGCCCCATTTGGAGTTTTCTTGGCAAAGATACTGGAGTGGTTTCACCATTTTGTTCTCCAACTCATTTTACAGATGAAGAAACTGAGGCAAACAGGGTTAAGTGACTTGCCCAGGGTCACCCAGCTAGGAAGTATCTGAGGGTGGATTTGACCTCAAGAAGATGAGTCTTCCTGACTCCAGGCTCAATATTCTATGCACAGCACTACCTGGCTGTCCTAGTATTATGTATCTATATATAGATAGATATTATATATATCCCTATAAGACTGTAAATTCCTTGAGGGGAGGGACTGTGTCATTTTTTATCTGTGTATTCCCAGCATGGAATTCAGCACCTTGCTCGTACTTCATAGCTTAGATATGTCATTACAGACCCATAACCATTATTTTTCATGCTTGGAGCAAGCTTTGCAAGATCCCAGGGGAGCAAGAAGAAAGAAAAAAAAGTGCCTCAAGCAAAGTTTTTAGGACAAATTTGGTTGGGAAAAAATATATTTTAAATTCCTTGATAGCAATGACTACTTCATTTTTTTGGCTATGTATTCTCAGGGTCTAAAAGAGTGCCTGGCACACAGTAGGCATTTAATAAGTGCTTGTTTATTGATTATTTTATTGAGGAAAGAGATATAGAGACCCCAGGATACCAGTTCGGAGAACCCAACAAGGATGCTCCGCTGTGTGAGTGGATGAGTAGGGGAAGTTCACTTAAGGGTGATGACAGATGGGGGAGAAAGTCTATGCCCTTTGATAGATTCCTAATTTATTTTTATTAAACAATTTAAAAACTGAAATATTTTGGTGTTTTTTTCAATACATTCATTTCTGGTTTTATCTGTTTCTACTTCTATATCAAATCTTTTTTTTGTCACAAAAATTTAAACAAAAACAGAAAAAAAGTTTGAAAAATAAACCTATAATTTAACTGCATCTGACAGTATATGCCATAATCCACACCTACAGTACCTCACTTCTGCAATGTTAATTTCTTATTTAAATCAAGAACCCTGCTTGCCTCAGTTTCCCCATATGTAAAATGAATTGGTGAAGAAATGGCAAACCACTCCAGCATCTTTGCCAGAAAACCTCAAATGGGGTCACAGAGATTTAGACCCAACTGAAAGGAATGAATAACAAAATTCTTTCCAACTGGGTTCTGACTTCAATTGTTTCTATGCTCTTGAAGGAGTAGCTGGACTAATAAAAAGCACCCTATAAATCTCAGTGTCTTGGGAAAAAAGCATCCATAGCTTCAGCCTAATTATAATTCTGCTTTAATGGACCTCATTGCTATGGGTACTTCCTCACAACCCACCCGTGCCTGGTCATCCTTGTGTGACTCTTGTCCATATCCTCCCTAAGTTCAACATAAGCTGTAGACCAACATTTCTTTTGATCTCTCGTTATGGTGGACATGCCAGTGGTGTCTATAACAAGTGTTTAGTTTTTGCTGATTTTAATTGAAAGTTTTTTGGATCTTTTTGTGTCCTCAGAGCTTAGCTTAGTGCCTGGCACAGAGTAAGGAATTAATAAATATTTATTGATTAGTCTGATTGAATAATAATCACTGGGTAAAGGAAAAAGTGAAGGAAAAACTGACAGATACTCAGAAACAGAGACTGAGCCAGAGAGAGAGAGAGAGACGTAGAAAGAAGCACCAAGACAAATCGACACAAACATACGCATTCCCCAGAGGATACAGCCCCACGATCTGTGCAAAGACAATCCAGTGAAACCCACGCATGTGTCAGGAACAGGTAGGGCTGCATCTCCAGCTTTCTTTGTTTTCAGCTCTCCCATCTTTAGAATAGGCTTGCTAATCTGCCCCCTGCTTCCTACAGAAGAATGTTTTGAGGATTCATTATATTAAAAATAAAATAGGATCTCTAAAGCTCTTCTAGGATAACAATTACACCTTGCACTTATAAAGAGCTTACTTATTATCAGAAGAGTTAGATAGCAGCAGGGGAGGAGAGAGCTTGGGAAGGGGGTCGTTATCTCCTCACTTATCTGCCAAAGAAGCAGGCATCACCTGCCAGCTAAATTTCCTTTTCTCTCTTTGAAGATTTCTCTTCTAGTTATTCGTCATGTTCTTACTCTTCTTAAGAAAAAAAAAATGGTGGGGGGAGTCATGTGAGGGGAAGATTAAGGAGGTGGGAGAATTGTTCAGCAGTTGAGAAGGGGGAAGGTTTTTTGGTGGTATTGATTTACAGGCAATTCATCATTTATTAAAACTGAAAGCAAGAGTCTTGGGCAAGAAAATGGATATGAAACTTTACATACATATATGGAAATGTAATCATTTCTGGCCTGGATGGCAGTTGCGAGCAGTTTATGGAGATGAATTGCCTTCGTGCCCTTTATTTTAAGAGAACTTCCTCCTAATGCATGACATATATTTCGTATCCTTCTTAGATTGCTGGACTGCATAATTAAAGGAGAATTCCTACAGTACGATAGTCTGCCCCTGAAGATGTAACATAAAGTAGCATTGGTCCTTTGTTCACTAGATGACAATTTTAAGATTCATTTTAAAAATGGAGGGGCCAGTTTTGCAATTTAGAAAGGCAATGAGGTATTATGTATAGAGAATCAGAGTTGAAATCCAGAACTAGGTTCAAATCTTGCCTCTTGTGTAATGTTAGGCAAGTAATTCAACCTTTCTGAATCTCAGCAATTCTATAAGACTATTAAGTTATATGCTGGTTGTTTTCTTGGTTGGTTGAGAGACTGTACATTGTTTCCCACATTGGAATGCGAGCTCCTTGAGGAAAGGGATTCTTATTTTTTCCTTTCTTTATATTGTTAGGGTTTAGCATAGTGACTGGCCCATAGTAAGTTGTTGATTGTTGACTGACTGAAAAAAAAATGCAGGTTATCGATGTTCAGAATGATTTATTTTCATTGTATTAAATGCTTCCATTAGCACACAATGGTGAATCACACATAATAATGTTATGAAAGTGCTTTGTCAATTAAAAAAGGGATATACCAGTATAAGAAGGAGGTGGCTTGGTGCCATGAGAAAAGCATTGACTTTTGGGTTAGAAGACCTAGATTCAAATTCTGCCTTTGTTATTTATCTTACTAACTGTGATTCAAGTAAGTAATTTAATCTCTCTGGGCTTCAGTTTTGTTATCTGTAGAATGAGGGGTTAGTCTAGATGATCTCTAAAATTCTAAATCTATGGTCCTAAAACATTATTCTGTGCACCACTATGTATATCTCTAGTGCTTAGCACAGTCCTTTGCATATAGAGATACTTGAGTTTGATACTTGAGTTTGTTCATTAGTTCATTCATCCATCCATCCATCCATCCATCCATTCATTCTCCTAAAATCTAACCCATGTGACCCTTGGAAAACAACCAGATCAATCTCTTGAACTGTCAGCTTTTAACTCATTGATAATAATGGTGGTGGTGATGATGATGATAATTACAGCTTTTATATAGTGCTTAAAAGTTTATATAGCTCTTATACTAACAACAATCCTGAGAAGTAGGTCATTTTACAGATGTGACAACTGAGGCTTACAGATGTTAAATGACTCACATAGCTAGTAAGAATCCCAGGGAGAATTTGAACTCATCTGTTCCTACTACTGAGTTCAGACCTTTATCCACTGGGCCCCTTTGTTGCACCAGGGCCACTCACGGGCATCCTTGCCTGCCATTTTGAGTGCTAAAGCACTTGAAAAACAAATTCATCTTGGTACACCATCTTATGCTACACCAGTCTTGTCTTGAGAATTGTCTTGGTTTTAGTCCTTCGTTTTTGAAGAAGACCAAAGATGTCACGATGTGATATCTTGACTTGCAGGTGAATTGGATTTAAATGAGGCAGAGTTGTGCAAAGCCATCAGTCTCATTCTCTCTTCCAGTCACTGAAGTCCAGGGAAATACCCTATGATACAATGCAAAGCCCTGCTTTTTGATCTGCCCTATGACTACTCCATTGAATCAGTCCTAGTTGCCAGTGTGGAGAACAGAGAAGCAGGTGGCAGTTTCACCTCTGCCCCTTACTAAGTAAATTCTACAAGGATTAAGGCTGCTTTTGAGCAAATTTCTTCCTTCCTTCCTTCCTTCCTTCCTTCCTTCCTTCCTTCCTTCCTTCCTTCCTTCCTTTCTTTCTTTCTTTCTTTCTTTCTTTCTCTCTTTCTTTCTCCCTTCCTTCCTTCCTTCCTTCCTTCCTTCCTTCCTTCCTTCCTTCCTTCCTTCCTTTCTTCCTTTCTCTCTTCCTCTCTTCTTTTCCTTCCCTGTGACCATGAAATCACAGAACCTTCAAATATTCACTTTTGCAAATAATGTAGGGAAAGTGTAGAAATACGTTTGTCTCCAGTGGTCATGATAAAATACTGCCACTGGCATTTTGAACTGTTCAAGTTTCATGAGATACAGTGAATTTGTGACTGAATTAATCCCATCAGTTTGAAATTTTGTGGCCTGAATTCTGGTTGAGTACAGATGCTAGCATTGATGGATAACCGGACTCTGTTGCTCAGATGAATATGTTTAAAATTTGATTCTCTTTATCCACATGGTAGAACTCTGTTCATCCCCTTACTAGGATGAGCCAAGAGAGGGGAGTTTTCATCCATGAGAAAAAGTAGGATCTGGACTTTATGGGAAGTATGATCAGGGTGAATGTTGGATTTCAATCATTGGAGAATCCAGGATAATACTTGTGTGGGCATTCTCTCCTTTGACACAGAGAACAGCCTGGTTTGATGAATCACTGAGGACCAAATCATCCATTATCTAGTGGCCTGTCTATCCCCTGGTGAGTAGCCCCTCCCAACTTGGGCTGGCTGTCCCTGGATGACACATACCTGGCCTATACTCAAAGCCTTTGCGTCTTTCCAGGAGTGCCTTTGTTACTAGGATGGGATCCGTTTTGGAAGCTTTGAGAGACTGTTGAGAGGATTGTCAGATTATAGACCTAGTTAGCAGAAGGGGTCTTACAGATCATCTGGGTCACTGATTTTTCACCTTTTTCTGTGTGGTGGACCCTTTAGAGAGTTCGGCAAAGCATATATATGCAGTCCTACAGAACAGGACTCAATAGATGTTGACTTGTAATTATCTCAAATTAACTGTTTAAAAAAATTTTTTTTTAGAGATGTTTGTTCCCCAAATCATTTATTTAGCAGAATAAGATTGTTCAGTGTGTTTTCTGAAGGCATTTTGCTTTCCTTTCAGAAAAAGTCAGAAATAGAGAATGGTAGTTGAGATCTCCTAAAAATAAACCTAATTTATGACCATTTTTTGCATGCAGAATGAAGGCAGTACACAGCCCTAGCTTAATGAAGTTGTTTTTCAGAAACATTAATTCTTTTTTTAATCTTTTCTAACCCTTCTCAGAATCATGTATTTAAATGCATAAAATAAAATTCATAGGATTACAAAGGAAGGTTAGTGAAAACAAGGAAGTGATTTTCTCCTCTGAAATTTGTCCATGGACTCCAGATGAGAACCCCTGATCTAGACCCAATCCCCACATTTTACAGATCAGGAAACTGAGGCCCATGAATGTTACCTGCTGCTGTTCATTTGCTTCAGTTGTGTCCAACTCTTTGAGACCCCACTGTGGCAAAGATACTAGAGTGGTTTGCCATTTCCTTCTTTAACTCATTTTATAGATGAAGAGATTGAAGCAAATGGTCAAATGACTCATCCAGGGTCACACAGCTAGCAAGTGTCTAAGGCTAGATTTGAACTCAGAAAGATGAATGAGTCTTCCTGATTCCGAGCCCAGCACACTGTCCACTGTGCTATCTAGCTGTCCCATGGAGGTTTAGTGACTTGCTAATGGTTATACATATTGTAAACATGAAAGGCTGGATTTCAACCCAGGTCCTCTGACTCAAGAACTAGTGTTCTTTTCACTGGGTCATGCTTTTTCATTGGCATAACTGCTGACTAATAATAGTAAATAACTTTCACATGGCACTTGAATGTTTGCAAAATGCTTCTCATATGTGATCTCATTTGAGCTCTACAACCATCCTATGAAATAGCGGGCACTATAGTTTTTACAGATGAAGAAACTGAGACTCAGAAAGATCAAGAGATCACTCAAGATCACACAGTTAGTAGATGTCAGATGAACCCAGTATTTCCTGACTCCAAAAGTTCCTTAGCCTATCCATTCTATCTGCTTCCACATGGTAACTTGGAAATGTAGTTGAAGTAGGGAGGGCTAATATTTCATCCTAGTTAGGATAAGCCTTAATCAATGAGTATTTATTGAACATTCTGAGGACTGACTGTATGAGATCCTTGAATGAGAATGACTGGGGCTGGGAATACTCAGCTTCCACATCTGTCAACAAGAGAGTAGTTTCCCTCTGTTGCATTGCTGAAGTGCTGTTAGTAATCCTCTCGCCTTAAGTCAAATTTTATCCGAGGATAAAATAAAATTGAGAGGCAATTAATGAAGAACTCTTCTAATACTAAAATAAGTCCCCTGACTCCAATTCCTCTACCTACTCTCTGGGTGAAGAAGTTAAGATAAACATACAACATGTAAATGAGCAAAATCCATTTCTTCTTCTGGAAAGACCAGTTGGATGTTTTCCTACCCTCATGGAGCTTATAATCCAGTTGCAGTTATCTCACTGGGAGTTATCCATTCTGGCTAGATTTTTGCCAGGACTATTATTTGGGAAATTTAACAAACATTTAATGAGAGGATACTATGTGCCAAGCAAATGCAGCAATCTATTTACTTTTCTATAGTCCTCTTTGTTCCACAAAGTAGAGGATACTGTATTTACTTCAGTGTTTCAAGGATTTGGCCCTTGGGCTCTTTCCACTGACAGAATACAGTTTTTCTTTGTCATAGTTGATAGTGGTCGTTAATTGCCATAGTTCAAAAAAAGTTATTGCCTGGTGCCCAACCCTTGGGAGATGAGCTTTTCACTTAGTTAGAATGGTTCTAAGACTATACCTCTAGAGTTTGTCTCTGGGCCTATGCACTTTGGGCAAACCTTCCAGAATTTACACTCTTTTGAATTAGACTTCAAGGATCTAGCACTAGAAAATGACCTTGCTCATGTGAGGCATGGACTGAATAGGACTGAATAGGTGTTGACTTGAAATTAATTGCTTTTTATTTTTAGGAATATTTATTCCCCAAGTCATTTATTTAGCAAAAGAAGATTACTCGATATGTTTTCTGAAGTAATTTTGCTTTCAGAAAAAGTCAGAAATAGAGGATAGTAGTTGAGGTCTCCTAAAAATATGCCTGGAGGCAGGTGCTGGTTCTGGAGTCAGGAAGACCTGATTTCAAATCCAGCCTCAGATACACTGTGACCCTGGGCAAGTCACTTAACCTTTGCCTTAATCCACTGGAGAAGGAAGTGGCAAACCACTCCAGTATCTTTGCCAAGAAAACCCATGGATGGTATCCGTGTGCCACATCACAAAGAGGCAGACATGACTGAAAGACTGGACAACAACATACCTAACTTATGACCATTTCTCATGCAGTTTGAAGGCAACGCACAGCCCTTATTTAACTAAAGTTGTTTCTTAAAAACATGAATTCTTTAGGAGAGTTTGATTTCTTTTCTTCCCCTGAATAATTGTAGATCATTAAAATAAAATACCTCAAAACTTTGCTATTCAACTTATAAAAATTTGATGGGTGTAAACAGTTTGTTCTACACTGTTAATTCAAGAACAAAAGCAGACTACCCATGAATAGGCAGAGATGCTGTTAATAGCTTTGACAAATAGACTGAGGAAGCCAGAGACCCAGAACACATACCCTTTATGGTAAGAATGGAGGGAATGATGGGTTCTGTTTAACATCAAAGAGGGAAAACAAAGCGACAATTTTATTTTATAGGAAAACAAGCCAGCTGAATTAATCTTAGGATCATTAGAGTATACATTTGGAGCTGGAAAGGACCTTAGAGGTCATCTGATACAACCTGTTTATTTTACACATGAGGAGACTCAGGGGCCAGAGGGGTGAAGTGATTTACCCAATATACACAGATAGTAATCTGGATTCTACAGAGTTTTCCCCTCTCATCCACTGGGAATAACCAATGACTAAGATGTGAAATCTGAAGAACTAGGTCCAGGATCTTACTAGTGGTGTGATCTTGGACAAGCTACCTGTAAGAACCTGTTACCTCAATTGGGGAAAATTGGGGAAATGGTCCACATATACCTTTGAATATGTCATTTTTGTTCAGAATGGCTCATACTTGAACTACAAATTGAAACCAACACATTATCGTGTATTTGATCACCTCATTAGGTTTATAAGAGTATCAAATGAAATAATCTTTGTATTATTAGAGTTATTTTTGCTTTTTTGTTTGTTTTTGCCACCTGGATATATGATTTCATCAATATAGGGAGGAATTTTCTTTAAGTTCTTACAAGAAAGTAGGATACCTTCTCTAATCCAGTCTATTTCCTGGAAGTAATGAGAGATGAAGAGTCTTGCCCAGAGTCACGTACCTAAATAAATGTCAGAGGCAAGATTTGAACTTCTATCTTTCTGATTCCAAGGCTGGCTCTCTTGCCATGCTTACTTCCCAGCTTTTATTTAGAGCTTCCAAATAAATCCAAGATTCCCTAGCCTGGCATTCTAGGTCACTACATTGTATAATTCCTCCTGATTTTTCACATTGACATAAAGATCACAATTTTTAAAGCTTGAGCAGTCATTTTTGTCACCTCTTCATTTTACAGATGAGGAAACTGAGGTCTAACAAGCTTAAGTGACTTGCCCATGTCAAGTTCACACAGGTAGAAAGTAGAAACCCAGGATTTAAACCTAGGACCTCTGAATTCTACACCCAAACCTTTTTCCAGGGTACCACACTGTCTCATAAGGCATGGTCAAAGATAGAGACAGTAAAATCGATCAATCAAAGCCAGATCTTTCTGGTGTTTTCTATGCCAAAAACCTTGAGTTAGTGGGGTCCTCAGCATAACCTGACAAATGAGCAGCAGCCTGTTCCACCCCCACCCCCTATTCCATTTCCAACATACAGGGGATGAATATTCATGGCTTAGGGGAAAAATACTCAGGAGACTATTCCCAAAGTTCCCTGGCTCTGCTCAGAGACAATGTCCTACCTGTTTCCTCTCTCTTGGATTCTGGCATTTTGCACAGACAGGTGACTCAAAGCCAGCTTGTAAATGCCAGCAGGGAAAGCTGGGTTTCTCTCCTTCTATGTGCTTCCAGCAGACCCAGGGCAAGAGAGGGCCTGATGGCACGATTCTCAGGCTTACTGACCAAATATGGTGCCTTCTCACTGAGTGGCTCAGATGTGTTGCCCTTCTTCCTGCACTAGCACACAGTGTGCCACCGTTGAATTCCAAACTATCTTTCAAGCTTTGTTTCACACTAATCTCCTTCATGTACCCCCTATCCTTAGACAAATTCAACTATTAGTTGTATTATGAACAAGTCCTATGTTTATTGCCTCCATGCCTTTGTTCATGGAAGTTCCTATACCTGAGATTCTGCCTCTCCCCCTACCCCTACTTCCTCCCTTCGCTAAAGGTATATCTTTATATTTATATTGATATCCAAATCTTTAGCTATGTATTTATCTAATATAGAAAGGCGTTGGCTAAATTTATGACTCAATCTCTATGGGGAATTCCCAGTATAGAAATTCCCTCCATCAATGTATATCACTATCTAAATTGTAATGTATAGTCTTAGATAGGAATTGAGAGTTTAAATGAGTTGTCCAAGGTTACACAGCCAACAATGCCAGAGGGAGGACTTGAAATCAGGTTTTCTTAAAAATTTCTTTTTGTTATTCCAAATCTGACAAAAACTAACAAGCTCAAGCATTTCCATAAAGAAAGAAGAACAAAAAAGAGGATCATATATGAAACCCCATATCTTTCTCTCTGAGAATGCCTTGTTTTCATTTTAAAATATATTTAATACATTCAACAATTTGTTTCAAAGCTGTCCTGTTTGTAAATATCTTCCTCTGAACTTCCCTCTGATCATGTCTTTGTATTTTAAAGCTGTCAGGGCTTAGCATCTTGATCATTACTTTAAGGGGAAAGGGGAGGGAAGAGCTGATCTGATTGATATACCTAATTGACCCTGACTCTTGCAAATGACATCTCAAACTCATATGGTGTTTGAAGGTTGTACAAAGTATTTCCCTCACAACAGTCTTGTGAGTTTGGTTTTATATCACCCCTCTCCCACTTAAAAATAATTTCCTCCAATTACATGTAAAAACACTTTTTAACATTTATTTTTGTTAAACTTTTGAGTTCCAACTTGTATTCCTTCCCCTCTCCTCCCCCATCCCTGACATATTAAACTATCTGATATAGGTTATACATGTGCAGTTACATAAAACATTTCTATATTAGTTATTTTGTGCAAGAAGACTCAAAAAAAAATGAAAGGAAGGAAGGAAGTGAAAGAGATGAAAAAAGAATGAAAAGAAAGGAAGAAAAAAAGAAAGTCAAAAATAGTATCCTCCTGTCTGTATTCAGACAACACCAGGTCTTTCCTTGAAGGCAGATAGCATGTCTCATCATGAGTCTTTTGGGATTGTCTTGAATCATTGTATTGCTGAGAATAGCTAAGTCATTCACAGTTCTTCATCATACAATTTTGCTGTTACTATATTCAATGTTCTTCTGGTTCTGCTCATTTCACTTTGTATCAGTTCATGTTAGTCTTTCCAAATTATCCTCTCCTTCCCCCCATTTTACATAAAAAAAAGACCTGAGGCCAGAGAAGGGTTAAGTGACTCCTCTAAAGTCATACAGAAAGGAAGAGAGCTAGAGTTCATGTCTAGTTCATTGAATTCCCAGGCCAGGGTTTTTCTACCATACCATACTGCCTCCGTTCAAGTCTTGGTTCGAGATCATGTCCTTTGTTGAAAGCTTCCCAGACCTTCTGGGCTAGAGAGGAATGATGTCTATGAACTCTCCTAGTGTTTCGTTTGTCTCTTATATTCTGTGTTGTAGTTTTTGGGTATGTTTCTTAACATTCCCTATTCCATTGTAAGACACTTGAGAGCATGGAAAGGATTTATCCCAGCTATTTTTGTATCTTCTGTAGTGCCCTGAACACAGTAGGTCCTTAATCGATGTTAGTTGAATGACAATAATAGATTATTATACTTAATTATATAAAGAGAAAATATGAATGAGTTATAGGATGAGATTATAGATTTAGATCTAGAAGTCACCTTAAAAATTCATGAAATCCAATCCATCTTTATTTTACAAGCGACAAAATTGAGACTCAGAAAAGTTAAGTGACTTACTCAGTGTCACGTAGTAGGTGTTGGAGGCAGGATTTGAACTCAGGGCATCCTACCTCCAAGTCAAGTACTTTATAAGGATGGTGGCCTCTATCTAGTATGATACCATTTTTATCCTGATGTCAATTCTTCCCACATATCACATTTTAATGAAATCTTTTTAAAAATTGTAGAAAAACATTTGAAAATTTTGATTTTGGTTCAGGATGGTTCAAATATGAACCACAAATTGAAATCAGTGTGTATCTTGCATTTTCAATAGCCACCTCCTTCAATGTCCTCATGGAAGAAATAAAAAAAACATAAAGATGGGAATAGTTCAATTTAAGCAAGGACATTTTGCTGACTAGTATAAACCAGTTTCATTTATAAGTGACACAATGGATAATGACTTTTTACCTGGGGAGAACTTGAATTTTCTGTTCTAAGGATAACAACAGTTAATCAGAAATTGGATTCTTTAAATAATATTTTTCTTTGGATATGTGTGTTTTGTCCTCATGACTACGAAGGAAAAAGTGAAATATTACAAAAGGTGAACAATAACCATTGAAAAATCTCTTCTACTAATCAGTCTTTCCAGACCTCTATTATACAATGAGAAGATCATAGGTGTAGGACTGGAAAGGCCTCATAGATCTCTTCCGTGTGTTTTACTGATGCCCAGAGTAGTTAAGCATAAGTAGAAGAACTGACATTGCAACCCAGGCTGTCTCCCTTTAAGTCCAAGACTCTCCCTATATTGCACTGACTTTGATTATAGCTGATGTTCACCATTTTGGATTGCCTTCTAAATCATTAAGAAAAGTTTTTAATACATTTCAAGCTAAGACCATGCTAAATGCAATTGACTATATGTGGGGGCATTATGCCCTATAGAAGTCATGCACAGGTTGTTGGACTTGAGAACGTGCCTACCTTGATGAGCCCAAAGATCTCCTACCTAGAGCATTGACACAATTATGGGGAAAACTGGCAATTTAAAAGTTACAAATGAGTTTTTACCTGTTTTATTAATAAAACCTCTAGTTGATGGTTTTGTGATTTAGATGTGTCAATTGTCTTTCTAAGAGACAAATTATTTATAAAAAATTTAAAAGTTATATTATAGAAAATTGGTAAGTATGTGTGGTATATAAGTTAATAATTTGTTAATCATGATATTTTATAAAGAACCCTCCCCTTCTACAGATGATGGCAGGCAGCATGGGATAGCAGAAAACTATGCAAACCTTGAAGAACTATAGAAATTTGAGCTATTATTATCATAACCCAGTTTTATTATATATATATACATATATATGTAATATATATGTTTGTCTGTCATCTATCTATCATCTATCTGTCTGTCTATCTATCCATCTATCTATCATTTATCTATCATCTATCTATCTATCTATCTATCTATCTATCTATCTATCTATCATCTATCTATCTATCTATCTATCTGTCTCTATCTGTAATTTCTTCATCTATAGGACTCTATTTCTAACTTGCTACGATTTGATTATTGATCATAACAAATGTGATATCAGTAATAGCTGAGATTTACAAAACACTTCAATGTCTGCAGAAACCTTTTCACACATGACCATGTTTGAGTCTCATAACAACCCCTAGAAAGAAGTTCTCTAGGGAGTGAAGCAGAGAGAGGCCAAGCATCTTGTCCATGGTCCCATATCTAGTAAGTATTTGAGACAGGTTTAGAACTCAGGGCTTCTGAATACTAAGTCCAGCCCTCTATCCATATGCCACACTGGAGTAAAATAATATAATAATCATATATTTTAGAGAAATAAAAATACTGAGGCACTAATACAGTGCCTCATGACATGAAGCACAGCTGGAAGGACCTTTAGAAATCATCTAGGCTAGGGGTTCTTTTTTTTTTTTTTGGAGGGGGGAAGGCAAGGCAGTTGGGGTTAAGTGACTTGCCCAAGGTCACACAGCTAGTGTGTCAAGTGTTTGAGGTCGGATTAGAACTCACATCCTCCTGACTCCAGGGCCAGTGCTCTCTATTCACTGCGCCACCTACCTGCCCCTAGGCTAGGGGTTCTTAACAATTTTGGGGTATGATGGACTTTTTTTTTGACAGTCTGGTGAAGCATATCTACCTTTTCTCATGTATTTAAATGCCTAAAATAAATAGAATTACGAAAGAAACCAATTACATTGAAATTCAAATATTAAAAAATACATGCATAAACATATGTATATAAATATATATGTCATTTATCTATCTATCCATCTATCATCTATCTAACCATCTGGCAATCAGTCCATCATCTATCTATCCAGCTATCCATCCTTCTTGCTCTCTGTTCATCATCTATCTATTCATCCACCAGCTATCAATCTATCTGTCTATATCCATCCAACTATTCATCCATCTCTCTTTATTCATCTCAGTCTTTCTCTGTCTGTTTCTCTCTATCTATCCAAGCTTGCAGATCCCAGATTAAGAACTCTTGATCTAGTCCAATTTCCTCAGTTTACAGATGAGGACAGTGAGTCTCAGAGGGGGTGTGATGATTTCCCTAAGGTCGTATAGGAGGAAGCAGCAGAACCAGTACCTGAAGTTTCTGAACCTGTCTTCTGGTTCTCAATTCCAGAGTGCTTCTCACCACTCCAAATTGTCTCACTAAGAACTTTCCTCCAAATCTAGAAAGGTCCTCAAAATCATGTTTTGTGAGGTTGCCTGGTGGTTCCTCAATTTGGCTTCAATGTGACCCTTACAGTTTTTGTGGCTTATTTGTTTAAAGTGACTTTAACAAAGCTCCCATGAGGAAGGCCCCCCCCCCCCAAGTAAATAAAATCTCATATTTGTTCTGTTACCCTAATAAGCTTAATAACAATAATCCACAAACATCTGCAATCATAAAATAAAACTTCATTACCATTTCAATACAGTTAATACAAATCCTCAGGTTAGCCAGTGCACCAGCTGTGTCCGGGCGCTCTGCAGTACAAAGCAACAATTCATTCCAAATTACCACTCTGGGTGAGTGACTCTTTGTTGCTGGCTCCCATCCCAAATATTCCCGCTGTTCAGAGCTATTGTTGCTCTTCACTGGAAGCCTCTCATTTCCTGGGAAAGCTCAAAGGATTGTCACCATGGAACCCTGCGGTAGGCTACTAACTTCAGATTTTCTCATTTAGCTACCTTCTCTTTTCTTCAACATAGCATCCTCTTCCTTAAGAAAGATACAGTCTTCCCTTCCCTTCTTTCCTTTCCATCTACTAAGAATTTCTGTAAACTCTACCTCCTGCAAGTTCCTAGAAAGATGGAATGGATTAATGGATAGAGAGACCCAGCCTTGGCATCAGAAAGGACTGAGTTGGAGAATCTGTTCTTGGTTCTACCCTCAATATCTCTGTGTCCCAGGCAATAATTGCAGACATTTATATAGCACTGTAAGGTTTGCAAAAGGATATCTATCTATCTATCTATCTATCTATCTATCTATCTATCTATCTATC
>CM053585.1:329779728-329852612 GCA_028646515.1 Pseudochirops corinnae | reverse complement strand
CCTCATTTGATAGGTAGCTCTCTAAGATTATGATAGAGTGGAATAAGTTCTGACTTCTTTCCTAGAGGACCTAGACTCAAATCCCACTACTGAAACATGGCACCTGTGTGACTTTGGGGTGGGGCAATTAACCTTGCCAAGTCATCTTTATTCTCTGCTATAAAATGAAGATGTTAGATGAGATGGACTGGAAGACCTCTAGATTCAGGGAACATCCCTTGAAAGTGCCCTTCAAACATAAGGGGATTGGATTTGTTGGCCTCTGAAGTTCCAGTTCTAGTTCTGCGTTTAAGATCATTCAATTATAGAATCACAGATCCAGAGCTGGAAAAGACCCCTTCAAACATAAGGGGATTGGATTTGTTGGCCTCTGAAGTTCCAGTTCTAGTTCTGAGTTTAAGATCATTCAATTATAGAATCACAGATCCAGAGCTGGAAAAGACCACAGAGGTCATCTATTCCAACTCCTTTTAAATGGGGAAACTGAAACCCAGAGAGAGGAAGGGACTTCCCAAGGTCACACAGCAAACTAGTGACAAAGACTACAACAGAAAACCTTAGACCTTGGGGACCATCTAGTTCAACCCTGTCATTTTACAGATGAGGAGACTGAAGCTCAAGGAAGTTGAGTGACTTGTGCAAGGTCACATGTGACAAGTGGCAGAGTCAGAATTTGAACTGAGGTTCTGGGACACTAAGGTTGTTTCCACTAAGTCACATTGCATCCCAATCTGTTTCAGGGAGAGAATTTCCACATGGGTACCTCTTTAGACCAAGGAAATCACAATTTTGGACTAGAGAAAGTCCTAGCAATTTTACAAATTTCCTTTTGGTTGTGAACCTACCAAAGTACTGATAAATGTTGAATTTTAAATTTTCAGCACAAGTTTCCAACTGTATAATAACAATGATGATGATGATAATGATGATAAGTTGCTGTCCTTCCTTCCTGAAGATCAAAATGACATCACTAAGTTAGTCTGACTGTGGCTGATCAGACCAGCAACAATAAGCAATAGTAATGACAATAATTAGCATTTACATAATGCTGTAAAGTTTGCAAAACACTTGGCAGGTATGATTTCAGATGATCCTTACAACAACCCCATGAGATAGGTGCTATTATTATCCTTAATTTATAGATGAGGCAACTGAGGCAGACAGAAGTTAAGTGACTTACCCAGGGTTATTAGTAAGTGTCCAAGGTAGGATTTGAACTCAAGTCTTCCTAAATCCAAGTCCAGCATGCTATAGACTTTGTCACCTAGCTGCATGCTTTCTTTCTAGCTACATGGGGTACACCCAGGAGCTGTGAAGGAGAGACAGCTCCCCCTCTCCAAATCCTATCAGGAGACCCTTAAATCTGCCCCCACCACCTAATTTGACAGAGTACTTCCTTTTGAAGGTTTATGGCTCCTGATCCACGGATCAGAAACTGAGTATCGCTATTTGTCTTTCTTAGAAATCAGACGCTTGATAACAGCAGTAGGGCACCCACTTGGAGACCAAATTTCAGAGACAATTCATTTTCCTGCCACCAAATACTTATCTCTCCCCTTTCATCTACAGCCCATCCCCTTGCAAATTTGAGCACAATTCAGGAGAGGAAGCCGGAAGGGTATTTGTTCTCTGACCTATAGACAATATATAATGCTCAGGGAAAACATTGTCTAGGCTTGACCCATCCATCTTCTGGATTAACTGCTGTGACCTTGGTTTGGCAGTACAGAAACGCAATCCAGGAATTTTCTCCCTCTGTTAACCCATGGCATTAGAAGTCTATTAACTGTCAAGGCAAGGGCTATAGAAAGCATTTCCCTGACACACAATCATAATTCAGCACTTAGGATTTGGGAATGAGACTGGATGCATTACAGTGACCACCTACTGTGAGGTGTATAGCTTTGTATTGTTTTTAGTTGTGTTGATTAGGCAATCAATTAGCATTTATTAAGGGCCTGTTAGGTGCCAGTAAGGGGTAGCTAGGTGCAGTGGATAGAATGCCAGGCCTAGAGTCAAAAAGACTCATCTTCATGTGTTCAAATGTGATCTCAGACACTCCCTTATCTGTGTGACCCTGGGCAAGTCACTTCACCTTGATTGCCTCAGTTTCCTCATCTGTCAAATGAACTGGAGAAGGAAATGGCAAACCACTTCAGGATCTTTGCCAACAAAACCCTAAATGGGGTCACAAAGAATAACACAATTGAAAGGACTCAACAGAAGCAGCAATACCACCAAATGTGCTAGTAATCCAAAGAAAAGATGGAATGATCCCTGCTCCCAAGGAGCTTACATTCTGTTGGAGGAAATAGCATGCACACATAGAGGTATATATGTAGGGTCATAAGATGAGAGTTGGGAGGGGTCTTAGCCACCAGTGAGGAAACAGAGACCCAGAATGATCAAGTGACTTGGCGGAAGTCATACAGACAGCTAGGGGCTAGTGGCAGTGGTGAGATTCAAACCCGGGTCCTGTGATGACAAATTCAGCATTCTTCCTCCTTCTCTGTGCCTCTATGATGATTGTCTAATAACTTTCTCCCCACTCTGGGGCTATTTTCAGAGGATTGTTATCATTTGCTAGGGAATCTAGAGTGGAGTAGGGGATTTCCCCATGCCTAGTAGTGATTCAGCACAGAGGAAGGGCCCTTCCACAGGAATGTGGCAGCTGATTTAACCCAGGGTTAATCCCAGCAGTGTGTGCCAGAGATTCCTGAGCTCTTAGAAAAAAAAAATGAGCCTGATGGACCTACATTGAAACTGGCTTTGAAACAGGCTGCTTGCTCTTCTCTTCCCTCCTCACCCCCTCCTCCTGCCTCCAACTAAAATGCAGCTCTGGCTTTTGAGATGAAATGCAGCAACTCCATATAGCACGTCACACCCCACATCTATTTCCCAGACAGAAAATGAAGGAGACCATTTGAGCCAGATGAAACTTCGTTATTGCCCGGTAAATTTACGCAGGCAGAAGGTAAGAGGGGAGAAGAATCTGTCTGCAGGGTCCCATTACACATTACGGAGATAGCGGTTGGGATAAAATTGGCAATAAACATGGTAATGAGCTCATTTTCATAGATTGAGTTCATTAATCTTCTCATGGGCAGCTTTTAAGTCCTGAAAAGACTTTTACGCTATACTGAACAGAAAGGAAATGGAGTCATGGAAAGTGGAAGTGGGGCACCCTGAAAAGCTGGCTCATTTCAGAACACAAGAGATAGGTGGGTTAACCTGCTATTTGTTGCTCCCTTCTCCTGCTCCAGTGCCTCACCGTCACCTCCTCATCTTTCCCCCCTATATAATTATCTTGTTGGCAGCTAGCAAACAATGCTTGACATGCTTTTTAAGATTGAAAAATACAGTGACACCTGCTTAGGAAGTCCACCCACAGTGCTACAGAAAAAGCAATGCTTTTGACAATTGGTCTCTCAAAATAGATTCAGGGTAAGCATAGGAGTCCCCAGGGATGCTTGAAAGGTCAACTCAAGTGACCTCATAATGCCTGCTAGGCTGTTTCTTGGAGGTCCCAAGGGCTCCTCTGCACAGATTCATCTTAGAGAACTCTTAAGGTCTAGGGTCACCTTGACAGCCCTTGCTAACTCTGGGGTCTTGAGTTTCCATGGTGATTTGGAATCCTAGAAATCTCAGGAATCAGATTTTCTTATCAAGGATTAAGAAGATATGTTACTAATGATCCTAAGATCTTTGGTTCTAGGGCTGAAAGGGATCTCAGAATCATCTAGCTCAACAGCACATTTTATAGATGAGGAAACTGAGCCTAAGAAGGGGAATTGAGTTGCCCAGATTCACACAGGGGATTTGAATTTAGGTCCCCTGACTCCAGGGCCAGAGCTCTTTCCTCCAAACACTCAACATCATAATCACCATCCTTGTGACTGTCTAGATGAGAGGTTCTTAACTTTTTTTTGTCATGGATCCCTTTGTCAGTCTGATGAAGCCTGTGGACCATTTCTCTGAGTGAGATTTATAAATAATTGAAGGAGGGCTAAATTTCCCTAATCTAGGGTTAGGGAAAATGAAAATGCCCTATTTTGCCCATTCAGCTTCACGGACATACCTGACTTCTATCCATGGACCACTTGAGGGGATGGGCCAATGATCCCAGAAGAAAAGCTTTGGTTTCTATATCAAATCCTTGATCATGGCTCTTGGACAGGTAATATGAAACTCTTAAAAGCAGGGATTGTCTCACTTCTCTATTTGTATTACCAGCACCTAGACTAATTCCTGACATGTATCATTGGATCATAATAAATTCTTGTTGATTAATTGATTGAGTGCTTTGAAGGTTTTTTGTAGCTAAGTAGGTGATGGCTGAGTACAGACCTTAAATAAACCAATTGGTGGGAAGCTCAACAAAGCTAGTCATTTAATCCGGGAGGGAGTGAATCCAAGTTCTCTCCTGAACTCCTTTCATTTCAAGAATTGTAGGAAATGAGTAATAAATTGGAGATGTGACTATTATGTGATATATGACTAGTCAGTGCCAGTAATGATAGCCTACATTTGCATAATGCTATAAAGTATATCACATATTTTCATCTCAGAAATCTCACGAGCTGGGTCATGTCAATTTTATTACACTCATCTTTACAAAAGAGGAAAATTAGGTTTAGAGAAGCAGTGACTTGCTCACAGTTAGACAATGGGTCATCTTTATCTTCCATCAAAGCTTGGGTCAAATACCAATTCCTATATGAGACCTAGTTGATCCCTCCAGTTTTTTTTTATTGATTAATCAATAAATGAACATTTCCTATGTACCTACTATTTTCCAGGCACTACTGCTAAGAGCTTGTGGGACAGAGACAACAGTGGGAAAACAAAAACAAAAACAAAAAAAACCCTACCATGGAGGAGTTTATATTCTGTGGAGTGAGACAATATGTAGCTATGTACAAAACACATACTAGGTTATATTTTTGGAGAAAAGGGCACTAGGAACTAGTGGGATCAGAAAAGACCTTATGTGTTTTAACTGAGTTTTGAAAGAAAGTAGGGATTTTCAGATAAGAAGATAAAGAGAGGGTGTATTTCAGGAACTGGGGGAAACCAGTGCAAAGGGATGGGGCATCAGAAACACAGTGCCAAGTATGAGAAACAGTAAACAGAATTAATGCTTTTTTTTTTCCTTCTTAAAATGACCTTGTATAGAATTTGTATTTCTTCTATGTGTGCATGTTGTATGTCCCTCAGAAGAATGTGAGCCCCTTGAGGACAGGGACCATATAATTTTTATTTTTGTATCTTATCACAGTGCATGGTACGTAGGAGATGCATAGTCAATTTTTGTTGAATTTAATTGTGTAATGGAATAATAAATGTTTCAACTAAGCCTGAAGCCCAGGTGCCCTTATTTCAATTCTAGCTAGTTATCTTTCTTACTGCCTCCCTTGCGCAAGGCACACAAATGTGAAACAACACAATGAGATGGGAAAAGAACTAGTCTTAGAGTCAGAAAAATGTGGATCTTAGGACCTGTTTTGTGACTTGCTGGCTATGTGATGTTGAGCAAGTCCTTTCCAATCCTTATTTTTCTCATCTATAAAATGGCATTTATGTTATCATTACTAATAACCTCCCAGGATTACTGTTACAAAAACATTTTGTAAATCAAGACAAGAAATGAATATAAGTTCTTATAACAAGTAGGAAATGACAAAGACCTTCCCCTGAGGAATTCTAGGTTTCATGGAGAATATGATATCTGAGCTGGGTCCTAAAGGAAGGAAAAGATTTTAATAGTCACAGATCTTGTGTAATCCATTTTAGGTGTAAGGGACAACATTAGGTAAAGCATTGGCATGGGAGAAGATGAGATTGGGGAATGGTGAACAGTCCTCGGTAGCTGGGAAATGGTATGTATATAGACTTCTAGTCAAACAAAAGGCAGACTGCCCAGTTAACCATATTTCTATTACGGCAAAAGCCAGAGTTTGGACAAGATTGAATAACGATCAAGAAATCTACTACATTAAGTGAATTTTTCCAGCCTAGATTTGCACAATGCGTCAGCCAGAAGCCCAAGGACGATAAAAAAAAGAGAGCCTTTCTGCAAAGTCACCCCTTGGGCAGGGAAGGTTCCTGGGACACATATAGACTGCAGAGTTCTTTCTGGAGGGTTCTAAACTTGGGAAGGGAAGGTCAGCGAAGAAAACCTAGAGATCCAGGGTAAGAACAAGGAGGGCTGAGCAACCCACCCAAAAATTCACTGAGGTTCAGAGCTTGGATCTGGCACAAAACCCTAGTTCAGGAACTAAAGTTGAAGAGATCAGTAAATTAAAACCAAAAAAAATTTTAAAAAAGAATTGTAAATCAATATTCTCTTAAAAGAAGGAGTAACAACTCCAGAACAACCATGAGCAGAGACACAAAGGAAATAATACATTTTCCACAAGACTACACAAATATCTAGAAACGAAGCAATAACAAAAACTCCCCCAAAAGTTATGAAAATAAAAGCGAGCAGAATAAATAGCTCAGAAGAAAAAGTGTTAAGCATTATCCAAGAAATGGACTTCCTGAAAATTAGAATAGATCAAACAGAAAACAATGGGTATGAGACAGCAAAAAACAAACAAAAAAACCCAAAATCAAAACCAAAAAACCCCCCAAATTGGAAGAACATAAAAGATAACTGATATATCTATATTTCTTTCTTTCTGTCTCTCAATATATATATCTCTCTCTGTATACATACACACTCCTGGAAAATATATCAGAGGGAAATAATTGAAGAATCATTGAATTTCTTGAAAATTATGATTAAAAAAATCCTATATTTCAGTAAATCATAAATGAAAACTCCCGTTAGAAAGAATCCATGGATCACCTCTTGAAAGAAACCCCAAAAGAAAAAAACAATCCAGGAATTTCATAGCCAAAATCCAAAATCCCTATGTGAAAGAAAAAAGACTATAAGCATTCATAAACATAATATAAGTAGCTCAGGTAGCAAGGAATTACAAACAAGATCATCCAAGAGCTAGTAGCTTCTATTTAAAATGAGAAGGGATCTTGGAATAGTACAATTTTCCAAAAGATTACAGAGACAGGCTTATATTCAAAAGTAACAACTGGAAAAGCTTGATATAGTGTTACAGGTACAAAAAAAATGGACCTTTAGTGCAGAGATGTCAAACTCCAAAAGAAACAGGGACATCTATTGATACATAAGGATCACATATTGACAGTTTTAAAATGCAATGTTATATATGTTTTATTTCATTTTAATTTATTTTGTTAAATATTTCCCAATTATGTTCTAATCAGGTTTAGGTCACAGGTTTGACACCTCTGGTTTAGTGGAATAAAGACTTTTTTTCTTTGTTTATTTCTTTCTTTCAAAACAAGTTTTGGCCATTTTATTAAAGAATACTTTTGTGTAGTTTACTTCTCACAGGTCTATTCTGGCATGCTTCTAATGATGTAAGTAAGAATCACTTGGATTAACGATAGCCAGTGCTTGTCTTCCATAGTACTTCCCACATGCTATACCCAATTCAGTGTTGTGACCACTGCAGTGATGTACCCCAGTTTTGGCCAACATACATAATATTCAATCTCTGATTTCCTCATGGCTGGACAATTGTTGGCTAATATGACTGATTTGGCTTTGCCTTGTCTAATCATTTTCAGGGTCTCTTTGTAGCCTAGCATCTATTTGATGTTTTTTATGATCAGTTGGAGCCTCAAATTGATGAACTTCAGAGACTTTTTCATATTCTTTATGGCCATCATCTTCCTTCTTGTGATTCAGGAGGACCCTCAGCCAGAGACCTGCCACCAAGATGGCTGGGAAATGAGAAAGGTGAATAAAGGACTTTCAAGCATTTCTGATGAGAAAACCAGAGCTGAAGAAGAACTTGGAAATGGAAACATAGGTATCAAGAGAAGCCTAGAAAGTTAAATTTACTTGAGCTCCTGGAAGGAGCTATATAATGATGCAGTGTTAACATTCTAATAGGGAGAAGTAACAAGCATTCTTTGCAAACTTTAATGACTTCAAGGGATATTGAAAATGTTAAATTGTTTCTGTTCTTAGAGTTTTGAAGAGGGGAAAGAGAAGAGAGGCTGAAAAGATAAATACACTAGTGTAGAAAGGATCAGTAAGGGGAAGAACTTGCCATTTCTCATAATTGGGGTGTGAGAAAGGAGTACACAAACATGGAGGAAGGAATGGAGGGAGTAGGCATCATATTTATATAACTCTTATCTGAAATGGATAAAGGAGGGTTGAACACACACATATCTATAGTGTCAGTCAATAAATATTTATTAAGTACCTACTGTATGCCAAGCACTGTCAAAAAGTAGGTTAATTAAGAGTTATAACTAGGGATTTTGTACTTAGGGCAGGAACCATAAACTGATTCCAGAGTAAGAAATATCAATGACTAAATGAGATAATATTTGATTAAAAAGAAAAAAGTTAGGCACAGTGCCTGGCACATAGGAGTCCTCTATAAACACTTATTCTTTCTTTTCTTTTACCCAATATGAAAAATGGCCTCAGTTGGGGGGAGGGTGAAGGATACCCCCCTACCCTCTCCAGAATACTGGTATGAAGCTTCTATGAAGTAAGGGGGAATAGGGGTGGGAGAGGAACTTAACTGAAATATACTGAAATATTACAAGAACTTTTGGAAATTTCTAAATATGCTACTCTGCAGCAAAGCTCTGGTGACCCTACCCTGGTTAGGGTTCTGGGATAGTCACTAGGTAATGAATCTTTTGGCTATGACAATCCAGAACTGTACATTAGAATCAAATTATGGAATTTTTCCAGATATAAGTTGGCTCCAATTTTCCAATTTTTGAATTGAATTTTGAAGGAAAATAATTTAAATATGTGATACTTCTAAATATAATACTTTTTTTGTAAGCTACTTGGACAATTAATTTTGCTAATGCTAATGTATGTAAATATTGTCTTATGACAAAATAGAATTTCTTTGAGGGTAGAGACTTTCACTTTTTATGTATCTTCAGTGCCTAGCCCAGTGCCTGGAATACAGTGGCTTTTTTTTTTTAATTTAAAGCCATTCATTCATTTATTTTTGAGAGGTAATTGAGGTTAAATGACTTGTCCAGAGTCACACAGCCATAGAAGGGGTTTTAGTGAATTCTTGTTGACTTGAACACAGTCTTTTTTAAAAAGTCCAAGTGCTACCTTTCAATTGTTTCAGACATGAGAAAGGTACAGAGCAATTGCTGTTTTATGATGACAAGAGAAAAATTCTGTAGCTCTGAATTAGTGCTTATTAAGCATTTGTTGAATGGAATAAAATAATAAGAGTATTAATAAATTGTAGTAGTAATAATAACAGTTGGCATTTATCTAGTGCTTTAAGCATTATAGGGTATTTTATATGTATTATTTCATTTTATCCTTTCAAACAACTCTAGGTGCTTCATTTTACAGATGAGGAAACTGAGGCTCAGAGGGGTTAGTTAAATGATCAGCTCAAGGCTACGTAGCTAGGAAGTATCTTAAAGTGGTATTAAAACTCAGTCTTCTTAATTATTTTCCCAATGGCAAATAGTTGGTGAGCAGAAGAAAAATGAATATTGGTTCACTAAGCCAATATGTGTGAGAGATGGGAGTTGAATAGACTCTAAAGCTAACTAGCTTACTAGGCACTGCCACCCATTTTTAGAGATGAGGATACTGATTATCAGAGATATTTTATATGAGATCATAGATTTAAAGCTGGCAAGGACCAAAGAGATAACCTATTCTTAACCCCTCATTCTACAGATGAGGTAAATGAAATGAAATGACTTGCCCTAAATCAATCAAGATTTGAACCCAAATCCTCTGACCCTATAGTCAATACTCTTTCCATTTGGCCATGCTTCATACTGTGCTAAGTGACTTGTCAATGGTCACACAGCTAGTTAGTGTTAAGGGTAGGATTTGAAAGTAAATCCTTTTTTGCTTTCTTGACACTCCCTAATGAATTTTAAATAACCAGATACACTGGCTTTTGGTTAGTTCTGATCCTCCTTGATCTCAATGCAATACTGAAGTCTTCCCAACTTTCCTCAAAGCCGTGTTGATGTTTTCTAAAATTTCCATTAAAAGAGTCTCTCAATCTCCCTAGGAAGACATATTTAGGAGGAGTGATTTCATTTAGAAACCACATTCATATTTCATCACAAAAACTTGTTAAGCACCCATTGGTGCATGCCACTCTTCTGTATGATATTCAGGTCAGACAAAAAAGACAGTTGCCAAGAATTTATAATTTTAGGCAGAGAACAACAGCCTTGAAAGAGAATTACACACCTGAGTCATCCCTGAACCAAGAGCTGTTTGAAATAAACAAATTAAAAAAAACAACAACCCTACCATTATACACAGGACACAGGATCATGGACTACAAGCATCTTCCTGTTCTGTTTGTGACATGTAGTGAGCTTGGAGTACATTATCTCACTGTCTCGTTATATAACTTTTTTTTTCTCTTTTCCATGCTCACAAAATACACATATGTAATCTGATTAATGTTCTCTAAGCTGATGATAATGTCTCCCTGAACACATTTGGGTAGGACTTAGTGAGATCTTGATTTACTGTATTCAGAGTTCCCTTTTTTTTAAAGGTCAGTCCAATTATGCCATCATTAGAAGCCTTTCAACTTCCATTGCTGAGTCACACTTTGAAAACCTACCCTGACCTCAGGATGGAGATAGATTTGATTCAACATTCCATGTAAGGGAAGAACCTTATATGATTTTCAGTTTCAGCTGAGTACTCTAAAAAAAGGAGTTGGGGGGGAGGGGGAACAACCCAACCTACAACACACTGCCTTAGTATCACTGGTTTGAAATAATGCATGAAAATGAAAAAAAAAAATGATATTTCAAGCCCTGGGGAGATCTGCCAGTCTATTTTGGATGTGTCCCACCTTCCCCTCACCTTTTTTGAAGACTGAAGATTTGCTACTTAATAGATATAGCACAGAAATTCATTTGTACATACTTTGTTTCAACAGGCATTGTCTACAATATGGTGGATAAAGGTCACTTTGTAATTGACATCCTAAAGTCTATGGCTATGTTAGCACCTTGCCACCTGGCTTCTGTCCTTGGTACTCTCTTGGCACTGCCTTTCTGCAGGTCACCAATGATTTCCTAATTCCTAGATGCAGCGGCCTTTTCCCAGTACTGATCCTGCTAGATTTCAATGCAGTGTTTATCATTCTTGGTCACTGCCCCTTTGCTTTGATTTCTGTGCCTCTGTGCTCTTCTTGTTTCTCCCCCACCCCCGTCTTCTCAGCTCATCCTTCTCCATCTCCTTTGCTAGTACCTCAGTGTCGCTGTCCACTCCAAATTAAAGAAAAAAAATTACTTGCATTTCTACAGTGTTTTAAGGTTTGCAATGCTTTACAAACACGATCTCTTCCCAGTCTCACAGAAACCCTGGAGGTAGGTGCTATTATTATACACATTTTGGAGATAAGGAAACTGAGTCTGAGTCACATAGCTAGTAAGTGTCTAAGGCCAGATTTGAATTCAAGTTTTTCTGATTCTGGGCCCAGTGTTCTATCTACTATGTCACCTACAGCTCTCTTCTCTCTCTCTGTATGTATGTATGTGTGTATATATGTACACACACACACTAAATATATATATATATATATATATATATATATATATATATATATATATATACACATATACACATACATATATACACATGAATAAATGTATACACATATATAGATATTGGTTTTCCTTTTAAAAATGTTCTTCTGATACTCTTTCTTTTTATAAAATGACATGCACCATCACTTTCTACTCCCCCCACCCCCAATCTCTTTGTTTGCTGGCATATAGTAGTAGACTCCATAAATGATGATTGATGAAGTGTGTGTCATCAAGTAAAACAAACCCAGCCAATTAGTCAATCAATAAGCATTTATTAGGCACCTATTGTGAAATAGCATTGTACTAAGTGTTGGAGATACCAAGAAAGGCAAAAACCAGTTCCTTCCCTCAAGGAATTCACATCCTAATAGGAGAGAATTGGTAACAAGAGGACAATTCTGTGAAGCCCCACAGATATGGGTCATCTGGTAGGACGGTCCTCTTGTCCATGAGGTCTGTTTTCAGTCTGGGGTGGTTTGGGGCATGCTCTCCACTCCAAACCCCATTTCATCTGAGTCTCTTTCAAACCTGGGTAGCTCAAAGCAAAGTGGCCAAACCCAATGCTTCCTGCTGGGGTTCCAGTCCATTGAGGGTTGGCCTATATATGAGCAGGAATTTCTGGGCCAGCCTTCATTTGTAAAATGAGGTGCCTGATCCAGCCATGGATTAGAGTTGTTCTTCATAGATTTATGCTGAGCAATTACTCTTGTGCCTAACATAAAATGGTTTGGAGCTAACTAGAAAAGGGAAGAGGGGCAGCTACATGGTGAAGAGGAGAGAGTATGGGCCTGGAGTCAGGAAGACTTGAATTCAAATGTGACCTCAAACACTTACTAGGTGTGTGATCCTGGGCAAGCCACTTCACCCTGTTTGCCTCAGTTTCCTCATCTGTAAAATGAACTGAAAAAGGAAATGGCAAACTAGTATCTTTGCCAAGAAAACTCCAAATGGGGCCATGATGAGTAGGACATGACCAAAGCAATTGAACAACAACAATAACAAAAGAAAAAGGGACAGTTGGTAGGTAAGGAACTGAGTCTCTCTGCAGGGATCCATATATATATGGATCAAAACCATGACATTTGTCTCAGTTTTGACCATGTCACTTCTTTCCTCCAAAGCCTTCAGTAATTCTTTTAAGATAAAAATATAAATTCCTTGGCCTGGCATTTGAAGCCTTTTACAGTCCAGTTCCCATCTACTTTTCCATATCCTCTCTCCCCCCTACCCCCCAAAACCAAACTGAATTCCTAGCTATTCTCTGAAGACATGTAATTTCTTGATGCCATAAAATCGGCTGTCTTCTACGCTTGGAATATACTTTTTCCTTATTTCTGCCATTTATAATCTTTATCCTCCTTCAAACTCCAGCTTCCCCCACTTGTCTGTGTTCTCCACCTCCTCAAATGTACTTAGAATAATTTATTCTCCCTTTTTTCCTCCTTCACTTTCCTCCTTCACTTTGTACTATACCTTTTTTTTTTTTTTTTTTGCAACCGAGCCACATATTGCAATAAGCTATAGGTTTCCCGAGGGCAGGGATGATTTTTCTTTCTCAGTTTGTTGTTGTTGTTTTTGTCTTTGAATTTTCACTGTCTACACAGTGCCTTGCATAAAGTAGCTACTCAATAAATGCTTGTTGAATCAATATTATGCTTTACTTGAGCGAATAGGTGAGGGGGATGGAAAGCTAAGTGACCCTCCCTGGGTACACCAGTTGGTGTGAGTAAAATCAATCTTGCTGACTCACCAGTTTGGCTTGCTTTGATGCACATGGTAGGACATTCCAGCGTCCCCTAGGGGAAGATTTTAGGCCGTGCAATTTGGTCCCGATTTTTCAAATCACACAAGCAATTAGAAGCTCTTTCACATAAATATAATTTTCTTCAGCATCTGTTGAATTCTATTTGCTCATGAAATTTAGCAGGAAATTAAAAGTAGGAACACTTGCATAGCATAATGCTTAATTGGCCAAGTTTGAAATAAAACCTCATCCAATTTAGTCTCCAAAACTTTTTCCAAAGACCATTAGGCCCATCAAGTGTATATGACTAAAATCTACTTTTATAAGTCATAGGATAATAAATGGGGAGTTGGACAGGAATGAAGAGACCATTGAATGCAATTTCTTCCTTTTATAGATCAGGAAACTGAGATACAGAGAAGTGACTTGCCTAGGGTCACACGTAGTAAATATCTGAGAGTGAACTTGCATGTTTTCTTGACTCCAAACCAAGAAGTGTAGTCACTGGGTCAAATATGTCAGCCCCATTAAGTTTTAACCTATCCAAGATCCTTTTTGAATCAGTCACCCAGTGTGTTAGCTCTTCCTTCCAGCTTGGCATGCCAAGTGTGCCTTCTACATCTTTATCCAAGTCATTATTAAAAATGGGGATCAGAATAGGTCTGTGTGGTATGCTGCTAAAAACCAAGGTCAAAAGTATTGTATTTACCTATACCCTTTGAATATAATCAACCACTTGATCAGCTGTGAATACATCAGATGTTATATGAGATCCACATTTCTTTATGTTGTTTGAAAGTCTTGCTGAAATCCAGATATGCTATATCTTTGAGCACCAAGTCATTTATTCTCACTCACCCTCAGTTTCCTCATCTGTAAATGCAAGGTAATAATATACTTGTTATGAGTATCAAATTAGACAACATAAGAAAAGTGCCTTGTACATCTTCAAAGACCATATGTTACTTGTTATGATCATTGTTCTATAGTTTTCTGATCTACTAGACTAATAGCCTCATCAAAAAAAGAAAATTAGATCAATTTTTACTTTATTTGTACTTAGTGAACCCATCCTGGCTTCTAGGGATCATTAATACTCTTTGTAAGTGCTAACATATAAAAAATCTATTGTAGAGTTTTGATGGGGATTGAGGTCAATTTCACTGGTTGATACATTAAAGAATGTTCCTTTCCCCTCTGTCTTTTTTTGAAATCAAAATTATATCTGCCAATCACTAGGATCACCAAGGATCATGGATTTAATGTGGAAGGAAACTTAGGGGCCAGTCAGTAAGAACAATTCCTTCATTTTACAGATATAGAAGCTAAGACTGAGAGCTTGCCCAGGGTTACTCAGCTTATAAATGTCTGAGGTGGGATGTGAATGTGGTTCTTCATGACTGCAACAGCAGATATTCACTATTTGTGTGATCTTGGGCAAGTCACTTAACCTCCCTCAGCCTCAATTTCTTCATCTTTAAAATGGGGATAACAGCACTTACCTTGTAAGTTTATTATGATATCAAATGAGATCATACATATACAGTACTTTATAAACTTTCAAGTGCTTTATAAATGCTAGCTATTAAATATGACTTTTGGTGGCTCACTCATTACATAAGTAAATTCTTTCAGTTGCCTTGGAGTGGAATTGATTTGATTCTGGATATATAGGATCATTTAAAGCAGGTACAGTGCCCCTTTCTTCAATTCTTTCTCAATTATGTTTGTTTTGTGATGGTGGTAGGTAGGAGGTGAATAGGGTCAGCTGTATTGATATGAGTGGCTCTATTTTAGAATTAGTGTCCATTTCAGTATAAGGGGGCAGTTGTGTTCAACCTCATATAATGGTTTACTCTATCCCAGTTCTTATTTGAGGTCAGCCAAAATGACAAACACAAGCCTCCTCCTCCTCTTGAACCCAGGGTTCAGCAAAGGCTAGCAGATTAGAAAGTCTATGTCTACTTGCCCCCTCATTCCCTCAAAGATAACAAATTGCCCCAGAGCTAGTGTCCAACTATTTGTAAACCAGTATAACCATATACTTTTCTGTATGCTATTGTAGAAACATATTAAAAACCTCTTAGTTTAACTACTGGGTAGTGTAGTCTGTAGTGGATACAGCACTGGGCTTGGGATCAGGAAGACTCATCTTCCTTAATTCAGATCTGGCCTTGGACATTTATGAGTTAGCTGTGTGACCCTGGGCAAGTCACTTAAAGCTGTTTGACTCAGTTTCCTCATCAGTAAAATGAGCTGGAGAAATAAATTGCAAACCACATCAGTATCTTTATCTGAAATGGCTTACAACAATAATAAAGTCCTCTTCCAGACTTTTCCATTTAGGGAAGTATGTTCAAGGTCAAGAACAAAAACAAAGGTCTCAGGAATATGCATTAAGTGTGTTAATCAAATTTAGAATAAAGAGTATCTTTTTCTATTGATAACATTTTTGGCTTTCTCCATTTCTTGAAGTGATTGATGCACTGAAGGGCAGTGCTCTGTTTCCATTCTGCAAGGATTAAAGTATTAATCATTGGAAAAAAGCCCTTTAAATCCTTGAGGGGTGTGGCCCTGGGAGGAACTGAGTAAGATAGTTTGAGTGGAAAATTAAGTGACTAGTCTAGAATGCTGAGCCACAATCTATTTTAACATACTGTGAACTTTTCTGTTTTTTAATTCCTATAAATGTTACTACAACTGTCTTGGGGTAGAGAGATGTCTAGGGGCATGGGAGAAGCTTTACCAGTTTGAACCTTTCTCTAAGCTAGAGATATTTGGATTTAGAATAACGTCAGGCAGATTTGTGCCTAAAACACAGAGTATATTCACAGGTTTGCTTGTCCCACAAAGACTTGCCTTCTGTGTGAGTTAACTGAGGTTTCTTCATGCCACAGTTTGTAATTATGGACTAAATAAAGGTTTTTACTGACTAGTTCCCTAAATGGCAAGCAGGAGGTTTTCTTTCCATGACAGGTCTGCCTTTTCAAGATTGGAAAGTACTGATACAACTTATAAATCTTTCCCTTGTAAAGGAGACAGAAGTAAAATTGTAATGGAATAATCATCTATTTAAACCTTACTACATGGCCCAAACAGTGGATCTCTTCCTTTTTCTTCTTCTTTTTAAAAATTATTATTGCTCCGCATACAGAATGTTTTTTTCCTCCAGTCTGCAGAATTTCCCACAAGTCTCAAATCATTCATTAGGGAACCTACCTTTCCTGAAACCCTCCTTTTTTGTGCATTCATTCTTGTTTATACTCTTCTTCTTGCATCCTTTATCCAAGTCCTTTGAGGAGTTTTCCCAGTATAAGAATATGAAGGTTTTGTGATTTGCCCAGTTAGGAACTCTCCATGGGATCCTCTCTCTACAAAGATTTTGGCAATCTGCTTAGTTTAGTAATTCTGAAATCCCCTTATTTGACCCTGTCTCATGTGATGAAGTGCCTTACTCCTGGAGAAGACTGACTCTCTCTACATGTTGAAGTTATCCCATTCCATCCTTCCCATCTCTTCCATCAGATTACTCCTCTCTCCTTGTCATTCCCACTCTTTCACTTTTTTTCAGCATTTTCTTGACTATTGGCTCTTTCCTACTGAGTGAGAGAAGTGAAAACTTCTCAGACTATACTCTAAAATCTAGTAAGGCTTTTCGTGGGAAACAGGCCCAAGTTCCCCTTCCCCAGAAAACACATGATTTACAAGGACTCCGAACTCAGAGTGGTAGGGAGTCACCCCTCTCCTCAGTGACACCTCAGCACAAGATATGCCAAATAAGGACAGAAGTGCTTTCTCAAATGTATGTTGGGTGGTCTATTGTTTCCTTGTTCCGGTACTTGAAGTAGATTGCTGTGCTTAGTTTGTACACCTGACTTCTAGCCAATGGAAGAAAAGGGTCAGGAAGCGGGTAGGGCTTTATAACTTCACCATGTCCTTTTGTAAATTGCTTCTCCTCCCTGACTATTTGCCAGAGGTAGAGTTGCCCTTTTTTGAGATTGTAATAAACCATTCTTTTCTGCTTCCTACCTTGAGAAACCTCTGAGTATTATTTGGATAAGGATTTCTGTTGCACACAGTTTTGGGGTGTACACACTACTACCTACAAACATGTCCATCTCTTCCCTATCCTGAAAAAAACAAACACCTTCACTTGGTTCTTCCATTCTCTCTAACTATCCTCTATCTCCTATGCCCTTTGTAACTAAATTCAAAAAGGCTGCCTCCAATGGATGTCTTCACGTTCTCTCCTCTCACTCTCTTCTTAACTCCTTAGAATCCAGCTTCTGACCTTGTCATTCCACTGAAATGGCTCTCTCCAAAGTTGCTCATGATCTCTTCGCCACCAAATCCAGTGGCCTTTTCTCCATCCTCGTTCCCTTTGATATTTCTGCAGGGTTTGATACATACCATTGATCACTACTCTCCTCTCTGATACTCTCTTTTCTCTAATTCATCTTTTTTTTAGTCATTAAAGTGATTTTCCCAGAGCACAGGTCCAGCCATGTCATGCTCCTTCTTCTCCTGACTCACTAAACTTCAGTGGCTCCCTATCACCGCCAGGATTAAGTACAAAATGTTCTTGGCATTCAAAGCCCTTCCTAACACAACCTTCTCCTACCTTTCCAGTCTTCTTGCCCCTTACTCCCCGACAGGTACTCTTCAATCCAGTGACACCGACCTCTTGGTTGTTCCAAGAACAAGACCCTGTATCTTTTGGCTCCCAGCATTTTCTCTTCTTGTTCCCTCATGACAGGATTGCTCTCCCTCCTCTGCTCTGACTACTGACCTCTCTGGCTTCTCTTACCTTCTACCAGAAGCCTTCTCCAACCCCTCTGAATCCCAGCACCTTCCCTCTGTTAATTGTGTCCTATTTATCCTGTATGTAGCTTGTTTTGTATCTATTTGTTCGCATATTGTCTCCCTCATTAGATTGTAAGCTCTTTGAGGTCATCTCTCTGTCTCTGTCTCTGTCTCTCTTCCCAGTGCTGTGAGAAGTGCCTGCCTGGCACATACTAAGCTCAGTGTGGGGAACCTGCAGCCTCGAGGCCACTTGTGGCCCTCTAGGTCCTCAATTGCAGCCCTTTGACTGAATCCCAACTATACAGAACAAATTCCCTTAATACAAAGATTTGTTTTGTAAAACTTGGACTCAGTCAAAGGGCCACACCCAAGGACCTAGATGGCCTCAAGGCTGCAGGTTTCCCACCCCTGTATTAGGGGATTAAGTAATGTTTATGGATTGATTGACCTAGTAGGTACCTACTTAAGAATTGCTTTGAGGTACATAATAACGAAGAGTGAATTGCTAACGCTGTTAGCTGTTGGGATTCACATCCAGACTAAGGGAAAATTTACAGTTGAAAGGGCCCAGAGAAATCATCTGTAGAACTAGAACTCAGGTGTCCTGAATTTGAGTTCACTTCACTTCCTCCTTTGCCCTGCTGTCTCTCTAAATGTGGAGAACACAACGTGTTAAGGCCCGCCCCCTCCCATTTCTTTGGATTCATTATTCATTTGAAGTATTTAATATGAACCTACATGCATCTTTAGACACTTAAGATTATTTTGAGATCAGTATCAATGTTCCAGCTATCTATTTTGAGGTTTAGGGATTAAAGACATATCAGAGTTTCAGTGTAATAATGTAAAGGAACATGATATGGCACAGTGTTTCCCCCCCTTAAGTATTATGATTTCTAGTTCTCTATGAATTAAATTTATAACAGATGGGAGATAAGATGGGTCAGCTGGTAGTGGGAGGCTGCCATCTACTAAGCACCTGCTCCAGGGGGTTGTTCCTTCGCAGTAGGAGCTACTTCCTCCTCTCCTCCCCCATTCTTGTCTTTGTAGTAGTTCAGAGATAATAATAATAGAAATTCATTAATAGTGGGTTTTGTCATTATATTTCTATATCCAAGCAAATGAGGTCCCAGATCATCCATAGGGAAGATGCTTCTGTAATCTTCAAACTATCCATTAAAGGAGAAAAGGAATCTGCCCATGTGATTTAACTGGAGAAGCAATGGAGATGCCCATACCCACTCCATTTGGTTGCTTGAAATATACCAGTGAGAGCTTAATTTCTTGGGGTGAAAGAATTCTTGGCAGCATTTCTCTGAGAGACAGCCTGACTTAGGAAAAAGGGGGCTGTCCTCTGGGTCAGAAAGACCTGGATTCAGGTTCTGCCTTTGACATTCTACTGGCTATATTTTTCTGGGCAAGTCACTGAATCTCAAAGTGTTCTTTCCCACTCTCTAAGGCAATAAATTGCAGAGCAGGTACTGACTGGCATTTGTAGGAGTTTCTTTCTCACTAGGAGTGCCCCAAGCCAATGAAATCATCAGTCTAATTAAAAAAAAAGAAAATCAATGTTAGATGACTCTTGTCTTGAAATGTAAGTATACCAGGGATTAATATGGTAAATCTATTTTTAGCCATTAACACTTTAGTACACTTTAGTTTATCAGATGACTCTCTTATCAAAGGCTAGTAAAAGGGGGCAGGGGGAAGAGCTGGAGTACTGGGCAGGCCAGATTAGATAGAATGTTGCCATGGGGAGTGCAAGGGGGCCTAGGAACTTAAAGGGGGCACTGAGTGCCTGGTTGGATTGGAGACACTAAGAAGAGGAAGAGAAGCCCTTAAAGCAGTGGTTCTCAACCTTCCTAATGCTGGGACTCTAATACTCATATGTGGGCGTATCTGTATGTGGGCGGATCTGCCTGGAGATGGACAGAGGAGTGGTGTCTTGGTTCCTAAGACCATTGGAAATATGTGTTTTCCAATGGTCTTAGGCAACCCCTGTAACCCCTGTGAAAGGGTCATTGGACCCCCAACGGGGTCTTGACCCACAGATTGAGAACCACTGCCTTAAGGCAAAGCATGATGGAGGCAAAGACAAACTTTTGTTAATTCATAATTGGACCAAGCTGAGCCCTCCTGGGTGGGTGGGGGGGGGGAATGAAGGTGCAGGATGGGGCCTCAGAGATTATCTTGGTCAATTCAAGTCAGTCATAAAGGCTAAACTAGCTTGGGGCTATAGCTGTTGAGGTGTTTTCGGTCCTGTCTGATCTTTGTGACCTCATTTAGGATTTTCTTGGCAAAGATACTGGACCGATTTGCCTTCTTCACCAGTTCACTTTACAGATGAGGAAATTGAGGCAAACAGGGTTAAGTGATTTGCCCAGGGTCACTAAGCTGGTGTCTGAGGTCAGATTTGAACTCAGGAAGATGACTCTTTCTGGCTCCAGGCTGTCAAAGATTACCGATTGAACCCTTATTTTATTCTGATTGGTATTAATCAGTTTGATATGATTCCATAAGGATAGTGAGTATAAATTCTGTATGTTAGGTCCCAGGGTTATGAACTGAAGATTTTAAGTTCATTTGTTTAATCACAGGAAGCTACCCTTGTTTTTGGGTTGTTATGGTGACCAGGCCCATTGTGGCAGAGGTGACTCAAGGACATGGAAAGTCCCTCACTTATTTTTGTTGTCTCTCCATCCCTCGTCATCCCTTTATTGCCCAACATGGGGAAACCGCCATGAGCACTTGACCAACCAATGGCCTGTTTGCTTGTCTGTGGCCTGCCTGTCTACCACTGATCCACCCATGTCGATGTTTTGATGTCTGTTTATCAGCCCAGCCCATGGTCTGCTCAGTGGCTTGGTAGGATCTCCTGAAAGGTCTGCTCACTGGCTCATTTGCCAAACAGTGGGATTCTGTATTTTGTGTAGACCCTCCCAGAAGATCAAGATCTATCAACCAACAAGACTCTGCATTTGTAGTTGGCTTCATTTGTATTGTTTGGGTATCAAGCACCATAAAACTAGGGCCCTGGAGGAAGAAGATATCTCAGAAAATGAGGAAGATCTGTCTACTTTATTAGAGAGTACCATGAATCCTTTAATAAAAGTGCTATACACTCAGAGCTCTGCCTCAGTTTCCTTTATTGTAGGTTTGACAATTTTGAACCATACAAGGCTCTATCTCTATTGTGCCACCTAGTTGTTCTGTGCCTATAGACATGATTTTAAAATAGTTCCAAGAATCCCCTTGTGTGCTATAAATTGAATGGTTCATATGATACAACAGAGTACCCAGGAATCTGTGCTCTAATCCTGTGACATCATATTTTAATCAATGACTTAGAAAAAAGTTGATCAAATTAGCAGAAGTCACAGAGCTGAGAAGGGACACCTAACATACTGGATGACAGAGTCTGGATTGCCAATGATTTTGAGAGGCTACAATATTGATCTGAGTCTAAGAGGGTGCAATATTATGAGGATAAAGTCTTATAATTCAGTTCAAAAAAGAGGTATGATTAGACAGCGGAGGACCTCGAGCTCAACGTGCCAGTAGTGTTATGTGGAAGGTAAAAAACCTTATGTAAGCTTAGGTTTCATCAAGGGAGGAATGTTTTTGAGGATTAGGCAGGTGATAATCATTGTATCCTATTCTGATCAGACAACAGCTAGGATATTGAATTCTGGGTGTGCTATGTTAGGAAGGTCCTTCATGAGCTGGATTATATCGTATCAGAATTGGGTAAATGAACCAAGTATGTTTAACCCCAAGAGGAGAAAGGTATTTGTCATAGGGAAAGGGAAGTAAACCTGTTCTGGTTGGTGCCAAGTGGCACAATTAAGAGCAATGGGTGGAAGCTGAGAAAAGATTTTTGGTTCTACTCTATGTTTAAAAAGAAAAGAAAACTTCATGATAATTGGAGCTTTCCAAAAGTGGAATGGGATATTTTGAGATAATAGTCAGCATCTACATAAACTTTAACACTTGCAAGGTGTTTTATGAATATTTCCTTATTTCCCTGGGAGATAGATGCTGTTATTATCTCTATCTTACAGATGAGGAAATTGAGGCATGTTGAAATGAAGCAACTTGCCCAAGGTCACATAGCTAGTAAGTCTAAGGCAGGATTTGCACTTGGGTCTTTCTGATGATAGGTCCACTGTTCTGTCTGCTGTGCCACCTAAAAAGTTAACTCCTTTTCATTAAAACTTTTGAACAACACAGATGTCAACTGTTTGGAGATATCAGAAAAGAGATATTTGTTCAGGATGAATTGGAACCAGTCTTTGAATTTGACTTGATCACAGACGTAGAGCTGGAGGAGATCTCAAAGGTCGCCCAGCTCAACCCTTTCATTTTATAATTGAGGAAGCTGAGATTCAGAGAAGTCAAGTCAGTTAGTCAACAAGCATTTATTAAGTACTTACTGTATCCCAGACTGTGCTAAGCACTGGTTCTAGGAAGAAAGGTGGAAATGAAGTCCCTCTCCTGAATAGTTCACATTTCAATGGGAGCTACAGCTTGCAAGTAACTATATTCATAGAAGATATTTACAGTGAGAGGTCATATGGATAGTAAGTGGCAGAACCAAAATTTGAACTCAGGTCTTCTGACTTTAAGCTACTGCAATCATTCTCAGACACTACTCTTTCTTTCTCCCTTCCATCTTTTTTCTATTTGCAAATTAAATAGGCATGTTTTCATGGATATTTAAAAAATAGAGATAATGATAAAGAATATGTCCCTATCATCTGCTTTACCATTGCATCTTGAGATCTATGGGAAATTTCCATCTAATTTGCAGCGGAAACTTCCCATACACATTGGCTCCCCCTCATACAATATGACGGCCCTGGGAGCAGGGACTGTCTTGTCTTTCTATTTGTGTGCACAGCTTATGAACTTATGTACAGTGTTTTGCACACAGTATAATCAGTAATTTTTTTTTTTTTATTCATTCAAATAACTGACCAAATGTTGAATAACAGAGCAAAAGAAATGCCCTGGAGTTAAGCTCATGGAACCTGTAGCCTACAGATTCTACCCTCTTCTGTTTTGGAAAATTACCTTTCTCTAGGTCTGTGGCATGTCCCAGGTCCTCAGATCTGATAGAAATGACACCTGCCAATTCTTTTGCTTGTTGGAGATAGAGTCCATCTGAACCTGGTGACTTCGGTTTATCAAGGGCAGCCAGGAGCATTCTGGCCAGCATCTCATGTATCTTCAATGACCATTCCATCAACTGTTTTCCCTTGATCTCTGTCGGTCTGAAGATAATTTTTTTTTGGTAAAGAAAACAAGCAAAATGAGTGAGTTAGTTTTATCTTCTCTCTGACATTCTTTATTATCACTCTATCTACTTTGAGCCTTAGGGCAATCCTTTCTTTAATCTTACTCTTGCCCTCAATATCGCTTAAAGAAAAAAAGAAGCAATTTTTTTGGGAGGGATATGTTTGCACTTAGCTTTCCATCTACACTTTTTGTGCTTTAATGCTCCTGACACTATTTTTAGAGATCTGTACCATTTTTTTTGTAGTTATCCTTAGTTTATTCCTATTATTTCTGCCTTATATACATGCCTTTAAAAAATCCAGGGCGGCTTGATGGCACAGTGGATAGAGTGCTGGGCTTGGAGTCAGGAAGACTCACTTTTGTGAGTTCAAATCTGAACTTTGACACTTACTAGCTGTGTCACTCCGGGCAGGTCATTTAATCCTGCTTGCCTCAGTTTCTTCATCTGTAAAATGAGCTGGAGAAGGAAATGGAAAACTATTCCAGCATCTTTGCCAAGAAAATCCTAAATGTGGTCATGAAGTACCCAAAATGACTGAAAATGACTGAACAACAAAAATCTAAATTGATTAATGAGCTTCCTGTGCATCTTCATCAGTTTCTTCAGTCAATTCCCTTTTTTTCTTCAAATTCTTCATGATAGACTTAAAAATACAAAAGAACAGCATAAAATTTGCCTCAGGCTCTAGATTTCTGATCATTTGATCTCACAATGATTTTCCTTCTCCTTTCACTACCATGTTAGGTCCTGTTAGGCAAGATCTGCATACCACTGTTGTACCAAGATGAACACTAATACGAATAAGAAATGGTCTTAGGGAAATATCAGGTGGCATTTTGGTTTAGCTTTTGTATCATCCTGCTTAGAGATTTTTTTCATTTTTACCTCAAAAAGAATACATGGCTCTAAACTGTTTGCCAACTTACAGAGATATGGTAAACTTAATTGAGAAACAATCAAGTCTTATAGATTAAGCCTGGCATGAAAATGAGATAATGTAAGTAAAATTCTCTGTTCTACTACTTATTATGAGATTTTTGTATTCAGTAGTTACTTTATGTTAATGCTCACATTTTCTATACACATACATGTATATATACAACATATTGTATAGACACATACCATACATGTATATAAGTACACACATATGTTTATAATACATGGTACATGCACATGCATGCATATATATCTATACAAAATGTATATATACAGTGAATTTCATTGTTGTTTAGTTGTTTCAGTTGTGTCTGACTCTTCATAACCTCATTTTGGATTTTCTTGGTAGAGATATTGAAGAGGTTTACCATTTCTTTCTCTAGTTCATTCGATAGATGAGGAAACTGAGGCAAACAGCTAACATACAGGGTCATACAACTAATACATACAACTAATATGTGTCATACAACTAATAAGTGTATGAGGTTGGATTTGAACTCAGTTCTTCCTGACACCAGATCTAGCATTCTATCCACCACACCACCTAGCTGTCCATACAATGGATACAACTATAATACATTACTTCTGGATCTTTATTAATTAAATGTTTTATAAAAACTTAACATTGAGCATAAATATAACCATCTAGGTTTAATTAATAGCTACTTTCATCCAGGAGAAGTGTTTGCCCCAACTGTCCACACAGGAAGAAAACAAGTAAAAGAAGCGTGCCTATTGTCCAGCTATATGGCTAAAATGTAGAGCTCATGCATCAATATAATGTATATATGTTTCAGTGCAAAGCACTGCAAATGGCCAACAGGTTGGGGCCAGAGATTACAAAGCTCCTTGAATGACCCTAAATTTCTCCAGAAAGAAGTTTCATCTTTTTAGCACCAATGTTAAACCTATGTTGTTGTGTGGTTATATGTGAGTCATGGAACACTCAGTCTCTGAAGAATTTGAAATGAACAACTTGGTGAGCAATGGATTAGATCATAGTGGGTGTGAGCAGGATACCACAGAAAACAAAGATGGACCTTAAAAGAAGAACAAGAATAGAGGATATTAGTAAAGAAAAATGCTGACCTCAAAAGAAGATGGGGTGGTCACAGGATGAGAGGGAGAGGTAACTGATAAATATGTCAGCTTGTTATATGAGGTGGACAAGAGTTGCATAGAATAGACAACTAGTGATGAGTTCCAAGCTGAGTCACAGGAGGAAACATACAAATTGATGAGATTACAGATCTTTTTGAGTATTTGAGGAATTTCAGCACATAAAAAAGCATGTTTTCATTCCCGTCCTCAAAATCTGCATCAGGATTTTTTGTCTATTTGCCTTAATTCACTTTTCCTCTTATGTGAAAAGACACATTTAGAGTGTTTGCAATTTTTCTGTTTTTTTTTCATTATTTTTTTCCTTTTCATTATTTCATAAAGGTCTTTCTAGATTTCTTTGTATTCCTCACACACTGGTATTGTGTGATAGCATTTCCATTTAACAACATACTGCAATTTGATTATTTTACCATCCCTCCACTTTAACATGTTGATGACCAAAAAATTTATAGATAGCAGAAATCTTGAGGTTATCTGGTTCAAAACATTCACGAGGAATCTTGATACCTAGAGGAGTTAAATAATTTGCTGGAGGCCACATAGGGAGTACATTGCAGAGACAAAAATCTTTGAAAATATAACTTCTCTTTTTTATTTGCTTTTTGATAATATCTTTTGGATCTGTTGGAAGCCACAGAATTACTGAGACAAATGAAACTTATGTACCTTTCCCTACTGTTTTCCACTCTATTTCTTCCATTCAGTCTCACATGTTCTCTTCCCACACCAATTTCCCAACTTCTCTGGTGTTTTCCATCCCTTTGCCACCCCAGACCATTCAGCTTAGTTTTAAAGGTCCTTTTAGCCTTAGACATAAATCCCATCCTCCAAGCTCTGTGATCATTGTACTCTACCTCTCCTGAGATGGTCACACAATAAAGAGGGCCATTTTATGAATGGGAGAGGAGGGAGAAGGCGGAGAAGGAACTGTGCCAGTTTCTATTTAATGACCTGCTACTTGGGCTGCTTTTTCTTATCTATGTCAAGAAAAGGGCAGACAATTCATTTACCAAGAGGAGATATTTGCAGAGTTCCAAAGGTTTTGCCAGATGGGAAGGGGATACTAGAATAGGATCCCCCATTGAGGATTCTAAAAAGAGAAAATGGATGAATATGGCATGTGAACACATATGGATAAAGTGTGGATATGGATGCTGAAAGAAAGCCTGGAAATGTAGGTCAATGTGGTTGTAGTATTAATAGAAATTTGGATCACATATGCATAAAAATAGGTCTATCCATGAAATATTCCAGGTGGATGGATACACACACACACACACACACATACACACACACACACACTCACATACTCACATGCTTATACTCCCTTCATATAAATGTGCATTAGTAGTATATGAAGATTCTAAACACAAGATCTTAATTTCTGAATGAAATGATTTCACTTCCCATCCCCCAACCCCCATCTGAGTTTCTTTTTCTATACTTTAATTACGAAATGTTTTGCCTCTGAATTGGAACTGCAATAACAGCCTGATAGATCATTTTTCTTAGGCAGAACTGCCTTGCCTTCAAAAAAAATGTCTTTATTGATACATTTGTATTTTCTTTAGAGTACCATGATATTCCCCAGTACTCCTTCTCCTCCCCCTTCCAGAAAGGCATTCTAGATAACAGATAATGTCTAAAGATAGAAAAGAGGAAAAAAAATCAGCATAATTGATTAATATATTGAAAAAGTCAGAAACTCCGTGTAACTTACAACACTTATAAACCTCCCAACTCTGCAAAGGTGTACGATGGACGTGTCTTTTAGTATTTCTTCACTCGAGTCAAGCTTGATTTTTCTGATTTTGACGTATTTATTTCTGAACTTTTTGGTGTGTGATTATGCTTTCCCTTTACATTGCTGTTGTCACTGTGTACATGGTTTTCTTGGCTCTGCTCCTTTCACTCTCCTTCAGTTCTTATAGATCTTACTTATGTTACTCATTTCTTATTGCTCAGTAATAGTCCACCACAGTCATATATCACAGTTTGGTTAGCCATTCTCCAATTGATGAACACCTACTATTTCTAGTTCTTACAACCACAAAAATTGTTGTCACGAAGGTTTTTGTGTATAGGGAAGCTTTCTTCTTGTTAATGGACTCCTTGAGGTATGAGTCTTATAATGGAATTTCTGAATAAAGGAATATGGAAACTTTAATCAGTTTATGTACACAACTTAAAATTGCTTCCTAAAATGGTTATGCTGATTCACAGATCCATCAATACTGCATTGCTGTGTCTATCTTTACACATCCTTTCCAATATTGAGTATTCCCATTTTTTATCACTTTTTTTTTTCCAGTTTGGGGGGTATTAGGTGAAACCTCAGGGTTGTTTTGATTTGCATTTCTCTTATTTTTAGTGATTTGAAGTATTCTTTCATGTGATTATTAATACTTTCTAATTCTTCTTTTAAAAACTATTTGCTCATATTCCTTTACTACTTATTTATTGGAGAATAACTTTTGGTCATGTGTGTGAATTCATATACATGCACGTATATATATATATATATATATATATACACACACACACACACACACACACACACACACATTTGTATATGGATGAATATGCTTATACCTGCATATTTATCTCTCTATCTAGATCTATGCCTTTCTCTCTCCCTCTCATTTCTGTCTTAGTCACTAAACCTTTATTAGAGAAATTTGTCACAGATTTTTTCCATTCAACCACTTCCTTTCTCATCCTAGATGCATTAATTTTGTCTGTGACAAAGCTTTTTAGTTTCATGTAATCAAAGTTATAAATTTTACTTTTTATAATTACCTTTTTTCTTGTTGATTAAGAATTCATCTCCTACTCATAGCTTTGAGAGGTATATGACCTGTTTCTCTTCTAAATTTTTTAAATCTAAGCCTAATTTGATCTAAGGTTGATCTAAACCAGCAGTTCTCAACCTGTGGGTCACAACCCCTTTGGGGGTCCAATGGGGTCACCTAAGACCATCGGAAAACACATATTTCTGATAGTCTTAGGAACTGAGACACCACTCCTCTCTCCGTCTCCAGGTGGGTCTGCCCACATGCAGATATGCCCACATATGAGTATTAAAGGGTCACGGCATTAGGAAGGTTGAAAACCACTGATCTAAACCCAATTTCTCCTAGACCGTTTTCTAGTTTTCCCAGCAGTTTATACATACATACCTACATACCTACATACATACATACATACATATATATAAATAAGGAATTTTTCCTTAGGTAACTTGTGTTTCCTTTTTTATCAGACTAAATTCCATTGTTTTTTTTATTCCCCCTGTCTAGTCTCTATTTTAAAATCTTCTTGGAGATTTTTTCGAAGCTCTCTAATTTTTAACCAATACTTATATAGTTTTGATGACTGCTGCTTCATAATATCTTTCATTGTCTGGAAATGCTATCTCCCTTTCATTCCTACCTTTCATTATTTCCCTTGATATTCTAGATAATTTCTTTTTCAAATTGAATTTTATTATTTTAAGTTATGTAAATTTTAGCTTGATAATTGTATTGCTATAACATTAAAAAACTGTAAATGAGGGGCGGCTAGGTGGTGTTGTGAGTAGAGCACCGGCCTTGGAGTCAGGAGGAGGACCTGAGTTCAAATCCGACCTTTGACACTTAACACAAAACTAGCCATGTGACCTTGAGCAAATCACTTAACCCCAATTGCCCTAACTTCCCCCCTCCAAAAAGCAAAAAAAATAACCAAACAAACAAACTATTAAATGAACTTTGGCAGTATTGCCATTTTTATTATATTTACATTGTCCAGTTATGGGCACTGAACTCCAGCAATTTAACTTCTTTATTTCTTTAAAAAAAACTTTGTAATTGAATCTATGTAAATATTTTTTGTGCTTTGGAAAATCAATTCCCAAATATTTTATGCATCTTATGGTCATTTGAAATGAAATTTCCCTTTCTATTATTTCCTCTTGTAATTTTGTTATTACTATATAGAAATTGTGTGGGACAAGAATGACCCTTGCCCAAATAAAAATAAGTAGAGAAATCTCCAAGTAGAGACAGGAAGGATTTATTTAATTATTTCTTCTTGCAAGAAGGGAGGTTTCTCTACTAGAGGCAATCTAGTAGGAGAGGCAAAATACAAAATGCAAAGCTTGGTTATATATCCAAAAGAACAACCATTCTCCTCCCTCTCTGTTCTGTCCTGTTCCTGTTAATTAGGAACCGAGGTGCACAACTTTAACTGCAAAAATCTCCTGGCATTGCAGGTGAAATGTCAGCAATATCAAAAAGCAGAAGGTACATGTCTAGCGGACATGAAAACAGACAAAATAGGTCATTAGTATCAACTTAGATATGAAAGCAGAAAATAAATGTTGTAACAATATCAATATAGATATGAAAGCAGACAATATTTTAGGAATCATGGGGATTTTAGGACATGGTGACCTGCCTGGAGTTTCTGAAGCAGGATTTCCAATTTTATATTTGTATAGGTCAGGTGGTGGTCAGTGGAAGCAAGTCTGGGACATTCAGGCCTGTGGTTAAATCTTCAGGTTTTGTGCTTTCCCCTCTTACTCATTAGCTAAGCTTAGCAAAAATTCAACTTACGACCAGGGAAGTAAGGCAAGAGTCCCAGGCTCCCAGCCTGGTTACTAAGTCTTTGATACTTTATTACAATTCTGTTCAGATTTCTGGAATGTTACCTGAGAAGTTTTCACTTTTATTCCATTCAGAAATGCTGTTGATTTTTGAGAGTTTCTTTTTTTTCCTTTTGGAAGGAGGAGGCTAGGCAATTGAGGCTAAGTGACTTGCCCAAGGTCACAAGCTAGTAAGTGTCAAATGTCTGAGGCTGGATTTGAACTCAGGTCCTCCTTACTCCAGGACTGGTGTTCTATTCACTGCACCACCTAGCTGCCCCTTGAGGGTTTATTTTGTAAACTACAACTTTGCTGAAGTTATTGTCACAATTAGTATCTTTGCTGATTCCTTAGGATTTTCTAAGTAAAACATCATATTTTAGACAATAAGTGTAGTTTTATTCCTGCTTTACTTCTCTTTAATTTTTTTTCTCTCATCTTATTATTGCTAGCATTTCTAAACCTATACAGTAGTGGGGACCCTGGATCTCTTTTCTTTACTCTTGGGAAAAGTTTATTGGGAAAGCAAATAGAAATTAAGCAAATAGAAAGTTTTGGGAAAAAATTGAGAATAGTTCTAGTGTATTCTCTTTGCATATTATGGTTTTGGGTTGTTAGATACTTTTTATGATCTTAAAAAAAGGTCTCACTATATATGTGTGTGTATATACACATGCACATGGATATACATATGTGTAAAAATAAAAGTTTTACTTTCTCAATGTTTTTTTTTTACATATATCTATTGAGATAATCATGTGGTTATAGATGTTTTTGTTTCTAATATAATTAACTATGCAGTTTGTTTTCCTAACATAACTATTCTTGCATCCCTGGTATAGCTTAAACCTGGCAAAAGTTGAATGATTTTTTTGGATGAATCACTATAGTCTTACAGAATTTTATTTAAAATTTTTGAATTGACATTCGTCAGTGATATTGGTCTTAGTTTCCCTTCTGTCCTTTATCCTTTCCTGGTTTAGAAGTAAGTATTCAGACTATATTTGTCTCAAAAGGAATTTGATAAGGTGATCTTTTTATTAATTTTTGAAAATAATTTGTACAGTGTGGATTATATAATTTTTCTTTAAAAGTTTGATAGAATTCTCTTGTGAATTCATTTGAAAAAAAAACAACTCTCTGGTTGTTCCTTTACAGCTAGATTTATTTCCTTTCCTGAGGTGAACTTTAAGATCTCTGGTCTTCCATTAGTTTAGGCATTTTATGTTTTTGAAAGTATTCCTCTATTTCTTTTGTGTTCTCAGTTTTCCCTAGCATATAACTAAGTATAATAGGTTCTGATAACTCTTTTTATTTCATTTGGTTTTCTTGTGATTTTAACTTTTCCATTTGCGAGTTTCTTGATTTGATTTTCTGCCCTCTTTTTAAAAAATCAGATCAGCAAAACGTTAATCAATTTCATTAGTCTTTTCAAAGTGCTAACTTTTAGTTTTGTTTATCATTTCTTTGAATTTTTAATGTGTAGTTTAGTTGTCTTCTAATTTTTAATCTCTTTTTCTCTCACTTTGGATTCATTTGTTGGTTTTTTAAAAAATGCATGATAAGTTAATTAATCCTTTTTCTTTCTATTTGCTTAATGTATGTTTATAGGAATATGATTTTTTTCCCCTAACAGGAGTGCATCCAAGAAATTTTGCTGTTTTGTTTTTATTATTATCTTTCTTTCATGTAATTATTAATTATTTCTATATCTTTTTTTGACAAGTTAAGTATTTAGGATTTTATTTTTAAGTTTTTATTTGTCTGTGTTTTTTGTTTGTACACCTTATAGTCTGTAAAGGCTATGTTTACTATTTCTGCCTTTTTATATTTATAATATCCCTGTGCACTGACTATTTTTGTTTATACACATATATATGAATACATACATATATACACATATATTTGTATGTGTCTATATATCTACATATGTGTGTATCTATGTATATGTGCATATATATGTGGTAGAAGATATTATAAGTCTTTTAGCTCTAGTTTCTTCATCCATTTGTTCAACTCAATATTTTTCTTTTGTTGATCATTGTTAGTTTTAGTTGAAACTGAGAGAGAGATATTCATTCATTCTTTAAGCATTCATTAAGTGCCTACTTTATGTCAGGTACTGTGCTTAGCACTAAGGATATAGAGAGGCAAAAGACAGTTCCTGCCCTCTAGGAGCTTTCAATCTAACGATTAAAATCTACTGCCGTTATTATATTACTGTTTATGCCTTTTAATAGATCAGTTAATTTTTCTCTGTGAATTTAAATGTAAGGCATTTGGAGTTAAAAGTTTAATATTGATATGGGCATGTTTTCCATGGTTCCTTTCAGCGTAATGTAGTTTTTTATTTACTCATTTTTAGGTTACAAATATTTGTTTTCACTACTTCTGATAGCACTCCTTCTCCTCCTTTTTTTGGATTCACCTGATATATTGTAAAGTATTTTCCCCCCTAGCCTTTTATTTTTATTCCATGCCTACCTTTGTTTTTTAGGCATATTTCTTGTGGGGTTTTATTTTCATCTCTGATATGTCGTTCTTTTTTGTTTTATTGGACATATTTAATCAGTTTACATTTAAAATTCTGAGATTTAGAGTGTTGTTTTCCTCCATTTGTCTTTGTTTTTGTGTTTCTCTCCCAAATTAAACTCTCCCTTTTCTTTAAAAAATACAATATTTTATCTCTTCAGTTTTTTTAACTTAATCTACTTTAAGCTAACTTTATTCCCATCTACTCTCTTCTTCTCTCCCTTTCCTCTCTTTTTCTCATTTGTTATTCTTTCCCCTAGTTTTAGAGTTTTGTTTAACTTATTAGTTCCCCCCTCTTCCTTTTATGCAGTTATTTACTTCTTCCCTTCTTCCCCTACCTTGGTTAAGTAGTTATGTAAACCCAACCTCCCCCCCTCCCCTTTTCCTCTCCTTCAGCTTATTAGATTTTAAAATTCCATTTTAAGTAACTTTTTCTAAAGGATTTCCCCCCATCCTCTTCATTATTTATCTTCCTTTTCTTATCTTTTTGAACTTTATTCTTTAATTCATGCCCCTTATACTTATTTAATATAGTATTTACTATTTATTTAGTCTCTGTATTCTTCACGGCCTTAAAGTATCTAAGGTACCTATTTGGGGTTTTCTCTTCTAAATGGTTTATAAGTTATTGTCTTGTATGTTTTGCATATTGATCCCACTCCTGCCCTTTTCTGCTGTTGTCCTTCACTCTCTGAAATACCACTCCCTGCATGTGATAGAGAGTTTATAGCCCTATTATATGAATTTTCCTACATCTCCGATCATGCAATTCATTATTAACCTTTGCCCTCCCATGATCATTCTTCCCCTCTTCTGCCATTAAATCTCTTCCATAGGGCAGAAAATCAAATCAAGAAACACTCTTCTGAGCGTTAGTTGTCCCTAGGAGCTCTCATCCACCTTCTATTGAGGAAGGATAAGTAGTTTCTCTAAGCATTGAATCCTTGCCAGTTATAACCCATGTAAGGTCTACACCCCCTTTTATAGAATCTCTCCCTTGCCCCTGCCAGAGCATTTATCAGTGGTGCCCCTCCTACCATGAAAAGAAGACTTCACCCTTTCCTATCTCTGTTTCAGTCCTTATCTTTGTCCCCTCACCCCTTCTCTCATAGGCTGTTTTCTTCCTGAAAGACTATAGGAGTTATTTCTCTTTCATTGTTAAACTTTGACTTGATTTGGCTTGATTCCATAGCTTCTAACTAGCTTCTTTCTCTCTTTTTATGTGCCTTTCCATTACATCATTTAGTCCCATCAAATAAAAAAAGATACATGTAGGTGGGATGTTGTGAGATGTCCATGATGTTTCAGGTCTGTTTCTCCCCCATTGCTTCTACTGGGTATCTGCTTTCACCCTTGTCTTGTGTATATTATAGTTTCTCTGTGGTTCTTTTATTACTGTCCTTAGTTGCTGTGTTTGTTTGTGTACCTTTCTTATATTGACATTGTTTAGACTTGAAGCGGTTCCCAACCTGTGGGTCATGATCCCTTTGGAGGTCAAATGACCCTTTCGCAGGGGTCACCTAAGGCCATCAGAAAACACATATTTCTGATGGTCTTAGGAACCGAGACATCACTCCTCTATTCATCTCCTGGTGGGTCTGCCCACATGCAGATATGCCCACATATAATGGGTTGCAGCATTACGAAGGTTGAGATCCATTGGTTTAGAGTATTTGAAATTTTGAATCTGATTTTCTTTCTAAGAATTTTTTGAAAACTTTTTTTTTAATATTAAACATCCATTTTTCCCTCCCATCCCCATCCCCAATGCTTAGGCTAAGGTTTGCAATGTATGTCACCTTGGGTTGATTTTGAGATTTTAAACTTTGAAGATCTTTTTGTAGAATTTGTAGAATTTGTTGTTTTTCATTAGAAGTGTTAAATTTAAACATTATATGTCTTGGAGTGTTAGCAAGGGTCTTTTTCAGGGATATTTTGTGGACACTTTGGATTAGCATTTTTTTCTGTGTTCAGAAGTTTTGGGCTAATTTTAAAAAAATTATGATATTCAGGTTTTTTGAGTTGTTATGTGTTACTGAGAGATTTAAAATTCTTAAGTTGTCTCTATACAGCCTATGTTTAAGATCATTATATTTTGCTTATATAAAGATCATGTTTTCTTTTAACATTACTGCTTCCCCCCTCTTCTCTTCCAGATTGTCCTTTACTTCTGTGCATTAACATTCTCAATCAGTTATTCTCTATTTTTTTTAAAGTAACACTTAATTATGTGGATTCAGGTTTTCTATCTTGTCAATAATTTCTGTTTTATAATCCATAAATTCAGATTTCACAATTCTTATTTCTCTTTTAAACCATCCAGGAACATCCTCCTGTTGTTCCATGCTCTCTTGGGGATAGAGAGGGTCCCTTACCTCTTCAGGTATTGGTTAGTTTTCTTTTGTCTTGTAATATGTATTTATAGATACCTAGACTCATTTAGTGGTTTGAAGGCCATCTCCCCTTTCATGGTTTATCTGCTTATTCTTAAGTTCTTTAATTGAGTTTTCTTTTTCCTGAGATTTTTTTGGGGGTAATTTCAGTATTTCCTCCTCCTTATGTTCCCTTCTTGTTTACTTTTGGACTCTTTCTCCTTTTATTGTGATTTTCCTAGGGGATGACCTTCAAAGCTTTCCTAGCCTCCTACCATGCTTGGCAATTCATATTTCTAGGACCAGCTAGATACCAAGCTCTTTACCTCAGGCTTAGTGGGGTGCCACACAACCACACACATGGATTCTGCCCATGTTGATGTCTCAGTCAGCACAAACTTATGCTTTTTTGTCATATGTAGCCCTGGGTTGTGGAGATATAAGTAGAGGTGAATCCTGTTATAAGCCTGTGGATCAGCTTGTGTAACTCTGCTGGAGCATGGTGAGTTGTGGGGGAGGGGTTGCTGAGTGAGTAAAGTGGGGGTTAGGTATTGGGCTTCTCTCTTATTTGTTCATTAGGGTTCTTGATGTGCTAGATTGTGGACACAGCAGAAATGGCTTTATTTCTTGTTTATTTGGAGATGTTTAAGAGGTCGTGAAGATCAGAGAAATATCTAATCCTTCATATTATTGATCATGTGATTTGGAAGTCTCTATAACCAAGAAGTTTCAACTTTTTATACTCTACTATGGGCAACTATTGAATGACTAAGTTTCTTTTGCCGATGAAAATGTCTGTTTTGTTGACTTCTAATATGTGGTAGGAACAATATCCTAAAGCACTACTCCATGTAGGGTAGGCCAATTTTTCCTACTGAAACCTTCCTTGAGACTTATTGTCCCAAGGAACTAAGGACCTATAAGGGGTTGTGACCCATAGTTTAAGAAGCACCAAAGTGGTTATGAGAGGAAAAAGTTTAAGAAGTCCTGGTCTATACCATTGTTAGAGCTTCCTGGTGGCCTACATATAAAAGCCAGTTTATGAGGTATCACTATCCCATCCCTTAGGCTTCTGACCTGAAGACCATCTTAGAAAACACAGAGACATGGTAGCTGCTTCCAATGGAATTCATGCTGTACCCTTGCTGAAAATCTTCTAAAATTGCTAGGTGGTCTATGAGTATTTCTTTTCACTCCAATGCCAAACTTGAAATGCTAGACTAGAGGGAATTAAAATATCTTTTTCAATGGAAAAGCTCATATTTTCAATATTCCTCGCCTCTCAGTTGCAAATCATATAGTAATACAATCTCAGGAAAATTAAATTATAGGTGATCCAAATAGCAATTAAAATACTCATAGTGGTTGTAAGTGAGCTATGGTGTATTACCACTGGGGATTTGCACAAGACAATTGAGACAAAAAACATCGGTAACTATATGTACAGCTAGATATGTAGGGAAAGTGGGAGATAAAGGATGGATTGTCTTAGTGATGAAATGGTATCTAGAAAATGTTAAAATGTACAATAGGAGGTAGCTAGGTTACACTATAAGGTGCAGAGTTCTGGTACTGTAGTCAAGAAGATTTGAATTCAAATCTGACTTATTAAGTACTTATTAAGTGCAGGACATTGGGCAGATCACTTAAAACATCTGTTTTCCTCAGTTTCCTTGACTATAAAAAAAAGGGAGAACACCATATAGAGTTTTTATGAGGATCAAATGAGATAATATTTGTAAAACACTGAGCACAGTGCCTGACTTATGGCAAATGCTGAATAAATCCTTCCTTTACCTCTTCCCCTACTCACCTCTTCCACATGAGGTTTCATTAAAGCTACCCCAGGGTCCAGATGTGAGCTGGATTTATATTTAATTGTTTTTTTTTTTTAAAGCATATTACTTCCCTCCCCCCAATTCCCAAATGTATTTACTTCATTGGTCAACCGGAGGGTGTAGTTAGTTCAAAAGAAAGGAATGTAATGGAATAGCACAGAAATAAAATTAGCAGTAGAATATTTCTCCATTGACCTAAGGAATTGCTCTTCTACAAATATAATATCATCAGCGGTATGAGAGACCAAGCCAAGGGAACATATCTGGGCAGAGCACATTTCATTCAGGAGCTGCTCATGCCTTCCATGCTGAAGGGCAGCTAGTCTCTTCTAATGATATCATTACATGGTTTCAGTTGGGGTTGATTTTACTCTGTGCTGCTCTAACTTGTCTTACATTACTTTACTAGATATTGCTCCATTGGCCTCATGGTCACTGCCAAGCATTGCCCCACTGAATATATTTCAATGAGTTCCAAAGGATGAAAAGAGAATGAGAGAGCTTTCTTTTTCTTTCATTTCTGCACTCTAGTGGGATTCCTTAGAAGAGATGATCTCTCTTACCTAAAAGGAGTGGAGTGGACTGGGCCATTTCAATTTCAGTTTAGAGATTAGAGGCTTAAACATCAGCTCATTTAGGGATGTAGGGTCTTACATATCCAATCATCAGACTTGGAAGGGAAAAAAAAAACCTTCAACAAAATTTTCTTCATAAGGTGAGGAATTTTTCTCAATTCCCAAAGTCTTAGCTGGCTATAACTTTTATCTCCAGAAGAATAGTCTATGCTAGAAGGAAAGTGAAACAGAGTGTTCATCCAGATAATTAGATCCCATGGGCATTGAATAAAATTCAAAGATATTTAAAACTATTCCCTCTTGCTAAGTAGGAATAATGTCTGTGTCCTGAGTCTATCTGCGACTTAGGGTTCGAAAAGCTTTATCATTTTCTACCAATTTCTGATCATCCATTTGAACACTTTCAAAATTATTTTTAGGGGGCTGATTTTTAACCACTTTGTGGGTGTGAAGCCCACAGTTTTTGTCTGCCCTCCAAGATCCTTTGGATCTTTGAGAGGCAAAAAACAAAACAAAACACAAAAACATAGGTAGTATGTATAAAAGGCTATCTTCTACTGTAAACTTTTATTCCAGATTCTTCCTTTGTGTTTTTTTTTTTTAATGTATATGTGTCATGAGCTTCCCAGGCTTTGAATTGTATGCCTTGGGCAAGCCACTTAAATCCCCTTCAAAAAAACCCAAACCCTAGAGTAATGCTGCTGATGCATTCCATGCATCTTCTATGGTTATGGTTATGCATAGGGTGAGATAGCCTAGAAGTTCTATTGAAGGGATATGTACATCAATGAAATCACTGACCCTCTGAAATATTCCAGTCTTTTCTAGCTAGAGGTAGTGCCAGCAGAAAAGATGGTAAACTGACTAGACTTTAATTTCAATTTCAGTTAAGTGACTAACTAATGCTCTTGGTGGGGAATAAACTGTTTATGAAGAGAAAATAACACTTAGGGGAATTCTTTAAATCAAGCACCAGTGAATACTTCAGTAATCATTTAATGATTACTGGCACCATTAAAATGAGGAAGATAAATTCAGAATAACTACAGTTAGAAGTCTACTGATTTCTGCAAAGTTATATCTTATTGAAAAGGTATTATAACGATGCTGTATTGCAATCAGAAAGGTTTAGTCCACAGAAGTGAACAACAGAGAAGAGTGAACAAAAGTGAACAAAAAGAGAAAAGGGGTAAAGACTTTTTGGCTATTATTTCTTGCATCAAAATCCAAATTTCAAAATTAAAAATAAAAAAATCAACATAAAAATCAATTTAAAAAACCTATGATTTTGTCACTGTGGGAAAGCTCCCATGACACAAATCACAACACTGCCAACACTGAGAGTTTTTAAAGTTGCTTAAGATGCAGAAAGGTTAAGTGATTTGCCCATGGACAAACAACTAGTGGCTCTGAGTCATGAGATTTGAACCTAGATCTTCTTGTCTCCAAGTCCAGTGTGCTACATACAGTGTCAGATTGCCCCTCAATTATTTTTTGAAGTATGAGTAAGGACAAGATTGAAGGTTCATTCCTAGTATGAGCCAGCGCCCTGAGCTCAGCTTCATGGACACCGTTTGTGTCCCTAAACCCTGGCCAACCACTTCTGAAATGGGAACATTAAACTGGGTAAGGCTATATGGATGAATAAGGGTCAAGTCATCACTTTTTTTTAGATGGGTCAAAAATAATTTGAAGAACACTTTTCGAGAGACTTACCATGAAGAACATTGATGAAAGGTTCTCTAAATATATAAAATGTAAGAAGTCCCAGAGAATCATTGGAACCAGATGTTCAATAGAGTACAAAAGATGTAGCCATGGAGAAATGGTGGCATAATATATTGTATAAAGATTTAAGAAATTTTGCTACCGAGAAAGATGTTAGGTTTGCTGTCTCAGACTGTCTTTTGAAGCAGACAGTTCAGAGGCATTATAACAAATAATGGCAGGCACATGGGATATGCCAGTTTCAAGTCAATTACACAAGTATTTATTAAGCAAAAACAAAAATAACAACAACAACAACTCTGAGAGTCTCTCCTTGGGGCCAGGCTTGCCCAGGATTGAACCAAGAGAATGAACTTGAGTCTAGAATTGATGGTGATGGGGAGGCTATCTTTTGACGGAAAGAGAGTTGTCCTGGGATTGTGTAGCCTTTACATTTATTTAGTTTCCTGTTTTATCCCTCCATTAGAATGTAAGGTCCTTCTGACAAGGAATGTAATTGCATCCCCAGTATAAGATAATGTCTGGTATATGGTTGGTACTTATGGGCTTACTGAATTGACTCACCACTGGGAATCAAATACCTTCAGAACTCATGTCCTATTTTTGGCAGGTCAGTAGGAACATTCTCATATCGAGAATCTTGTTGTTCAGTCATTTCAGTTGTTTCTGATTCTCTATGACCCTATTTGAGGTTTTCTTGGCAGAGATACTGGACATGTCTACAGTTTCCTTCTCCAGTTAATTTTTCAGATGAGGAAACTGAGACAAGCAGGGTTAAGTAATTTGCCCAGGGTCACACAGCTAGTGTCTGAGGCCAAATTTGAACTAAGAAAATGAGTCTTCTTGACTTCAGGCTCAGCGCTCTCTCCACTGTATAACTTAGCTGTTCTTCATATCTGGATATATGTGTATTTTCTGTTATTATATTCATTGGATTTTAAGTTCCTCAAGGGCAAAACTGTCTTCTGTTTCTTTGTACCTTCATTTCTTAGCACAATAAATGCCCACTAACTCAGTGACACTTCTCAGTGTCATAGAATCTTAAAGTTGGAAAGAACCTTTGAAACCACCTAATCTAACTTGCTCATGTTTTTGGATGAGGAACTGAGGATCAGAGAGGAGAAAAAACTTGCATGAGATCATAATGTCTGCTAGAAAAGAATTGGTCACAGAGGCTAGAGGGGTAGACCTGGCATTAGGAAGACCCAAGTTCAAATCCGGCCTCTAAGACTTATTAGCTGTGTGACATTGGGGAAGCTATCTAACCTCTGCCTGCCTCAGGCTCCTCATTTGTGCAATGAGGATGATAATAGCACCTGCTTCTTGTTATGAGCATCAAAGGAGGTAACATTATATAAAGCACTTTACAAACCTTATTTTTTAAAATTAAAAAAAAATTTTATTGCTCTTTTGGAAGGGGGAAGGCAGGGCAGTTGGGGTTAAGTGACTTGCCCAAAGTCACATGGCTAGTTTTGTGTTAGGTGTCTGAGGCGGGATTTGAATTCAGGTCCTCCTGACTCCAGGGAGGGTACTCTATTCACTGCGCTACCTAGCTGCCCCACTTTACAAACATTAAACTGCTATTTATAGAAGTAGTATTAATTTTATCCCTATTATTACTGTAGGTTTCATGGGTCCTAGTCTGGAGATCTTTCTTTTCTACCTATTTCCTTTCTTGGGCATCTCTGTTATTAATTCCTCAAGGCATTTCTTAACTCTAGTTTTCTTTATGATCCTTACAATGTGCAAAAGGCAGAATTTCTTCTTTATTTAGAAGCAAAACTCTTTACATCTTGAAATCTAAAACAGAGCTGCAGGCCCTTCATAGTGTACCTGACACAGAACACTTTTTTTCTCCTTTCTTCCATTAATCTTAAATTCTGAAGGATTTACTAAGATCTCTTATCCCTTGATCTAAGACAGCAGAGTAGAGTCTGAAACAACCACAAAGATTACAGCTGAGGCATAAGCTGTAGATCTAAAGAGCCATATAAAGCCAAAATATCATTAAAAGCAAAGATTGAAAGTGTTAGATTCAGTTCAAGCCTTTTACCAAGCACCAGGGTGGCAAGGGGGTGGTGGCAGCTTGTAAAGGGTCCCTTTTGTAATGGAACTTTAGAAACAATAGAGGATTAATTTCATTATGTTGTGTTTTTGTTTCATAGTCATTTCTGGTTTCCTTACCACTTGCCATTGGACCCGCTCATACAACAAAGGAAAAAATTCAAAGAAAAATGATCAGTAAAGTGACATTTCTGTTTTGTCCCTGTGGTCACTTACCTCTCTATCTGTAAATGGAGGTAGTAATAGAACCTACTTTCCATGGTTGTTGTGAAGTTGAAATGGAATTATATTTGTTAAGTCCTTTGTAGAACTTAAAGTTCTATTAAGATGTTATCTATCTATCTATCTATCTATCTATCTATCTATCTATCTATCTATCTATCTATCTATTTATCTGTCTGTCTGTCTGTCTGTCTGTCTATCTATCTATCTATCTATCTATCTATCTATCTGTCTGTCTATCTGTCTATCACCACCACCACCACCACCACCATCATCATCATCATCACCATCATCATCATCACCACCACCATCATCATCATCACCGTCATCATCATCATCATCATCACCATTGAGGAGAAAGTATGTTTCATTCTTTATTCTCTCTGATGAAGACTCTAATGAAGACTAGTTATTACAAGTACTCACAGTTTGGATTAATTTTCATTTTCATTACTGTATTTACTTGAAGCTGTATGAAAGTCTTTCAGAGTGAGAAAATCCCCCTTCCCATTTATATATCTGCTCCTACTGCATATTTTCCAGTCTTAGAGAGTTATCTGTGAGCACTTAGGGGTTAAGGGAGTTGCCCAGGATCACACAGATAACCTATGTCAGAGACAGAGCTTGATCTTAAGCTTGAGGCAGCTCTCTATCCATGATACCACATTGGTTCTCATACGTCTCAAGTTTTCCTATATTTCTCTGACTTCTTTTTATTCATCACTTCTTACTCTCCAGTAATATTCTATTATATTCATAGATCTTTTCTTTATCCATTCTCTAACTGATGGGTGTCTGCTTTGTTTCTAACTCTGCTACCATCAAACACGTAGCTGTATAAATGGATTGGTGTTTATGTTGTGACCATGGAATTTCAGAATTTGAGAGTTAAAGTGGACTTCATAAACTGTTTTATCCAGCACACCAGAGGTCACCGAAATTTTGCTTGAAGGAAGACCTTTAAGGAGAGGGGACCCACTGCCTCTCAAAACAGCTTATTCCATCATAGATTGAACCTCACTCACTCTTAACCATGGCAGGAAAGTTCACCAGGTTCATCAAGATCAAATTTAACCAATCCCAATCCTTCCAATAGAGCAGCTCTAATTGTGAGAAATCTTTTTGGGGTATATGTCCAGTAGTGGAAGTGCTGGGTCAAAGGATGTAAACACCTTAGTGCTACTTTCTTACACAATACTTGGTGGCTTTCAAAAACTCTCAGACCAATTCAAAGCTTTATAAATAATGCATTAATGTACCGATCATTTGGGGGTATATTTTCCTCTTCTGAGCATGAGTTTCAGGAGGAGGAGGAGGACTCCATTCCTGAAAAAAAAGTACAATTTTTCAAATATTGACATGCTATTCTATTGGGGCTTTTTGATGATTGATTGATATATTAACTTCCTCAAATTATTAAAATCAATGGTCTTTTTTAAACCAGAGAGGAAGTGTTTTTTAAAATAAGAGATATTAGAATTTACTGAATATATTGTCTGCATTCCAGGTTCCATGCCCAATGAGAGAGACTAACCAAACTTTCTTGATAATTGAACTGAAAGAGTAAACTCAAACTAGGAAAACAATTAGACTTCCCATGACAATAGTCAATTGAAATGTATGACATCATTCAGTTTTCAGATGAATCCTAATTGAACAATGAGATCAGATGATTGATGAGGATCAGAATTGTTCAGATTTAATCCTGATGAGTCAGGAGAACTTTCCTACCATAATAGAGCGGGTGAGATCCAACCCACAGGTGTTTCTTCTGGGTTTGTAGGAATGGGGTAGGAGGATTGGAACCAGCATATGTATTTTGTGGTTGGTTCTTTAAAGCAGGATTGATGAGTAGTATAGTTGATTCTGGACATCTGAATTAAGGTCCAGGATAAGGTAAGGGCAAAACTGGCCACAACTAAGTTTTTAACTCCACATTAGAGTGGGTGAATGAAATGGGTGAAGGGAAGGTGGAAGGGAAGAAGCAATCCTTGACACTGGTTGCACAGACATCTATATATAGATATATGGGTGACAAGTCAGGCCATAAGAAGAGAAGCAAAAGAGAATGTCCAGACAGGGATGAACCTTGGGTTGAAGCAATCTTGACTCTCATGCAAACATAGCAAAAGATCACCAGAGAACTATCCTGATGGTTCAAGGACAACTAAGTTATTCCCATAATCACAAACAAACAGGATTTATTCTTCTAGGATAAATGATATGGACCTGCTAATGATTCTCTGGCAATTTTGAATGTCAAGGAGAAAGAGGAGTTGGCACTGCCGTTCCTAACTGATCAGATTGTGTGTAGGAAAACACTGACGGACTTTATAACACACTCTTGCCAAATTGGTAGCATGACTCAACCCTCCATTGTAGCAGGGCACACTTCGTATGGAGCAAATGGGAAGACTAGGACTGTGGCAGATGTCTTAAGAACAATGTTATTAAGTTCCTCCAAACATTCAAGAAGCCTATTTATTTTAATCATTGTAATAGTTCCTACTAAATAGAAGAGGGTAAGTGCTTGAAATAATAAAAAATGCCACCTCAAGGACACAAGTCACTGAACAGTGACAATAGATTCCCAAGCCACAAATAACCAGGATAACACATACATTTCAAGATGGTAATGCAGGCTGCATTTTTATCAAAGTGGCATTCCGTGGTGGTGGTAGAGAAAATGACTTCTAATTTAGGCCGTAGGATGTAACCAAGTGCTGTTAAGTACCTTTAAATAGATAGTACAACTAACTACCTTATATCCTATTAATGGCAAAAAAAGTCACTGAATATACAAATTGATTTATATCCAAGATATGCCTATGCTATCTTGATGAAGCCAGTATGATAATGGGTAACCTGTTTCTATTTCTAACAGATATCAGTTGGGTTTTTCCCTTTCCCTTTAGATATGAACAACATACAATGATTATGGAGGGATCATGTACTCAAGTCAGGACATGGGACTTTAGGACTTCTTGTGTCAGTAGGCAAGCTGGGTTTCTAGGGATTATCTTGTGAGTCAAAATTGAATAAAGAGGAAGATATTACTAGGTGCACAGAGCTATTTAAGGCTCTTAGGCAATAATAAAGGTTTGCCTCTCTTGAGAACTGTGTTTACCCTATTAATTCTAACTGTTCTCTTATATTGCAGCCCCTAGTTTCTCAGTTTGACACTCCCTCTGTTTCTGATAAGAATCTCTATTGGTTGTATGTCACAGATTCATAGAAGAGCTTTTAGAGGCCAGGTAGTCAGAGTCAGGACAGCTCTACTTTATGAGTTCAAATCCAGCTTCAGATACTTATTGGTTGTAATACCTGGGTAAGTCACTTCATCCTGTTTGCCTCAGTTTCCTTATCTGGAAAATGAGCTGGAGAAAGAAATGGCAAACCACTCTAGTATCTTTGCCAAGAATACCCCAAATGGGATCACTCTTGGACATGACTGAAACCACGACAACTGAATCCAACTAAAATCATTTTATAGATGAAGTCATGTGACTTATTCATGGTGATGTGACATAGGTATTAAGTAACAGGGTCAGGATTCAAACCCAGGTCATTTGAGTCCAAATCTAGGTCTTTCTATAAGGTCACATTCTCTCTGCTAGACATCCTACACACCTGTGTTATATCTCTGCATTTATAACTTCCATTTAGTAAATTGCCCTTTATTTTGATTGTTCCCTTAGTTTGATGGCATGTTTTGGGGATTCTTGACTCCTGGTCCTGTGTCCGGCAAATTTCTGTCTCTCAATCTTTGCCCATTTCCTGTGATTCCAAGTTTTCATATGCCAAGAGAGAACAGATCTTAATCTCTATCCTTCTGATTTTCTCTGTAGAATGAAGATAGGTTCTCTGTCTTACTGAAACATATTGAAGACTGATATAATAATGTAGGGAGTGCCCAATGGGGTACATAACTTTGTGTCTGAGATAGGTTCAGACTGATCATGTTTATGAGTATAAGTAAAGGCCCACTTGGGAATGGAATGAAAGCCTTTGTATTCTGGAGCAAGATAATTTATATTAAGACAAATGTGCATATATGTGCTAATCTTGTAGAATGATTTCTTTAGGAGTGATATGCAATATAAATATGGTTTAATGAAGATGGTAATGAAGTGGGTGATGATGATGATGATGTGTTATGAAATCAATTCTCTGATGATGCAGCTATCTTCAATTCTTTCTCCTACCTTCTAATGAGAACACTCAGTTCCTCTAAATTGAAAATGAGGTAATAGTCTGATAAGGCAACTTTCTTGATTGAGACTGTCTTCATTTCACAGCCCATTGGTTGCAACCACTATGGCTTGGTTTTACTCTCCTTTGTACCAAAACTATTGGTTTTCCAGAAGCAACTTTTCTCAGATAGTTCTGGGCTTAGTGAAAAAAAAAATGACCAGTCTGCCATTATAGCAAACTAATTTCCATTAGTAACAGAGCTAATACTCTAAGAAGGGTGGGAGGATACAATGATACAGAGGGAGATCTTAAAAGTAAAGCAATCCTTCCCCTCTGCTCTCGGCTAGATTTGTACACATAGGAAACTTCCTCTAACAGTGTAGATTAGCAGCCTTGGAAGGTAGGCTGAGGCACTAAAAGTTTCACTGACACAATTATTACCTCCCATACACATATTCTTGACCCTTACACTGGTGTGCATCCCACACTTTTTCTGGAATGCTCTCTCTCTTCACTTCTTCTTCCCTTTCTGGTTTCTTTCAAGACTAAGCCTAAATCTGATCTCCTTCAAGAAACCTTTTTTTGTCTCTCCCTTCCTCTCCATAACCTGGAGGGCAGCTGGGTAGAGCCCTGGCCTGGAGTCAGGAAGACCTGAGTTCAAATCCAGCCTCAGACACCACCTAGATGAATGATCCTGGATAAGTTGTTTAACCTCTGTTTACCTCAGTTTCTTCATCTCTAAAATGGGGATAATAATAGTACCTATCTCACAAAGCTACTGTGAGGATCAAATGATATAATAATTATAAAGCACTGAGCACAGTGCCTGGCACTGCTTAATAGATGCATGCTGGCTAACTTTTCTCTCTCTGCATTCTATATAAGAAATCCTCCCCCTCCCCAAATTATTATATTATTAGAATATTTTCTCGTGTAAGGAACTGACTTACTCATCGTATTGAGTATGTGGGTGGGATCCTAGTATTCATCTAAATTCCTTGAGAAGAGGGATTGTTTCATGATTTGAACCTTGCACATGATTAGGCAAGTCACTTGAACTTGGGGGGGGGGGGGGGAGACTCAATTGACTCATCTATAAAATGGATAATACTTATCTTACTTAGCTCCCAAGCCTGTTATGAGCCAGGCATTTTCTAAACCTTAAGGCAGTAGAGAAATGGGAGCTGCTTCTATTTCTCTGGACTTAAAATATGACTTGAAGTACTTCCTTTATCCCCTCTCCTCCTCTCCTACCCAGCCCTAGGACATTGGCTTTCCTCCTATCTGTGTTCTTGAAGGTGGGAGGGCCCAGTGAGGCCCAAAAGAGAGTGGGAGATACTCCAAGGCCCAAGGGTGGATGAGTAAAACCAGTTTGAGAATCTAAGTAATCTGATGTCATTGTTGGCCTTGCATTCTTTACTGGGTGACCTCCAAGAGTCTCAGATAACAATTCTCTTGTTAGATAGAAAGAGGAGGCAAATTACCTTTAAAGGCTTAGGAAGGACTTTTTGCTTCCCCTGAGATTTAAAAATTGAAAGATAATTTGATGCCAGGAAACTGTACTTTCATTGTTCTTAAAGCAGTGGGTGCTGAATTTAAGATGAACCACTTGATTCTTGAGCAAGTGCATAACTCCTGCCAGGTTGTATGGGGTATTCAAGGAGGACTAGCACCTCTGGTGTGAGGGCTTGCCCAGCCTTTTCATGGCTGCTCATCCACCATTGGTGCTCACTTTGCATCCAAGCAGCTACAGCACATGCAGTGGCCACACCTTGGTAAAACTGTCTTGGAAAAACGGGCTAAACCAGACTGAGAGTAACTGACAGCTCAGCCTTCAAACCCAGACCAGGCAAGTCTGGAAGTATTATAAGACAGTGGGAAGATCACTCAACTAGATATCAGGAGATTTGGGTCCTAATATTGGCTCTGTTGCTCTAGATTTGGATTCCATCAGAACTTAAGCTCCAGGTTGAGGGTAACTAACAAACTTCTTGGTGAGTTAAGGGGAGGTCTACCCCAAGCATGTGAAGACATCCCCCAGTGGAATGGGAGGATGAGAACAATTTGCTCCAATGGCCATGATGGCATCTGAAGCGGACCCTATAGAGCACTTGGTCAGACATTGAAAATGCCACGATCGTCTACTGCATCTCAAGCCATAGTCAGTCATCTTGACTTTTGTCTTGCCACTGGACTTCAATGACTGGAAGAAAGAGTGAGATTGATGACTTTGTGCAACTCTGCCTCACTTAAATCTAATCTGTGCACGAGTCAAGATGTCATGCATGATGTCATTGGTCCTCTTTGAAAATGAAGGACAAATAAGAATTCCTGCCTTTTTTCCTTTCCTTAGGTCATAGGGTGCTAGGATTTAGAGTTTGAAGTGCCTAGCATACAGTAGGCACTTAATATATGTTTATTGATTAATTGATGGAATGAATAGAAAGGGATATTCAGTCAAAATGATTGGCTCTAAGGCCATCCACAGGATTTAAACTCAGGTCCTTGATGAAAAACCAGTACTCTTTCCATCAGTAGTTATTATCTGTCTTTAATTCAATTAGATAATTATGTGACTTCTCTATGTTCTTTCTTGGTGGAGATATAAAATTTGTATAACAAAGTTCTAGCCTTTAGGGCAGGGGTCAGAAAACTTATGGCAGCCTGCTGTCTGTTTTTGTGCAGCCAGAAAACTAAGAATGGTTTTTTACATTTTAAAATATCTTATTATATTTAAAATGTAAAAATATAGCTTGCAAACTGTATTAAAAACAGGTGGAGGCAGAATTTGGCTTTTGGCCCCAGCACAGTAAGGGGATGTCACCCACACACAAATGATTAAAGTGCAAAATAATCTATGATATATACAAATGATAAATACAAAATGATAAATACAAACAAAATGCTATGTGAGGCTCAAGGCAGATAAGATCATTATGGACCGTGGATATCAGGGAAGACTTCCTGGAGAAGGTAATATGTGAGCTAGATTCTTAGAATAGGTAAGAATACAGCAGGTGAAGTAGGGGTGAGGGAGAGAAGGCGTTTTTGGACTAGGGAATAGTACAAATTAAGGTATGGAGTTGGTGGTACAATGCAATGTGCAGAGTATGAGGGTCACAGTGAGAGTACAGGGTTGGTCAATAGTTGGGTTTCAGAGGAGAGGAGAAAAAAAAGAGAGGGAAGATTCCTAGATAAACCGAAGTTTTCATATATGGAGAACTGGATGAATGTTGGTCCTAGGAACAGAAATTGCTGAGTCAGAAGAAGGAGTCATGTGGGTTTAGGGGAGAAAGATAATGAACCCAATTTTCAGATGTCTCTGGTTTGAAGCTTTGGTTGAGATGTCATACTGTATTAAGAATATTGCCTCTGAAGTCAGGACCTGGGTTCAGATCCTCATCTGGGTCTCCTGGTCTCCTTTAAGTTTCAGCTAAAAGCTTACCTTCTACAGGTGTGTATCTTTTAATTGTTTCCCATCTATCCTGTATATAGCTTGTTTGCATGTGGACTCCACCATTAGCCTGGGAGTTCTACAAGGACAGGAACTGTCTTTTTGCCTTCCTTTGTACTCCAGTGCTTAACCCAGTGCCTGGCACATAATAGGTGCTTAAGAAATATTTATTGATTGACTGACTGACATAATAAACCCATTTCTGAAGCTTACTACCTGTTTGACTTTGGGTCAATCACTCAAACTCTAAGCCTCAGCTATTTCATTTATCAAATCAGAGGGCTGGACCTCAGATGACCTCTGAAGTCCCTTCTGGTTCTTGTGTCCAATAGGTATCTGGAGATATAAATTTGGTCCTTAGGAGACAAGATAGCATGAGAGATATTGATTCAGGTATCATCTATGTGGAGATGATATTTGAAGTTGTAGAAGTGAATGAGATTGCCAAGGGAAAACAGAAGTAGAGAGGACCAAGTACTGAACCCTAAGGAGTTGCCTTCTTAAGAAGTTAGGAAGAAACTAATGAACTTGAAAAGGAGACAAAGAAAAAGAAATAGAAGAACCAGGAGAAGGGAATACCTCTGAAGCCAAATGGAGAGCAATTTATCTAGAAGGAGGTCATCTGGTCACCAGATGACCCAGAGAAGTCAAAGATGAGGACCCAAAAGAGATTATTAGAATGGTTAATTAATAACAACAAGAATGTAATTGAGGGAAGCATTCTAGTAGAGTAGTGGAGATAGAAACCAGATTACGATGGACTGGAGATTACATAATAAGAAAGTAGGGACATTTGTTGTAGATAACTTTTTCAAGAAGTTTACCCATGAAAAGAAGTAGAGGAATGGGACGGTTAGTTGAACGGGCCAAGGAAAAGCTTTTTTTTAGGACTGGGTAGACTTTAGCATGTGTTTAAATAGATAGAAAGGGACAGTGTCTAGGGAGAGTCTGAAGAAAGTTGCTTATAATTGTTTCCTGGGTTGGTTGGAGCTCTTAGACATTCATTTGAATGGTGCTAGTGTTAAAGTGTTCAAATTCTTGTTAAAATTTCAAGAATGCAAAGAGGATTCATTTCATGTCTTTATCCCCACCCTCCCATTTTTTTCCCCATTAAAGATATTTTTGAACACCAAGAAGACAAAGATTAGACATACGAAAATTCTGGCTCTATGGGTCTCTTGCAAAAATTCAATGTTATTGGTTTAAAGAATTTCCCAGTTAGGTATTCTTGAAGCAAAAAAGGTCAGAAGAATATTGATTTTTTATAATAGAACAGCTAACTGTCTCCAGACAAAATTTTTCTTTACCATTCAGTTTCTTTAACTTTCCTTGAGTCTAATAAAGTCAAGTTTATTTAGGGAATGATGCCTGTCCTTTTTCCAGGGTTTCAATCAACACCAGGGGAAGGAACACCCCTCCACCCCATATGAGATTATGAATCCTTAAACTGGCATACATGACCTTTTTGAAATTAAATTTTGATAATTGTATTTCAATATAATTGCTTTCCTTTGTCATTCTAGAAAATTTATTTTGTGAATTAAAAAAAAAATGTGATTCTGAGAAAAGATCTATAGACTTCATTACATTGCCAAAGAGTTAAAACAAAGGGTGAGAACTCCTGCAGTAGTTCATGGATCTACTGAAGTATAATTTTGAAGACTTATTCTGATGTTGTGTCATGGTATGGCAGTGACCCTGGGCTCATGAAGACTGTGACAATGGAATGTAAACAATGGCAGATCCTACCAAACTGTAAAAGTTACAAGTGTGAGACTGGCAAGAAACTGCATATTCTTCATCTGAAGGTCAGACTAACCATGGCAGATAGGTTCATTATCAGAAGCTGAGCCACAAGATGATACATGGTAGCCAGTCAACAAGCAATGAATTGATTATTTAATAGGAACTGGGCTAAGAATTGGGGATACAAGGAAAAGCCAAAACCTGATCCTTGCTCTCAAGACCTTATATTCTAATGGCAACTGAAAGTATGCAAATAACTGTATCCATACAAGACATATGCAAAATAGACAGAAGTAATCTTTGAGGTCACTAGAAATGAAAGAGATTAAGAAAAGCCTCCAGCTGAAGGTAAGATCATTTATATGAGTATGTATTGTGTATATATGTATGCACCCACATGTATTAAATATATATAATATAAACACATGTATATGTAATATATATCTACCATATCTTCTCTCTCCTGTCCTCTCCTGTCCTCTCCTCTCCTGTCCTCTTTTCTTCTCTCTTTTCTCTTTCTATACACACACACACACACACACACACACACACACACACACACACACACGCTGGTAAAGAGCTAAAGAGTTCTTGGGTTTCTTCTGCCAACAATACAGCATAATCTGAACAAGACATTTTTCCACTTAATTAAAAAAAATTTATGACCTTAATAAAGACCAAATAAAATGACCATTTACATATAAATTACAGAACAGGAGAGATTTTCTCATAAAGTAGAGATCTCGTTAATACAGAGTTTGCTTTTCTTTTGAACAAACTTTCAGAGCTCTTCTGTTTGTACCAACAGACATTATTTGGCCACTTGAGCAGATGTCTAGATGTCCTGGGTATATAATTGGATGGGATAGGAAGCATGGTCTAGTCTGGGGCTGATTAGATATAGTGGGCTAGGGAAGTTGTCACTCAGTTACCATCCAGGGTAGGAGGTAACTCAACAAACTTTTTTTTTTTTTTGCTTTTGGGAGGGGGGGAAGGCAGGACAATTGGGGTTAAGTGACTTACCCAAGGTCACAGGGCTAGTGAGTATGTCAAGTGTCTGAGGCTGCATTTGAACTCAGGCCCTTCTGACTCCAGGGCTGCTTCTCTATTCTTTGTGTCACCTAGCTACCCCACAGCAAACATTTTTAAAGTATGTATGTGCCAGGTATTGTACTAAGCACTGAGGATACACATACAAGCAAAAACAAAAAAGATGGTTCCTGCCCTCAGGTAGTTTATATTTTAATAAAGGAAAATAACACATAAAAAGAGAATGGAAAAGGGAAGGAAGAGAATTGGAAGGTACCCACATAATGAAATGATGGTGAAATCCTCAGAGTGAAGCCTAGCTGATCTGAGCCTTTCCTCAAAATGGAAGTTATCAGAGTAACTCATTAATGAGGAAGGGGCTAAAAGGGAGGAGAAAGAAGGCAAAATACGCATGGTGACAAAGTTTTCCCTGGAATCTAAGGACATGGATTCTAGGGATTCAGCTGCCTCTAGATACACAAAATAAATGATGGAAAAAACCCCACCTTCCGATCATTGCTATCCTAATTCATTCATCAATGATCACATTTCATCCTAAATGCTTCCTTGTTCTCCCCAGAAATGAGAGCAAACATGGTGGGGGGCATAGAGGGAAGAGGGGGAGGACAAACTGTTTTTAATGCTATCCTCATTGAGACATTGCTTTCCGGCTAAGAGCTATGAACATAACTGAGTGAGAAGCAAGAAATTCATCATCCCAGCATGCTGTCTTCATTGACTCCTGGTACTTCCTCACTCAGTAGAGTAGGTAGGCTAGGCAGTTGTGCTGAGATGCTGAAAGATTCTTCAATAAGTGGGATGCCAGTCACACTGAATGTCAACTCTGCCCTTCCCATCTGAACATAGACAGGTGGTTAAACCCATCTGGGTTCTGCCTTGCTGACTTGAGACACCCACAAACATTCTCTTCCATTTCCAGGGAACTGATTAAAGGCTTTTTCAAATGGGAGACCTGCTTAAGCCCAATCAATGACTTTAGAAACAATGAAAAGCTTTCCTCCTTGGACCAGAAGGAGGGATAGGAGCTATTTGTCTTAACTCTCCATTGCGTGGGATGTCACCAGCACCATTGCCATCGCCACTGGAGGTGTTTAGCTACATTTTTGGTATGACCTGTTTGGAAAGCAGGCGATGGAAAATGTGCCCAATAAAATCATACGCAGCTTAGTTGTGCAAATCCAAAGAACACTCAGTGGCATGATTGGTAAATAGCAGGAAACTCAAAGGAGTCTCTGTGTTTCCTTTCACCCCCCACCCTCCCCCGCCCCTTTTTATTTACTCATTGCCTTGTAGCACTAAAAGGGGACAAGCTATAAAAGGTAATATTGACAAAACTGGTCTGAAGACCCCAATGAAAGGGCTTCTTTATGGAGGCCTTGGTGCTGGAGGGAGAGAATACAGACCTGCTTTCAAGCAGCTCCCCCCATTCTGTGTTTACGCCCTTGGTGCTGAGCTGTCACCAACGGTGAAATCCACCCGTTATTGGACACTGCTCAAAGCTCTTTAGGGCAAAGAAACAAGCTTGGGGGACGGTTATTGCTTTCTCCTAATCGACTGTTAAGATGAGTATTGTTTCAATCACCAAGCAGCAGCTGGTCTCAGATCCAAACGGCAAATTACTCATGTACCCACCTACAGATCCTAATGTAAAATACACAAAACCTCAGTCACATGCTTGCTTTCTTGCTTTATGGACTAATTAGCTGGGGGAGGGGAGAAGGGAGTGGAAGCTCAGAAAATGAAGTGTTTTTTCATAAACTTACTGGTCAGGCTACAGCATTTCATTTCCAAGGAAAAGTAACCAGGTGCTCTCTCCTATCTCCTCTCCCTAAAACAGGCATTTTTAACCTGTTAAAAATTGTATTTATTTACTTTGTATCACGGATCTTTTTGACAGTCTGGTGAAGTCTATGGACCCTTTCTCAGAATAATGATTTTAAATAACTGAAGAGAACACTAAGTTTCCACTAGATGTATTTTTTTCCCATTCAAGTGGACAGGCATCTATCCATGAAAAGCTTTCCTCCTTCGACCAGACTGGGGGATAGGAGCTATTTGTCTTAGGATCTGTCCATTGACCTCTTGGGTCTCATATTAAGAACCATTGATGCTAAAATCTGAAATCTCACCTGGTCAGATATGTGCCTTATATTCCTTGTCATTGGAATCACAAAATTAGGCAAGAAATGATTTAGGGACATTTAAAAATCCTAAACAGGTCTCTTAGGAGAGATTGGGAAAACCTACTCTTGTCTAAATTGCAACATAGAGATAATTCTGTCTTGAAACAGCAGTTCCTTTTGGCTTTATAGATAGCAAAGTCAAGCGAGATCCTTTGAGAACTGGAAGAAATTCCTTCATTAGTCCCTATTTTTCTAGGAGTGCTGGTTATTTGGTGGGCGAGTTGGGGATGGGTCACCTGATAGCCCTGAAACTTTGTAGTTGTAGGGAATCCCCATGTCAACCTTTCAAGTAGGTGTAGGGTTCCTGGGGCTATTGTCCTCTCTTAAATTGTTTGTGATTGGCCAAGTGACCACTTAAGTCTTCTTCTAAGAGTTAGAAGGGTTTTTTTGGGGGGGGAGGGGGAGATTAGAGGGGTAGAATAATTAGAGGTAGACCATACACACACACACACATACACATACATATCTCAACAACAACAAGGGTCTACAGAGAGAATCTGGATCCAACTGTAAGGGTAAAGATGGGGAAATTGATAATCTTAGGAGTTGAGTGCTGCTGAACTCTCTTATGGTTATATTCAAATAGCCTTTAATTTGCTGCTCTAATTTTTAGGTCTGAATTCAGATCTTGACTGTGCTGATTAGTATCTTGGAGACCTTGGGTGAGTCACTTAATCTCTCCTGGTTTCAGCTTTCTCATCTATAAAATGAGGAAGTTCATTGTTTTCTAAGGCTCCTTCCATTTCTAGATATAGGATCCATTGAGCCTGTGGAATTGGATGGTAGATCCTTGAGACTGAAGGATTCTTGGTTCAGGCCAATTAGCAGTTCAAATATATACTGAGCTTCCTTCAGTAGACTAATAAAGGCAAGAGACTGACTGGTTAATAATATAAGGAAAGGTGCCTCAACTCATCTTTCATCCCCAATTGTATGCCTGAAGACATCACCTATTCTGGAAGTATAAAAGGGAATTGTGGCTGCTTCCTGACATTTAGACATTTTTTTTACCAGTGGGAAGGAAAAGCAGGATTACAAAATGGAAATCTCTCTCACCTGTGGCCTTCCTTGAATCTATACCTGGTTAGGAGAAGGCTTGTCAGATTTTTGCCCAAGGACTATGCAAGGTTGTGTGTTTGTTATTCTTTTTTTAAGCTGTATGAAATAGGCAGGGAACTTTTGCTTGCAAAACAATATTATAAGAGTTTCCACTGAAGAGACAGAAAAAAATCGCCCCTGCTAGTAGACATCCCATCACAGAAGAATGATAATTTATTAGTCCTTTGCTGTTATTACTTCTGTATGTGGTGGACCAGAAAACCTCCAGTTTTCAGAATAAATACTTTCCATTTAGATGGAGAATTTTTGCCAAATGCAAACATCCAAAATAACATTTTTCCTTCATGCCTCTATTCCTGGTCTTCTTCACTCAACTCAAAACATTCTATGGAGAAAGCCAAATAGTCTGACATTCTTTTAGAACTGTAGGATTATTTTAATTCTTTTAGAATAATAGGTTTGTTGGAAAGTGGGGTAAAAATAGACTCTGTGGGGGTTTGGATGCTAGCTATATTATTTGTCTCTATCTGCCCCCAAATAATTTAAAGACCTGGTATTGTACCTAAAGACCTTCTACCTGGAGGCCCTTCTCTGACTCACATGTTGGACCCCATGCCCCATCCCCCACCCCAGACAAGCAGTTCCATGTGTTCATATTGGTTTAGAAAAATAGCTTGCGCTAGAGTAGAGCTCATCCCCTATGCTTTGAATGCTTTCCCATCTCATCTCTGCTTCCTGGCTTCTCTGACTTCCTTCAGATTCCCAATACCATTTCACCTCCTACAGGAAGCTCTTCCCAAACCCCCTTAATTGATGCTAGTGCTTTCTCTCTGTGATTATCTTCAATCAGTAAATCGACTGGGATTTTTAAAGCACAGGCTATATGCCAGGCATTGCGCTAAGCACTGGAAAGATAAAGAAAGGCCAAAACCAACCAAGCAACCACCCCTGCCTCCCCCAAAACAACAACAATGAAAACTAGACCCTGCTATTGAGGACCTCACAGTCTAATGTGGAAGACAACATACAAACCACTATGTGCAAAGAAGATATATACAGGAGAAATCAGAGATGCATGGAATAGCAGCTAAAAGAGAGGTGGCACAGTAGAGAGAATGCTAGGGCCAGGATCAGGAAGACCTGAGTTCAGAATCAGATACTTACTGGTTGTGTGACTGTGGGCAAATCTCCCTTGTGAGAATCAAATGAGATCATATTTGTAAAGTTCTTAGAATATTATCTGGTCCATCGTAGATGCTTAATAAATGCTTCCCCTACCCCCAAATGCTTAATACATTGCTGGGCACAAAATAAGTTCATTGACTGTCTGACTGATGAGCCCTCCACTGACGTATGTACTTTTGCTGTTCAACCTGAATATATGATTAGTTCAAAGCAAAGGCATTTAATAAAAGAGGATAGTAAGAAAAATTTTCCTCTCCCATGGGCACATTCTCCAACAAATACCTTTATCTCTGTGGAAGGGAATCCAAACTCCTTGCTGTTATACTCTGAAGTACATGTCACTTCTTTCATGTCCCATACCAGGTCTCAAGCCATGATCTTAGGACCCCCAAAATGGACATGATTACTTACATCACTTGGATGAGCAGAGAACCATCAGCTTCAACTCTTTTGGTAACATGTAGGTTCACTAGGAGTTCTAATCTGCCTTGATACTATACCTTCCAGACAACTCCAGCTCCCACTTCACCCACTGCCATCTAGCTTGGTGGTATACCCTTAGCTTTTACAGACCTTTCCACCTGCCCAACAGTGGAACCCTCTTAGATATGTTGTTTCCCTCTATTAAGAGTGTGAAATACTCAATAGCTGGAACTGTCTAGTTTTTCTGTTCACATAGCCATCACTTAGTACAATGCTTTGCCCAAAGTAAGTACTTAATAAATGCATTTCCTTGCTTCCTTCTTTCCTTCCTCTCTTCCCTCCTTCCTTCCTTCCTTCCTTCCTTTCTTCCTTCCTTCCTTCCTTCCTTCCTTCCTTCCTTCCTTCCTTCCTTCCTTCCTTCCTTCCTTCCTTCTTTCCTCTTTTCAGTTCCTTAACTCCAGGATTCTTTAGGTCTCTTATGCAGATGAATTTATCCTGTCTAGATCTTGTTTGGATAACTAGCTGGCACAGTGGATACACCTCTGGATCTGGAGTCAGGAAGACTCATGTTCCTGAGTTCAAATCTAGCCCTAGACACTTACTCACTGTGTGACCTTGGGCAAGTCACTTAACCCTGTTTGCCTCAGTTTCCATATCTGTAAAATGAGCTGGAGAAGGAAATGAATGGCAGTCTCTTTGCCAAGAAAACCACAGATGGGGTTAGATGTGATTGAAATGACTGAACAACAACAGATCTTGTTTACAGGCTGTTCTCCTTCAATAGATTGTGAACTCCTTGAGAGCAGAGGCTGTTTTTCAGTCTTTATATCTCCAGCATTTAGCACAGTGCCCAGCACATAGTAGGCACTTTCCAAATGCTTGTGGTTTTGATTTGACATAAAAGAATAATAGGCAGAAACAAAACTATGTCCAGGGGGAGAGGTCATTGTCCTTATCCTCCAGTCGAGCTGCATCCCTGCCTTTCCTGCTTACACATGGCCAGTCTCCACTTTTTATAGGCTGTGAAACCTGAAGCAGCCTTCCCTGCTCTCGGTTTCAGGTTCCTCTCCTGTCAGATCAGGGGATTAGTGTAGATGACCTTTAAATTCCCTCCCAGCTTTAGATGAATAATCTTATGATTCTTACATTATTAACCATTCATGAGATGATTTTCATCTGGATTTTACTGTTGGTGCATAGGCCTGTTGCAGAATTGAGATTTTCTTCTTCCCATCCCCAAAGTATCACTTTGTTTTTTGCCTTTAGCAAAATATAGACTCATCATTCTAACTCAGAGCCAAATAAAATAGGTTTAGCAAATCTGTGACTCAGAATAATTGCTGGACAATTTAAATAGACAATCACTCCCAATTAACCTGTATAGAATTTGGGGGACCTAATGTACCTCAAAGGAGGTAGTGACTGAATGGAGATAATAACACGTTCCATTCCTCTTCTACACACGTGGCCCTGTGAGCACATGGATCTTTAAAAAAATGAAAAAAATAAAACCAACTACAAAACAACTCGACCAGTTGTTCGACCTGCAATAATTAAAGAAGGGTACTAACCTTTCCTTTCCTTCTTTTTTTCCCTCCATAAACATTCTTTGGAATCAGAAAAATCACAGTCTTTTTAAGCTGGAAGCCGCCTTGGAGACAATCTGTTCCAAATGAAGGCCTAGAACAATTAAGGAGCTTATTCAAGACGACACAACTACAGAGTGTCAGAGCCAGGCCACTGGACTCCTAGAGTTTGGTATAATGTCCCTGATTTACAGCTCCCTTCCATATGAATAACCTGCCCAAAACAGCCATTCTAGCTTGATGTAATCAAAACAATTTTCCCCTTCTTTTCCCACAAGCCTAGTTGCAGATTTTCCTCTCTTCCTTTCTCAGCTTTCTACTTCTTGGTCTCTCTCTCTCTCTCTCTCTCAGTCTCTCTCTCTCACTCTTTCTGAATCTCTTTCTGTCTCTGTCTCTCTGTGTCTTTGTGTCTCTCTCTCTCTGTCTCTGTCTCTCTCTTTGTCTCTGTCTGTCTGTCTCTCTCACTCTCTCTGAATCTCTCTCTGTCTCTGTCTCTCTCTTTCTCTCTCTGTCTCTGTCTATCTCTGTCTCTGTCTCTCTTTCTGTCTCTGTCTCTCACTCTCTCTGAATCACTTTCTGTTTCTGTCTCTCTCACTCTGTCTCTCTCTGTCTCTGTCCCTCTCTCTGTCTTTCTCTGTCTCTCTGTCTCTCTCTGTCTCTCTCTTTGCCTCTGTCTATGTCTGTCTCTCTCTCTCACTCTCTCTGAATCTCTCTCTGTCTCTGTCTCTCTCTTTCTCTCTCTGTCTCTATCTGTCTGTCTATCTCTGTCTCTGTCTCTCTTTCTGTCTCTGTCTCTCTCTGTCTCTGTCTCTCACTCTCTCTGAATCTCTTTCTGTTTCTGTCTCTCTCACTCTGTCTCTCTCTGTCTCTGTCCCTTTCTCTGTCTCTGTCTCTCTGTCTCTCTCTCTTTGTCTCTGTCTGTCTGTCTCTTTCTCCTCCCTCATCTCTTCCACAGGATTCTAACTTCTCACAGTCTAGGTACCAGATTTGGAAAATTAAATCCCCAAGTTGTTTCTTCTCCTCCTCTCCTCCCATCCCCCTTCCCAACTTTTGGGCTTCTCCACATCCTTACACTCAAAACCTGGGTCTGGAAGAGTCTTTTTACACTCTCAATTTATTCTTTTATACTTAGTGGACTCTGAACTCTCATTAGCACCAATGTGTGACTTTCTTTACTAGGCTAAAGGGAAATAGGAGAAAGAGGGAGAGAAATGGGAGAAACTGTTAATGGCCAATCTGTTTCCTGTGGTTACTAGCAGCCACCCCTTTGTTTTGGGGAGCCCCTGGAGCTCTGCCCTGGGTCCTCTCTCCAACCTGTGATAAGCACATCTTGAATGAAAAGGACAATGTATTTGAAGCTCCTTGGGGTATTAAGACTGGAGTCTTATCTCTCCCCTACTTTCTGTCTCCATCTGGCCACAGTTTGTTGCTGGGGGTGGGGGGAAGGTGGTGTAAACTGGTCTGGGGGATGTTGAAGGGGCATGTGAGTGATCTCTTAGGGGTCTGTGGGAAAAGGAAGAAGAAGGAAGGGAGGCCAGAAAGGGAAAGAGAGAGCGAGCAAGGGAGAAAAGAGAAGAAAGGAGAGGAGAGAAAAAGTGGGAGAGTAGGGGAGGGGAGTAGAGAAAGGGAGGAGAGGGATTGGGAGGATAGGAGAAGGGAACAAGCAAAGGGATGGAGATGAAGGAGAAGGGAGAATAGGAGAGGGAAGGAGAGAGAGCCCCAAATAGAGCCCTGGGGTACAACAACGTAAAGGGGACTACACCAAGCACCACCAAGAAGCAGACTAGGGATGAGCAGCTCCACTGCTTCCATCCCTTCTTTACTATTTTACAACCTTACAAATATCATAGGCATGGATCAAGCAACCTTATCAAGTATTAGAGAAGGTACCCTGACCATGTAGGATATTTGTGGAGGACTTCTCAGTTTGAAATGCTCCAAATAAGTAGGTTGATTAATTCATTAGGGCCATTAAAACCCTCCATTTAGGCCCCACAATTTGTGGTGACCCTTGGCTTTCATAGTACCAATCGCTTTTAGGCAACTGTTTCCCCATCCATAGGAGAAACATGAATAGACTACAAGCATCACTTTTAAAGAGATCCTTCCAGAATTCCCCCCATAAAACAGAAAGGAGAGGCAGTATGTGATGCTTTTCTTAAATAACTTTATTTTCAGCACTTTCTCTCTCTATTGACACTGATTAAAATGGTGCAGTAGTGAAAAAAATATTAGACTAGAAATCAGAAAACCATGGACTCTAACCTGGGCCTCAGAAATACCTCATTCATTCATTCATTTGAACATTGGGTCATTCATTCAGTCACCTAAGGAGCATTTTAAAGTACCTACTGTGTGCCAGAAATTGTGCTAGGGCTGTTTTCAAAGAGCTTTGATTCTACTGGATGGCGCAATGCACACACAGCTAAATAAATGCAAAATATATAAAATTAACATGAGGTGGGTGGTGGGGAGAATAACATCTGAAGTAGATTAGGAAAGGTCTCCAGTAGGACATGGCATTTGAACTCAACCTTGAAAGAAACTAGGGATTTTATGAGATGGAGGTGAAGAGGGAGAGCATTCCAGGAATAAGGAATGACCTATGTGAAATCCCAGAAACAGAAGATAGAATTTCCTTTATGGGGAGCAACAAGAAGACCAGTTTGGCCTAAACACAGAGGGCAGGTGAAGGAGCACCTATGCATAATCCTGGAAAGGAAGGGTGGAGCCAGAGTGTGAAGGACTTTAAGTAAAGCCAAACAAAATAGTTTGTATTTCATTCCAGAAGCAAGAGGGAGCCTAGGAAGCTTTTTGAACATGGAAGTGACATGGTCAAGACCTGTGGTTAAGGATTGTTGATTTGGTAGCTATGGAAAGAATGGTAGGAGTGAGACTGGAGATAGGAGAACCAGTGACTGGTTGTGTTGTTTTGGGCAAAGACTAGATGTCCACCAACTGGAAAATAGGTGTAACTAGTGTGTTCTACCTATCTGACAGTGACATCATGAAAGATGGATATGAAAGCCTATTGACAATGACAAAGTCATATCCATAGTCTTATTGTTTCAATCATGGATATCCAAATAGGTCAAAATGGAGCAAAACCAGAAATTTAAATAAAAACTTTCTGGCTCCTTGGAAAATTCTGACTAAACAAGACTGGTATGATCTATAGAAGATCTGGAAGCATTATAATATGGTGGGAAGAACACTTGACTAGATATCAGGAGATTTGGGTTCTAATCCTGGCTCTGCCACTCCAGACTTGAACCAGATGATTCCATTAGAATGTGAGCCCCAGGGTAGCCAACATTTCTCAAAACTATTGATGAGTTAGTGGGGTGTCTACCCCAAGCATGTAAAGGTTTCCCTGGTGGAATGGGCACATGAGAATGCTTGTTCCAATGACCATGAAGATGGCTGAAGTAGGTGCTATGGAGTGCTTAAAGCTTGGTCAGATATCAAAGAGGCCAAGGTCATCCATGGCATCCTGGGCCATTGCCAGTCATCTTGACTTTTGTCAGGCCGCTGGTCTTTGATGACTCATGGAAGAGAGAGTGAGGCAGACAACTTTGTAAAAGTCTGCCTCACTTAAACCCAATTTGTGCATAAGTCAAGACATCACCCATGATATCACCGGTCCTCTTTGAAGATGAAGGACAAACAAGCTCCTTGAGAGTAGTGACCATTTCCTTTTCATCTTTGTATCTTTAGTGCCTAGTACAGGGATTGGCATAAAATAAGGGTTTAATAAATGACTGCTGATTGATGGATGAGCTCTAAGGTCCCTTCCAGATCTAAAATTCTGCCCTTTCCACAATGGAATTACTATCCACTTTTAGACAGAGCAGAAAATCAGCCCCAGTAGACAGCTCCAATTTCAGTAATTGCTAGCTTATGAAATGCCTCTGAGGTTAACATTCCCAGCAACAATCTCTTGAGTCCATTTTAAAATTAAACTCTCACACAATGTTAATTATGGTGGATATGGAAGCAGAATATATAATATACTTTTAATGGGTATTGGAGGGACCCCTTCTAACTTTTCTAATAGCAATTCAAATCTTTGATGTTCTAAATGTAAGCCCCTAGCCAAGCTCCAAGTCACCTCTCTCTGCCTTCTTCCAACTCGGTCCTGATCCTTGCAGGAGACACTGGTATGTTTTGTCTAGAATCTTAACAGAAAACTGCAATATACTGGCCATATATTTTGCCTTTTTCCAGGTACCACCTCTTTCTCTCTAATGTGCAATTAGGGTACAATTAGTTGAAAAGAGGTGGTGCATTTAATATATCACCAAGACAGTGACGCCCACACGAGCTCTATACAAGTAAAAGAATAAGACAGAATCTTGCAAAGCAGAAAATGCAAACTATAATTGGGTTACCATTTAATTCAGAGATGATAGCTACTACTTTACCCCATATCTGTTTCCAATCTAATAAAACACCCCATTACCATAAAGGAGGGAAGCTGGACTAGATGAACTCTAGGTCCCATTCAGTCCTAGCTTTGAGTCAGTTGTTCTGTGCAATTTATTGGTCAATAAACATTTATTAAGTGCCTATTATATGCCAGGCATTATGCTAAGTCCAGAGAATACAAAGACAGAAATGAAACAGTTTTTACTGTGGCAGAGTTTACTCAAGGGTCCCAAACACATGACTGGAGTCACAAACAACTAGCAAAAATTCCAAATGTGCGAATCAGATTAAAATTTAATTTGGAAATGTTAAAAAAAATAAATAAAATATAATCTAACATTTGTTCAGTTATTTTTCAGTCATGTCTGACTCTTTGTGACCATGTTTTGGATTTTTTTTGGCAAAGATACTGGAGTGGTTTGCCATTTCCTTCTCTAGTTCATTTTATAGATGAGGAAATGGAGGCAAACAGGGTGAAATGACTTGCCCAGGGTCACAGAGTTAGTAAATGTTTGAGGCCAGATTTGAACTTAGGAAGATCAGTCTTCCTGACTGCAGGCCCAGTACTCTATACACAGGACCACCTAAATGTCCACAATCCAAAACAGACAATGTTAATTTGTGGTTTTCTAAGTCAATATGCAGCCACAGAGATCAGTTTCAATTTGAATTTGATACCACTGGTTTGCTTTATGACAGGGAACATAATATGTGGATAAACTCATATAGGCATATATAACAGAAGTAAGATACCCTTGGAGCAGAAGACATTAGCAGATGGGGACACCAGGAAAGGCATCTTGCTGAATGAACCGCACCCTGATGGAAACCAAGGACTCTCAGAGGATAGAGATGAAGAGGCAGAGAATTCCCACAGTGAAAGGACATGGAATTCTAATTTGATGTGCTAGACCTTGAGTGATCCCTTGGTCTTTCCCCTGCCCTATGATAGCAGCAAAGGGTTAGGCTGATGCATCTGTTAAAACAAGACAACTTCTTTTGGGGGATCTCTTGTCTATAGCTCTGCAGGTGGAAAATATATGTCTCCTCTGAGATCTAAGAGAGATATTGTGGGTACAGAAACAGAATTTGACAATGAATTCAACATATGGGATGAACAAGACTGAGAAGTCAAGAACGACATTGATATTCTGAACCTGGGTTACTGTTAGGACAGTGGTACCCTCAAAAGTAGTCAGGAAGTTCAGAAGAAGAGTAGCTTTTGAAATAGTAATGGATAATGCCAAGGATTGATATTTAGAGGCAGGGAGAAGAGGTAGTTCATGGTGAATGGCCTTCATTTTCTCCATAAAATTTGAAGCAAGACACTCACCTATGAGGGCAGGTGGAGGTAGATGCTGTGGGAAGCTTGAGGAGAGAAGAGAATGTTTAAAACAGTTTTTGTGATGAATGATATAGAAAATCAGTTAAGGAGATATATACAGATTTATGTCTAATGGTAGCCATCTCTAAGGTGGGCAGGAGGGAAGAAAAAAAGAGAAATGTACATGATAGCTTTATTATATATTTAAAAGGAATAGCAAGTTGTATATAATAGGTTTGCAGTTTCATGTGCAATCATTTTTTATCATATCATGTTATGAAAATGATTTTTCTCTTGTAAATTAAAAGTAAAATTAGTAAAAATGAAAAAAAAAAGAAGTAAAAGGATTGCCTTGTTTCAGTGAAGATCCAGTTAAGAGTAGATAAATTTGCAGTAAACTTAATTGTTATGAATGTGTGAGGTCTGACAAGGTATGAATTCCACTGGGCAAGGGAGAAAGGAGTTGGAGAATAGAAGGTAACATAAAGCGGACTTGTTCACTAAGGCATCGAGATGAGTGAGGGAGGAGAGTATATTCAGAACAGGGGTGATGGCCTGGGAAAATCTGATGTGTGGAGAGATTGGAGGTCATGTGAAGATGAAGAATAAGCCTGGGTGGAGTATGGCATGGAAAGAAATGGAATGATAGGATATTATGATAAGATAAAGGAATTTTGGAGTCCATGACCATAAAAATAGTATACTTGTTGGTGTTCTATTGAGCAAGCTCAAGGGTGTAACCAATCATCTCTGTATATAGCTCATGGGGAGTAGAGAAACAAGAATAGACTGAGGAACTATTAAGCTAGAATATTTGAAGAAACTTCAATATTTATGTTGAAGTACCAAAGTCTGAGGGCAGGAGTAACAATAGAGAGACGAATTTTGGGACAGACACTGAACTCTTTGAGAATACAACAGTACAGGCAACAGGCAACAGAACAGGCAATAGGCAACAAAGCATATGTCTACATAGGAGAGATCAGGAAAGAGGGTGATAATGGTGGTGGTGGGGAACAGAGATGGTGAGTAATCAACATTAAAAAATTTTTTATAATTTTTAAAAATAATATCTTCTTTTTTATCCAGTTACATGTTAAAACATTTTTAAAAAGTTTATAATTCTGAATTTTATATCTTCTTCCCTCCTTTCTTCCCCCTCCCTGAGATAGTAAGCAATCTGATATAGGTTATACATGTGCAATCATGTAAGACATTTCCATATTAGACATTTTATACAAGAAGACTCAAATAAACAAAAAAGAATGAAATAAAGTGAAAAATAGTATGCTTCAGTCTGTATGTAGACACTAGTTCTTTCTCTGGAGGCAGATGGCATGCTTCATCAAAAGTCCTTTGAGATTGTCTTGGATCATTGCCTTGTTGAGAAGAGTTAAGTCTTTCACAGTCCAGCATGCAAATTTGCCGTTACTGTGTACAGTGTTCTCCTGGTTCTGCTCACTCCACTCTGTATCAGTTCATGTAAGTCTTTTCAGGTTTTTCTGAAATCATCCTGCTTGTCATTTTTTAATATAGCACAACAATATTCCATTGCTATCATATACCATAGCTTGTTCAACCATTCCCCAATTCAGACCTGGCAGGGATATTGCTAGATCAAAAGGTATGCGTGATTTTATAGCCCTTTGGGCATAGTTCCAAATTGATCTCCAGAACGGTTGGAGGTAATCAACATTTGAACCACCTCTTCCATAAAACCATCCCTTTTCCCTCATTGAATAATATTCATTTCTCCCATCTACATCATCTAATACTTTGGTTTATATCCTTTTGCACTTGAAATGTATTTTTTTAAAAAAGTAATTAGTGTGAATCATATCTTCCTACAAGGCTGTAAATTCCATGAGACAGGGACAACAACTTTTCTAAGTCTTTTATTATTGTCAGAACTATCACAGTGATTTATACTTACAAGGTCAGCCAGTCAATAAGTGTTACTTAAGCCCCTATAGTGTGCCAGGCACTGTATGTGTGTGTAATGTGGTATAGTGGATAGAGTTCTGGACTTGTGGTTGGGAAGACCTGTGTTCTAAGGCTGCTCTGTCAATTACTGGCCATGTGACCAAGGGCAAGCTACAGGGTCCTTTTTTTTTTTAAATGGAAATGACAACATTCACTTCATAGAATTGTTATGAAGGATAGATGGACCATGGATCTAAAAGACATTGGCTACTTCAAAGAACTTTATCAATTTCAGTCATAAATATAAAATTGAACCAAAACATAGGATTGGAAGGTTATATTTACCATGATGAATTATGTTAAATTATATTATTAAAGAAAGTTATAATAGTATTGGAAATCATGCTTACTCTCATTGATGCTATAGGATTTTAAAGAATTAAAACTGTTGGGTGATCCAAAGAACAGTGGGAAGAAACATGGTACAGGTAGGTTAGCTACAGTATGTTACTAACTGTGCCTTTCCTATAAGAAATGGTACAAAGCAAGGATTTTTAAACCTTTTCTGTCATAGTTCCCTTTGTCTGTCTGGTTAAGTCATTGTATGGAGCCCTCCTCAGAAGAATATTTTTAAGTGTAAGATAAAATGTAGAGGATTACAAAAGGAACCAAAGAAAGTATACATGTACATATAAATATATATATATATATACACATATATAAGCATAAAGTATATATGTATAATATATATACACATGCACATACACATATGAAACAGAGTCATAGACTTTCCCTAAAATCTTCTTCACGGACTTTAGATTAAGAACCCTTGGTATAAAAAGGTTCTTGTTGAGGATATGGAAACTCATGGGAGGCAGTATGATATAATGGATAGGATTTGGATTCAGGATGAAGTAGGTTTAAATCCCACTTCAGACACTCTCTGTTTGACCCTGGGCAAATGAGTTCACCTCCCTTGGCCTCAAATCCAACCTTTATAAAATAAAATTACTGAACTTAATGATCTCTAAGGTCCCTTCTTGATTAAATCTATCATTTGATGTTCATGAAACGATTCATTTTGTAGCAAGGAGGAAGGATAACAGATGGACAGCTCCATTGTTGTATTGGTATCCATTAATAATAAAAGGCCTAGTGGTTCCAGTATAATGTATAGATTTTCCATGGAGAATTCATGAAAAGACTTCCACAACAATTGTACAGAAGGAGAAGGCAAATCGGTCTTGTTATCTACCTCAGCAGAGGAGCATCAGATCACAGATGCAACTCAATTCCCTTCTATCACACATGGATTAAGCACCTATTGATTTAGGAGAGCTGGGAATAGAAAGAAAATTTGAAAAACAAGCCTTGCTCACAAAAAATGTACATCTTATTAGGGAAGTGGTATAATTCCACATATACATATGTAAGTAAATACAAGAACGTTGGAAAGGGAGAGGAATCTAACAACCAGAATATAGGTAGTGCCTCCTGTAAGAGGTAATATTTGTGAAGGAGAGAGGAAACAAACATTTATTAAGCACTTATTGCATACCAGGTTCTGGTTAAGCATTTTACAGCTATTCTCTCATTTGATTGTTACAAAAACCCTGGAGGGTAGGTGCTATTATTACTCTCATTTTACAATTGAAGAAACAGGCAGGCAAAGGTTAAGTGACTTGCCCAAGCTCACCGAGGCTCAGATTTTCCTCTTTCTAGACCCAGCACTCTATCTTCAGCACCATTTAACACCTTGTGCTAACTTTATAAGGAAGCAATTATTTAAATCTGATTTTATTTGTATAAAACATTTTTTTTTTTTTATAATTTTGTTTGGATAGTTCCTGGGTTTGTTTTGGCAGGTGTACTGTCAGGTATTTCATACTGTCTAGAGTTATTTTCAATGGGGTATCTTTTACTATTTTTTCTTGTAGAAGGAAGCTACAGATTCTAAAAAGTATAGATGAGGAGGGAGTGCCAAACAAAGGGGGAAAGCCTGAACAATGAAGCAAGAGATGGAATGCTGGGTTTGAGGAAGCTGAAGTAGCTCTGTTTGCTGGGAATACAGAGTCCACAAGAAGGAATGGGTGTGGAAATGTGAAATGGGGCTGGAAAAGAAGGCTAATTAGCACTAGATTGTGAAAGGCTTTCAATGTCAAGGCCAGGACTTGTATTTTATCATGGCAGCAATAGGGAGCCATTCATGGTTCTTGATTAGGGTTGCAACATGATTAGCTTGTGCTTTACGAATGTTAACTTGGCAGCTCTACAGAAGATGGGTTAAAGGAGAGAGATCCTGGAAGCAGAGAAACCATTCATGAGACTGTTGCCATGGTACAAGTCAGAGATGATGCATTGGGCATATGAGTAGAGAGGAGCTGTTGCCAACTATGTTGCGTGGGTTGAATTGATAAGAATTAGTTGGATAAAAGGGATTAGGGAGGGGGAAGAACTTCAAGGATGTTTCCAAGGTAGCAAATGCAAATAATTGATGTGAGCTATTATAGAGTTAAAGGTAGCATGGCACAGTGAATGGACTCTGAGTCAGGGTTCAAGTGTCAGTGTGGCCTTAGGCAAATCACTTAGCCTGATCTTGTCAGAGGGAGCTCTCCAAGACGATAAGTGACATAGAAGTCATTGATCTGCCTTGGTAGAAGGAAGTTTCTCATCACGACCTTGCTGAAATGATGAAATTGAAGAACCCATCAAAATAACAATAGCGATAAGAGTGACAACAATAATGATACAATTACAAACTTTGTAACATGACTTTTTTTGGTTTGGTCATGAAATCTCCATCTTCTTTGTACTTGAAACACTGTCTCACTTGAAGAAAGGGAGCTGAGCCAGTGATGGTTAATCTCCTCCTCCCCTTCATTCCCCCCCACCTTCCCTCCACAGTTCTGGGGGAGAGGGAGCTGTCTTTACAGCAGGCTGGTTTTAATATAAGATCGAAAGACATGATTCCTCAAACACAACTTTGCTAATTTAATTTCTTCTTTTCCCACAATCTTTCTCCATCCCTTGAACTCTGCTGGGGCTGCTTGGCTAATAGCTCTGACTCTGGCTTTAGGAAAAAAAAAAGTTTAAATAAGTTTTTATTGATATCTTCTGTTTCTTATATCACCATAGTTATCCACAATATCCTTCCCCTCTCCCCTGCTCCCCAAAGACCCATCCCCCAAACAAGTAGTATTGTTTTAAAGAAGAAAACAATTTAATTTAACCTTTAGCAAAAATTTTAGGTGGATGGGAACAACAGAGATTTCTTATCTCTTGGTGATAGGATCAAAGGCTCATAGAAGTAAGACTGAAAGGGACCTTAGAGGTCACCTAGTCTAACTCTCTCATTTTACATATAAAGAAACTGAGTCTCAGATAAAGTCCCTTTTCCAAGGTCACACAGCTAATAAAAGTAGCAAAGCCAGGATTCTAACTCAGTGCCTCTGTCTTCAAATATACCACTTGTCCCTCTCCACTACACTGCAGCTGGCCCTACACATTTTTCGATCTTGCATTGGTTTGCCCACTCTAATAATGACAACTAGCTGTGTGACCCTGAGCAGATCACTTTAATTCTGTTGCCTCAGTTTCTTTATCTGTAAAATGGGGATATTAATAGCACCTCCTTCCCAGGGTTGTCATGAGGCTCAGATGAGATAAGCACTTAGCACAGTGCCTGATGCATAGTAAGGGCTGTTTAAATATTAGTTGTTTTTATTGTTATTATATTTGTAAAGGGTTTTATTTTTACCTGATTATCTGGTTTGTACCTCATATCAACCCTGTGAAATTGATCTTACAGGTGTTATTAGTCTCAGTTATTAGTTAGAGATAAGGAAACAGGCTCAGAGAGGTTGTCTGGGCTGAGACAATCAATGGTGGCATTTGAATGGGGTTCTAGATTTGGTTTATCTAACCCTCTAGTTACTCTGCGGTTTTGTCTCTCTTCCTATCGTCTTTACCCCTTCCCCAGCTGTGATTTCATAGGCATAGGGAAGGAACTCTTGGTGAGGAAATGCCCTCAGTTTACGCAAATTTGCACCTGCTTTGCACCCTGTCTTAGAGAGGAGTCTGGGGCACTGAATGGTTAAGTAACTTGTCTAGAGTCACACAGCCACTGAGTCTCTGGAGCAGGATCTGAACCCAGGTCTTACTGACTCCCAGATTGGCTCTTTTTGCACTCTGTCACTATGATATAGATGATTTTTTTTCCACTCAATTCATTTCACATAAATGCTCTGAGGATTTCTTTTTGAAAATTTCCAAGTTTCTATATGCATGTATTCCTAATGTTAAAAACAGTTCTTAGTTGAGGCTGCTGTCCTAAATGGATCCTTGACGCTTTAGCCAAGTCTATCTGGGTAAAGGTTGAAGGATTTTTTTTTTTCTTCCTCCTTAAGACAATGTGTTGCATTTTGTCATGGAAAAAATGAGCACAATTAGAATGTTTTCTAGATTAGATGCCAGGTGTCAGAATACAGAAGATCTCTGCTTTGGCAGCCAGATTGTTTTTCCAATGTCAAGTACAGTACAAAGTTTCTGGTGTAGGCTCCCCGCCTTTCCTGGTGCCCACTGCTTGAACTTACATCCCTGGAATCTATTGCAACCTTTAGAGACTCTCATAGAATGACTCAGAATGGGACCCAATTTCAAAAAGGAATCTGTGCTCAGACACAAATAATTAACCTGCTGTAATGAATGAAGGCCTCTCAGGCTGTTATTTCAGGTCCTTCTCAGACTAAGAGTCTCAGGGAAATTTTTCAATTAATTTCCCCAAAGGGTCCAAATAGTCTGCCATGATTTTATAAGTGTGTGTGTGTTTTAATGTTCTATAGGGGAGGTTTTCCCTCCCTGATGTTTGCCATCCAGTACTTTGGGGAAATTTAGCCAAAATCTAAACCCTGCTTGCTTTCAAGATCATGCTGCAAGAATTCTCAACCTTGAATCCATGAACTTACATTTTTTTTACAACTTTATCATTGATATTTTGATACTGATATCTATCATTGGTATCATTGATTTTCTTTGATATCCTATATATTTTATATCATGCATCCAAAAACATTATTCAGAGAAATGGTCCACAGACATTGCCAGATTGCCAAAGGGATCTGGGATACACAAAAAGGGTTGAAAGCTCCTGCTCTGTGGAGATCGATGGAAAGAACTGGGGATATTTAGCCTGGAAAAGACATAGCATGGGACAGTTGACTTCAAAGCATTGTCTCTTAGAAGAGAGATTAGATTTGTCGGGCTACTTAAAGAACCCAAAGCAAAGGGTGAAAGTTGTAAAGTATGACCTTTAGGCTTGATCCCAGGAAAGATTGTGCCAGTAGCACGCAGGGTCTTAGGTACTAGAAGTCTTCAAAAACCTGTCATGAACATTACAGATAGAATTATTTTTGCCAAACTATAAACCCACCCAATTACCAGGGTTAAAATTCTGCTGCTATAGTAATACAGCACTTACTATGTGCTGGGTACTTTACAAATATCATCTAATTTGTCCCCCACAACATCTCTGGGAGGTGAGTGCTGTTATCTTCCCCATTTTACAGATGAGAAAACTGAGGTTAAGTGACTTGCCCCAAGGTCACATGGGTAGCAAGTATCTGAGTCTGACTTTATACTCAGATCTTCTTGATTCCATGCCCAGGGCTCTATCCGTTGAGTTACCTAGCTGCCTCTAATATGGGTGAGAATTGGACTTTGGATATCAGTGGTGTAGGAAGCTCCTAGTGAAATACTTCTTTTACCAATGAGGGTCCACACTTTGTCTGCAATCTCTTAAAGAGTAGCCTAGAGCACTAAGAAGTTGGGTCCCAGAGCCAGTATGAGATTGGAGCAGAGTGTGAATATCTCAGCTCAGGGCCTAGCTCTCTGAAAGTCACAATACTGCCTCTCAGAGCAGTTCCAAGTCCTGTATAAATTAAGTCCTGGGGATGGCCCCAGTTGACCTTTCTATACTTGTTATATATTATTCCTCTTTATGCAATTCATGTTCCAGCCAAAGTGGCCCATTTGTTCCTCTCTGAACTCAGCATCCCATCTCCCATCTCCATACCTTTGCAGGGACTGTCCTTCCATGCCTTGAATCTAATCTCCATCTCTTAGAATCCCTATCTTCCTTCTGGGCTGTGCTCATGGGTCATCTCCTATGGGATGCCTACCTCGAGTGCCCTCTTCCTCTTTAAGCTATTACATATGTGCTTATCTGTTTATATATTGTACACCCCTGGTAGAATGTGAGCCTGGAACATAGTAGATACTTAAATCAGTGCTTGTTGGAATGGATTACTTTGAGAGGCAGCTAGTAGGTGTCCAAGCAGAGAATGCTTAGATGAGTTTGTGACTTTGGAGTAGGGATCTGGTCCTTGGCACAGAATGAAAACATTTGCTAACTTTAACTTAGTGGATCAATCCAGAATATACTTAATTATGCTCTTGTTCTTCTTTCCTTCCTTCCTTCCTTCCTTCCTTCCTTCCTTCCTTCCTTCCTTCCTTCCTTCCTTCTTTCCTTTTCCTTCCTTCCTTCCTTCCTTTTCCTTCCTTCCTTTTCTTCCTTCTTTTTCCTTCCTTCCTTCCTTCCTTCCTTCCTTCCTTCCTTCCTTCCTTCCTTTCTTCCTTCCTTCCTTCCTTTCTTCCTTCCTTCCTTCTTTCCTTTTCCTTCCTTCCTTCCTTCCTTTTCCTTCCTTCCTTTTCCTTCCTTCCTTTTCTTCCTTCTTTTTCCTTCCTTCCTTCCTTCCTTCCTTCCTTCCTTCCTTCCTTCCTTCCTTCCTTCCTTCCTT
>CM053585.1:329756741-329779228 GCA_028646515.1 Pseudochirops corinnae | reverse complement strand
TTCCTTCCTTCCTTCCTTCCTTCCTTCCTTCCTTCCTTCCTTCCTTCCTTTCTTCCTTCCTTCCTTCTTTCTTTCCTTTTCCTTTCTTCCTTCCTTCCTTCCTTCCTTCCTTCCTTCCTTCCACAAAGACAATGCAGATTTATTATGTGCATTGTCCCAGGTCAGGTCCTAGAACCTTAACATAGCTTGTTAGAATGGAAAGAAAACTGCATGTAGTGTCAGAAGACCTGGATTCAAATTTTAATTTTGCTAGTTCCTTTCTACCTCTGTGATCTTCTTGTGTAAATCATTTTATCTCCGCCACCTGCCTTTATTTCCTCATCTGTAAAATGAACTAGATGGCTACTGAGGTCTCTTCAAGTTCCTACATTCTTAGTAATACTGAAAGGAAGGAGGCTTGACACTGTACTAGGCACATTTGGGTAGCATTTAGGAAGCACTAGTTGAGGGGGTGGAGCCAAGATTGTGGAGTAAGCCAGAGACTTGTCAGAACTCTCTTCCAAAACCCTTCAAATACTTTCAAAAATGACCAAACAAATTCTGTAGCGGCAGAACCCATAAAAAGATGGAGTGAAATGAACTTTCAGGCCAAGACAGCTTAGCTGGTCACCAGGAAGAGTCTCTTGCCCCAGGCTGACAGAGGAGCACAGTCTAGCTCAGGCCACCCAGGCCCCAGTGAGCCATAGCAGATCTTGGGGTGACTGAATTGCTGGCAGCTGTGGCAGTGTTTGGCCCTCTTGGCCCACAGACACCAGGGACAACTTAGCTGGTCACCAGGAAGGGTCTCTTGCATGAAGGTGGGAGTGAAGCACAGGCCCTGCCAGCATAACTAGGGTCCCAGCAGGCCAGGAACAGGAGTGACTGAATGAGCAGCAGCCACTGCAGCATTAGCTTCCAGGGCTCTCAGACCATGGAAGGTAAGGGGGTTGAACACCTGGTCAGAAGGAGATTACAGGGGTCTCTTTGCTGGCACTGAGGCAGGACTTTGTTGCTTTGCCCACACTCTGATCGGGTCCCAGTCCTGGGTGGCAGTCCCAGCACAAGGAGGAGAATTAGCTTGTAGCAGCAGTGGAGGGCAAAGGGGGACCCTCCTCACAATTCCAGGGCAGAAAAGCACGCTTGTGGTCACTCACAGTCCAGAGCACAGGCCAGGAGAGAGTAAACAGACCTCTCCTTAGATCACACCACCTTGGAAGAACCAAAAACTTACAGGTCCCTAGGAGTACCTCTGAAAACAGCTGCACAAAACCCCTGAAGCTTAGGACAGTGTACCCTCTGTCAGAGGCAGAGCCCCACTTTAACAAACAGTTAAAAGGCAAGTAATATGCTTGGAAAATGAACAAACAAAGTCCAAGGAAAAAACCTTTGACTATAGAAAGTTATTACTGTGACAAGGAAGGGCAAAACAGACTCAGAAGAAGATAACAAAGTCAAAGCATCCAAAGACTCCAAGAAAAATATGAATTGCTCTCAAGTCATGAAAGAGGTCAAAAAGAATTTTGAAAATCAAGTAAGAAATGTAAAGGAAAAATTGGGAAGAGAAATGAGAGTGATGCAAGAAAATCATGAGAAAAGAGTCAACATCTGGGTGAAGGACACACACACACATACACACACACACACACACACACACACAAAATACTAAAGAAAAGAACATCTTAAAAAACAGACTATGGGGGGCGGCTAGGTGGCACAGTGAATAGAGCACTGGCCCTGGAGTCAGGAGGATCTGAGTTCAAATCCGGCCCCAGACACTTGACACATTTACTAGCTGTGTGACCTTGGGTAAGTCACTTAACCCCAGTTGCCTTGCCTTCCCCCCCTCCAAAAAAACAAAAAACAAGCAAAAAAAAACCCCACAAAACCCAGACTAGACCAAATGGCAAAAGAGGCCCAAAAAGTTAGTGAAGAGAAGAATGCCTTAAAAAACAGAATTGTTTGAATGGAAAAGGAAGTCCAAAAGCTCACTGAAGAAAATAATTGCTTAAAAGAAGCACTAGTTGAATCCAACTCAGTCACATCTTAGGTTGCAGTTAGGTTTCTCTTACTAGTTTCCTCAATGAGCAAGCACAGCTAAATTACATTTACTGGACTGTGAAACCTTAGGCTATCAGAGAGAGAGATTGAACAGTGTCTTGAGATGACTGCTGCCTCAGCTAACCATTGGAACCTGGCCATCTGACTGAAGACTAGCCGCCTTGGCCTCTCAGAGGAAATGTGGAAAGGTAAAAATCCTAAGCCTAAAACTAATCTAACCAGTAAGTCCCCATCACCCGCACTACTGAAATGCACTTTATCCTCAGGTGCAAGGCTTTCTACCTGGAGATTTGTTTATTTTGCTGCTAACAACAACTAAGGAGGCCCTTTCTGGCTTTCTTTTATCTTGGTTTATAGGCCAGAATTGTATTCCAGAATTTAAACTTACAACCCTGTGTAGTCAGATTCATGCTTTATAGTGTGAACTTTGGAAGGAAATAAGAGTTTGGTAGGACCAGTGCTTACCAGACTGTAATTTTATTGGTACAGAAAAGATGACTTGTATTTTTTTATATAGTCTGCATAAAATTATACATATAAATATCATCTTCTTGTTGGAATATAAATTTCTCGAGATTGAGTCATATTAGTATCCCATCATTTAGCATAGTGCCTAGTGCATGGCACTCATAAGTGGTTGTTGACTGATTGATGAGAAAACTATCTTGGTTAATGTGGTTAAGCAGGTATCCATCAACTTATAGTCTTAGAGATGTGTCACTAAGAGATAAGTAACTTGCTCAGGGTTATATGGTCATCATGTGTATATCAGACGTAGAACTTGAAAACTGGGTCTTCCTCACTCCAGGTTGTTGTTCAGTCATTTTCAGCCATGTATGACTCTCTGTGATCCCATTTGGGGAATTTTCCTGGTAAATATACTGGGGTGGTTTGCTATTTCTTTCTCTGGCTCATTTTACAGATGAGGAAACTGAGGCAAATAGGGTTAAGTGACTTGCCGAGGGTCACACAGCTAGTAAGTATCTGAGGCTGGACTTGAACTCATGAAGTTGAGTCTTCCTGATTCCAAGCCCAGCACTCTATCCATTCTGCTACATAGCTGCCTGAAAGGATTCTGAGAAGACGTTCATGAGATTGTGATTCAGCCTTCTTTTTTCTCCTTACAACTCAGAAAGCACATTTTCCTCTTCTCCGATGAACTTGTCACATAAGATTTTTCATTAATATATTTGTGTTTAGGAATCTAGGAAGGTAGCTTAGGGACTGGTCTTTGACTTGACTTCATTCAACTTTCTGGCCAATGACTTATCTAAAGCCACCGACAGCAACTGAGCACAATAATCTTGCAGATTACACAATATTGAGAGAGGTGGCTAAGATCCAAAAGGTTCTGGAAGGACAGATTTCTCAATAAGGAGAATTTGAGTAAGGATAAAAGTAGTCTTTGGGGGCACAATGGATAGAATGCTGACCCCGCCCCGGAATTGGGAGGACCTGAATTCAAATCTGGTCTTAGACACTTACTAGCTGTGTGACCCTGGGCATGTCACTTAGCCTATTTGTCTCAGTTTCCTCATCTGTAAAAACAAACTGGAGAAAGAAATGGCAAACCACTTGAGTCTTTCTGCCAAGAAAACTCCAGATGGGGTCATGGAGGGTCAGATATGACTTAAATGACTCCATAACAACAACAAAAATAGTCTTATGTTTGGGCTAAAAAAAAAAAAGCCCCAACTTTGTAAGTCTAGGATAGGGAGAGCTTACAAATAAAAGTTTGTATGAAAATAGCCGACAGTTTTAGTATATTGGCAGGGAGTCTACTTCTCTTACTTGATTTTCAAAATCCTTGTTGAGCTCTTCCATGGCCTGAGACCAATTTATCTTTTCCTTGGAGGCTTTGGATGTAGGAGATTTGACTCTGTTATCTTCATCTAAGTGTGTGTTTTGATCTTCCTTGTCACCATAACTGGTGCCAGACCTGCTCTGTGCCAGTCACCATGCTAAGCACTGGCTGTAGCAAAAAGGAGGCAAAAGACAGTCCTTGCCCCATACTATTTTTTTTTTGAGGCAATTGGGATTAAGTGACTTGCCCAAGGTCACACAACTAGTAACTGTCTGAGGCTGGATTTGAACTTAAAGACCTCCTGACTCCAAGGCTGGTGCTATATTCACTGTTACTGCCTAGCTGCCCCACCATACTGTTTTTTCAATCAAGAGATTGGATGGCCACTGGTGGTGGATGCTTGGAAGGATATTTTGATGCCAGAGCATGTTGGAGTAGACGATTTCTGAGGTCCCTTCTGACTCTGATTCACTGATGTTCATTCCCTACTTATCTATAAGCTCCGTTGAAATTGATACCTCTTCTAAACTTTTTGTACCTCCCAGCTTCTGTGTGTGCTCTGCACACAGCAGGTGCTTAATAATTGTCTGTCAAAAGAATAAATACATGCATGCATGAACTTTCCTACTTCAACTGTGACTATTTTTCTGTGGGCAATTGGTGTCTAAGCTCCAGGGATTCCACACTTTTTAAATCATTGCTCTTGATCTAAATTTCCTTCTCTGGTTTCCTTTAGATTCAGTTTCTAGTCTGCTCTCCAAGGTCGGAAAGTGTTAAGGGGTTTGATTTACTGAGCTGCGGGGGAGAGATCCTGCTGTGCCCATAGAGGAGATGGTAATTCTTTGAAAAAAGGATTGTTCAGCTCCTACAGAGAGAGTCTCCAGGCAAGTATCAATTAAATTCATTACTATCATCAATAACTACTGAGCTCCTGTACAGGACCGAGCTAATAAGAAATACAATTAAACTCATGACACCAAGGAAAACAATTTTCTAGCATGTATCTTTGACTTAGTTTTCCAACAATGCCTTTTTTGGGGGGGTGGGAGGTGGAAGGGAAGGTCAGGCAATTTAGAAATAACAGAAGCTGAGAATCTTGGGCCTCATATAGATTGAACAGCATAGGTCTCTTCCCTTGTGGTGGGAGGAAAAGAAACAGCTGGTAATAGAATCAAGATCCAGTCTTAAAAAAAAAAATGGCAGCGAGTGTCTTTTAAATCTGGTTTTCTTAACAGCTCTTTGGAGCCCTGTTCACAATGTGGTTGGTTTGTAATTGGATCTGTAGTCAATCTTTTCCCCCAATGGTTCTGTGCTCTCCTTCCCTAAGTGTTAAATTGATTTAGAGCCGGCACTTTAGAGCCATTTCCTAAAATGCATCTTTAGATTTCATTTCTGGAAAGCGCAGAATCTCTCTGGCTGAACATTTTCTTGAGCCTAAGCTCCACCCTTTATAATGCAGTGGAGAAAATGTGATTCCATTGTCGATTTGTCCATGATACTACTCTGTGTAATAGTCCCCTTCCTTGAAATGTCATTTCTAAGATATTTACACAAGTCATTCAAATTGGAGGGAAAGGCTTAGAGATAGTCTTAATAAAAGGCAGAGTGTGTCTCCCTCCACAACTCCCCCCTGGCTTTTTTTTTTTTTCCAAAACCCAAATTATCTTATTCAGCCTGAAGTAACTGTTTCAAGAAAAGCACTGTATCTGTTCAACCAAGATAAAAAGCTATAAACGGTAATCTATCTAAAGTCTCTGACTTTTGCATTAGGATGTAATTTTCTAGGAATCCTAGGCTAGTCCCAGGAAGATTATAGTTTCTTTCTGTTGAGTTAAATTGGAGGGCTTTTGAGCTCAATGCCATGGTACCTGCTTTCCAGTGGCTAGATGTGGGACCACACAGAAGTATTTCCCTTTTGTTGTTGCTGACTCAACAGGGTTTACTTTTCAATGCCATGGTGCAGTTGCCTTTTTCTGCATTTTAAAATTTTACCCCCACCCCCAATTTATAATTACACAAGAAAAGACATCAAATTGTAACTTTGGTCCAGATCCTGAGTGAGTATGTAATTTTGACCTAGAGGGTCAACTGGAAGGGAATGTAACTTATTCAATCATTTTAATTTTTGGAGAAGGAAACTGAGGCTCAGATATATTACATGCTTCACTCAGACACATGGATGGTAAGTGTCAGAGGTGGGATTTGAATCCAGGACTTGGTGATTTCCTAGGCTTCTACTTTATCCACTTTACCATGTTGCCTACCATTAAGACAACACTCCATGGAGGTTACTGAAGGTGAGAAAAGACTCATATGGATGGAAATATTCACAGCAACATCATGTGAGATAACAAAAAGCTGGAAATAAAACATATGTTCAATATTTAAGGAATGGTTGAATCAATTGCTATAAATGGATATAATGGAATAGAATGACTCAGTAATGAAGAAAAAATATGGAGAATTCAGAAAAACATGCAAAGACTACATGAAGTGATGTGGGAGAAGAAAAGAACATCAAAGATCTCTATACATAATGATCACACAATATAAATAAAATCAAATCTGGAAGGTAAGAAAGCTCAGGTCTAATATAGTAAACAATGTGAGCCCTATCCTAACAAAGTTAAAGAACACAGCCTTTCTTTCTGTTAACAACTGGCAGACTACAAAAGCTGAAAGTGACATGTTCCATTGGTTGTAAACATGCAATTAGGTAGTTTTGATTAATTATTTCTAGGAATATGCCCTGGAGGGTGGCTTCCTTGGGTGCCGGGAAGTGTCTGTTGAAAACAATGTATTGATAAATTTAATTTTAAAAGAAGGTCATTTTTAAAAAGTCTACAGGAACAGTCCACATTGCAGTTGAGATTTTATCTATGGCAAGAGAATTCATTTCATGAGGGCTTTGGGGCAATCACAGAAGGCATAGTTGATTGGATTCACACTTTTGAGATATAGAGTAGCTCCTGTCGATCCATACCCTAGATGTATCATTTTGTGGACAGTTGTGTTTCATTGTATAGACATAGTCTTTGGGTCACCCATAATTTTGATTTTTCCAAAACTATATTGTTCCACAAATGACATCTGTTTAACGTGAATCACAGGATTCAAACAATCTCCAAAAATATAAAATTGAGCATCATTCAGGAGACAGGTGATAGAGAGATTCAAAATGGCTGTGAGTAGGCTACAACTCATTCCAAAAGGAAAACTTACAAAAGAGAACTGGAATAAAGTATATAATTAAAGATATGCATAATAAAAAAAAAAAGATGGTATGGTCATGTAGCAAGAGCAAAGGCAAAAGCAAGAATAATCCATGGGCTTCTCCCGTAGCCTTGTGATGCCAAGACAAAGCAAGGAAGCCTACCAATACATGGAATGGACCTCCTAGCGTTAGCTTATGAAACGGCTTGTATAAGAGTCACATCAGGTAGTTGAGAATAGAGGGATTGTGACCTGCTTCTTTGGGGAGACCATTCACAGTGATGACCTCATAGATACATCAATGCTCATCTTAGGTGAGGAGGAGTACGAGACTAGTATTGGTATTGAAAAGACAAGCCAGATCCAGATCATTGAACAGATTGTCATTGTGAACAATGGAGAGATTTTTGGTGGATAAACTATGACCAGTGATGCTATGGAGAAGTGACCTAAAAGAAGATATCCAAGAGATGTATCATTGGAAAAGGAGTCCAGAAAAGTGAGAAACAATAGATGATCAATCTAAGTCTTATAGTGGTACCTGGAATAATTATTATAAAGGATCTTTCCAGCCCTGGGAGGACCATAGCATCATGGAACTGGAAGGAACCTTAGAAGGCATCTAGTGCAACAGCTCATTTTGTAGATGAAGAAGCCGAGGTCCAGAAAAGGTTTGCCCAGGATCACACAGGTGATGAGTGTCTCTGGTTGATTCTTATCTATATAGTCATAGGGAATATCCTATCAGTAAGATCAAGGACTCATTGAAGCATTATCTTGTTTATTCCCTGATACATTTAACAGGCATTTATAGTGTACGTACAATGTACTCTGCACTGTGTAAACTAGCAATCCAAACACAAAAAAGCCTTCAAGGAGCTCACATTCTGTTGGATGTATTGTTTTAGAAGGCACAGACTAAAAGCCTTACTTACAAAGCACTGATGGATATGTATTTTTTATGGATATATATATATATATATATATATATATATATATATATATATTATATGTGTATATATGATGGATATATATTTTCAAACTCTTCTACCCACATCAGGCTTCCATGACCTTGGTCTACATTTCTAGGCCTACTCCACGTTTCATTCTTTATTATCATCACCTAACATACCTTCATAATCCATTTTCTGCCCCAAATGCAACCAGAAATGAACTTATAAATTCCACTAAGGACATCTAATGAAGCAATAAAAGCAAGTGAGTCATCAAATAAAAAAGATGGTAAAAAAATATGAACTTACTTATTTAAATAGTTTATAACCTTGAGGACCAAGATAAAAATGATTTGGCAAAGCTGTTATATTGGAGCAATAAAGTCTTTACACCTTTGTACAAGAGCCTATATTCTTCTAAGAGGGTTGTAAGGTTCACAAGTAATTTGGAACACAATGACCTAGGTGAACCTGTTGACTCATAATCTCCATGGTGCCATTTTGGTCTTTCCTGTTTGTTGTTCATTTAACACATTTTGCTAGAATATTTGCTGGCCCACATCACCTTTTATAGATATATTTGAACCAAAGAAACTCTGTTACCCAGAAAGGTGAGCAAAACAAGATCAACACAAAACATTAAGGCAAAGAAGAGGGAAGTGTAACCAACAGTTGAATTGTGGGACCTTCAGGAAACAGACTTCTAAAACTTGCCTTCCTGTTGATGGGCAAAGCAATTAGCACCATTGTTTTAGAAGTAGTGAAAAGGATGTTAAAAATACTATTAGTAAATCCATGTTTCATGTTGCCTCCCTAGCCAGAATGCAAGCTCCTTGAAGGCAGGCATTGTTTTATTTTTGCTTTCTGGTTCCTGGCATGTTTGTTGTTTTTCAGTGGTTAAGTTGTGCCTGACTATTTGTGACCCCATGGATTTGTCTATGGAGTTTTTTTTGGCAAGGATACTGCACTGGCTTGCTAGTTCCTCCTCCAGTGTGTCCCCATTTCACAGATGAGGAACTGAGGCAAACAGGTTGAATGATTTGCCCAAGGTCACACTAGTGTCTGAGGTCAGATTTGAGCTCAGATCTTTTGATTCCAGGCCTGGTACTATATCCGTTGTGCCTAGCTGCCCCTTCCTGGCACACAGAAGGTGCTTAATAAATAAGTATTTATTAGTTGGTTAATAATAGCTCACTTTTTTTTTTTGAGTTTCTATGCCTTAAACAATATATCACCTGGTGGATAAATCTTGTCATGATTTTTCTATCAGAATAAAAGCTCTGAGCCTAATTGATTTAGAGCTAGATTGATAATGAAGTCAAGTTCAATTTCCTCATTACATAATTGAGGACATTGAGGCCCAGAAAGGGACTCAGTAAAGTGACTTGAATAAGGTCACTGGGCAGTAAGGGACTGAGTTGAGATTTCACTGAAGTCCTTTTTCTGCATAAGCCAACATACTTTCCTCTGGGCCAGACTGCTGTTCTTTACTTTTTACACAAGCTAGTCGACTTGCTGTGCTCTAAACCTTTTTTGAGCATTCCATTTCCTGTGTCTGAGTCTCTGTATAGGCAGTGTCTCAGACATGGAATGCCTTCTCTCATCCCTAGTACCTCTTGGAATGAATGGAAAAATTTCCTTAGCACTTACTATGTGCTAAGCACTGAAAATACAAACATGAAAGTGAATATAATGCAATAAACATTTAAGAACCTACCATGTGAAACAAATAAGAAAAAGAAATAGTCACTGCTCTCAAGGAACTTTAAAAGTCGGGGAGGAGGGGAGAAAACACATGAAAGCAATCTGCAAAGGGCAGGGGAGCAGGGGATACTAGCCTCAAGGGCATTATGATGATGGAGTCAAAACCAATTAGAGTAACTGCTAGGAAATTAAGCATTGACTGAGCTTTTGGACTTTTTTAAAGAGAGACTTGGGGAATAACAGAGGCAAATGAGAGTACAGATGAGGTATGAGTAGCAAAGCTCAAGCCATCTTTGTGATGATGAGTTTCCTGGTGATGAGCTTATTCTTGGGAGTTGGAAAAACAAACAGGGCAGCTGAAAGAAAATCCAAGTAAAAGATAGTTGTTATCCCCAAATTCCATTAGAGGAGACACCTGTAGGGCATTGGTTATTAGGGATGGGCACTTTGGTCAGAAAATGACAGAGATGGTGAATGACACCAGAGGGGAATAGATTAGCACATCCCAACCAGGAACAATGGCAGTATTGATACAATTAGGTTTCCAGAGGCTTATCTCTGGCACTACTTTCCTTGGGAAGTCTTCCCTGCTCCCCTTAGTGCTCTTTCTATCCTCAAACTGTTTGCCCTAATAGAATGTAAATTCCTTGGGGGTCAGGACTTTCATTTTTGACTATTTCTCCCATTTCTTACCCATAAATGCTCCTCAGATTGAATTAACTTGGATCTGGAGTCATGGTGTAAGAATGAGCTCAAAATCTCATCTTGTTAATGGTGATGGTTATAATGATGCTCCTTTATACTGTGTGATGTTTTTGAGTTACATTTAGAATGAACACTTTTGGAAATGTAGTCTTACTTATTGATCTTCTGGTCAAAAAATACTTCCATAAAGGTCTGCTCTGACTCTGTTGTTGTTACTTAATTGTTTCTGATTCTTCATGATCCCATTTGGGGTTTTCTTGGCAAAGATACTGGCGTGGGTTGCCACTTCCTTCTCCACATGAGGAAACCAAAGCAAAGGGATTGAGTGACTTGCCAGGGTCACACAGCTAGTAAGTGTCTGAGGCTAGATTTGAACTCAGATCTTCCTGACTCCAGGTCTGGTGCTCTATCCACTTTACCACCCAGCTGCTTCTTGCTCTGACTAGGCATTCTCATCCCCACTTTAAAGAAAATTGAAGTTTAGAGTGACTAACTTGGACATAGTCATGTAGCTTATGAGTGTCTGAGCGGGGATCCAAGCTTGACTTTCCTGATTTTAAGTCTGGTCCACTAGCTTCCAGGCTGCATGTCACTTGGGAGAGAAGGTGCAGGGCCAAAAAATAAATAAATAAAAGAAGAAAGAAAAGAAAAGTTGACCTGGGAATGGCTGAGATGATCCAGACCTTGAAAGTGCATTTGTGTATTTTTCCTCTTAAGTCCCTGTTTGAGGACTTCAACCACAACCATAACAGCTCATTAAAGTAACTCAATAATAGAAGGCATGCACTAGGCACTGAGGGTAGGATGATGAAAACTGGCAGCTTCAGGCTCCAAAGAGCTTATACTCTAAGAAGGAGTATCTGATTTCTGAACAGGTAAGGTAACAGCAAAGGAAGATGGGGGGAAAAGAGACAATGAGAACAATTGCTTTAGGAAGATTTAGGGTAGATGAGGTAGGTGAGAACACTTTCAGCTAGGAGGGAAGAATATCAGAGAATGATCATATGCTCGTAGAGCAACAGATTTAGAGTAAGAAGACTAAGAATGCATCTGGTCAAATGTCTTAATTTTACAGATGAGCAAACAAAGACCTGCCAAGGGTAATTGATGTGCCTAAGGTCGCACCAGTAGTATTATAGAGTCAGGATTTGAACCTAGGTCCCTTGACTCCAAATATAGCCTATCTTCCGCCGTACCACAGCATTTCTCTAAGACTTCAAGACTTGGTGCATGAGCAGTGATTTAAAACTGTGATGATTATTTTAACACAGAAGTTTTCCTCATTCTTCTTTGCTGGATTTTCATCCCACTAATTGTGTATATCCCCCAGTGTCCTATTCTAGGCCTCTTTTCTCTATATTTTCACATCTGGTGATTTCATCATTTCTTACAGGTTCCAATTATCACCTCTATATTATCACCTCCAATTATCAGCTGGATGATCTCCAGATCTATATATCCAGCTTAAGTCTCTCTTCTGAGATACAGTCCCTGATCACGTCCAGAATAGAGCTCATTATCTTTTAAAATTTCTTCCAAACATCACTATTACTTTTGAAGGTATCACTATCCTCCAAATCACTCTCAGAGCCTTGGCTTCTCACTCTAACTCACCATATATAACCAATCCATTGCCATGTCATGACCTTTTTACTTTTTTGACATTTCTGATATATATCCTCTTTTCTTTACTCTTGTAGTTACCATTCTAATTCAAGGTCTGAAAATCTCTCTTAGATTACTGTAATAGACTTAGAATTGATCTCCATGCATCCAGTTTCTCCTCAACTCAAAGTCATTCTCTACACAGCTGTTAAAAATTAATTTTCTTTTTTTTCTGGATTTACATATTTCTGTTTATTATTTATTATTTCTATTGCTTTTCCCCTCTCGTTGAACAATTTAAAAAATGCACTCATAGCAAACACCCATAGCCCAGAAAAGCAAATTCCCACCTTGGCCAAATCCAAAAATATATTGCTCCTTCTGGATTTTATGTCCACCAGCTCTTTGGAAAGAGATGAGCGGTATGACTCATATCCAGTTCTTTAGACTTGGGATTTATCATTGCATTAATTGGAGTTCTAAAGACAAAGTGATTTTTCTAAAGTATAAGCCTGACTTGGTCATCCTCTTGCTCAATAAACACCATTGACACCTCTAAGATCAAAAGTAAAGTTCTCTGTTTGGTACTTAATGTTCCTAATAATCTGTCCTATAATGGGGGGTTGGCCCATGTGCAGAGTCTCTACTCTAATGGCTTTTTCTCACATGGAGACACTGGGGAGCCTTTTCTCTGCTTGTAGGAGAGTAGTAACAGTGTGGAATGGAGGTGACTTGGATAGACTTGGGAACATGTATGAATAATCTATAACTGGTTCTGGGTGATGAAGAGGTGATTTGATTGACTGTGGAAACATTTTAAAAGACTTGTCAGCTTTAGCCACTGCCTCTTTGCCTCCCTGTTCATGGGGCAGCTCAGCAACTCTTTTGCTCATGGTGATTGGTGGCAGGAGTGGAACCTATAACCAGGTCCAGAGGATGCCTCAGCATCCTGGCATTCCAGGATTTGGAATTATACTCAGTATGGCATTGATATCCCACAGTTACGAAGGGAGTGGAGACTCACTCAGCATCCTGGGGTTCCAGAGCCCAGGAATGCAGTCAATGTGGAATTGTCAGGAATGCCCTGACAAACAGGAAGTAATGTTCAGGCCCTTATCCCAATTGTAGCTGAGATAAAGACTCATCCAGCAGTGATGCAGCTTTTGAACATGAACCAATGCCCCCATGCTATGTAGGAACTCTGTTAAATTGAGCCTCTCTCTCCCAAGGACTGAGGCTATATAGGGGAGAATATTTCCCAAAGTCATTATGATAAACATTTATATTTTGTTCTTGCCATATTTTCAAAGTAAATATATTTTAATAAAAGCTACTTAGTATTATGGGCAGCTAGGTGGCAAAGTGGATAGAGTGCCAGTTGTGGAATCAGAAAGACATATCTTCCTGAATTCAAATCTGGCCTCAGACACTTCCTTGCTGTGTGACCCTGGGCAAGTCACTTCACCTTGTTTGCCTCAGTTTCCTCATTTGTCAAATGAACTGGAGAAGAAAATGCCAAACCTCTCTAGTATCCATGCCAAGAAAACCTCAAATGGGGTCACAGAGTTGGACACAATTGTAAAATGGCTGAACAACAACCACAACCTGATGTTAAGTGCTCAAGTCTAACAGAAATACTACTTGCTGGCATCTAATTAGGGGAAGAAAATGGCCAATGGCGGTTAGGACCAATAGGAACAGTAAAGCAAGAATCCAACAAACCCCTCAGGGTGCCCTAGAGTCCTGCTACTCAGTAGCAGCCTGATTTTGGAAGAGTGCTCTAGAACATATGCTGTAGGACCTTTTCAGTGTTTTTAACCTGACCCCTTCCTACTTTTCCAGGCTTCTCAGACCTCTAGAACTCAGCAAGATTGGCTTCTTTGTTATTCTTTTCACAGAACACTCTGACTCTTTACTCTAGGCTAGGGATTTCCTTTGGATGTCTCCCTCTCTCCTCATCTACACTTGACTTTCTTCGAGTCTCAGCAAAACTCCCACCTTTCATAAGAAACCTTTCCCACTTCTCCTTGCCTTTGAGATTATCTTTGATTTATCCTGTATAAATCTTGTTTGGACAAAGTGATTTACATGCTGTTTCCCTTATTAGCCTGTGAATTCCTTAACAGCATGGACTGTTTTTTTTTTTAACCTTTCTTTGCATCTTTAGCTCTTAGCACAATGCCTGACACATAGGGGATGATTAACAAATACTCACTGACTATTTACTCCTGCCACAATTCAGCCACAATGGCCCACTTGCAGATCTTTGAGTGGGATGCTCCATCTCCTCTTCCTGTGACTTTTCACTGCTGTCGCTCATGCTTGGAATGCTCTGTTTCCTTCAAGAGTAAATTCAAATCTCACTTTCTGCAGGAGGGTTTTCTTGAGTCTTCATAGCTGCTAGAATCTTCCCTACTAAGTCACTTTTAATCTGCTCTGTAAGCTTCTTGAAGGTAGGAAATGTTCCTGCATTTCTTTGTCTTTTCTTCCCCATTTAGTACAACATCTGGCACATAGTAAATGCTTAAGACATGCTTATTGGCTAACATCTCAGGCATAGAGCAGAGAACCTATTTTAATGTATGGAGTCTGGAGACCACACGTTGAGTTTGGAGGAAATCTGGTAAGATAGTTTGGTTGAAAAATGAGTGTGTGAAGAGAAGTTTTGCGAAATATATTTGGAAAGGTTAGCTGGAATTGTATTGCTGAGGACTTTAAAAGTTGCCAGCCTCAGACACTTGTTATCTGTGTGATTGAATTCTGCCTCAGTTTCCTCATCTGTAAAATGATCTGGATTAAGTGTAGCACCAACATAATATTCACAGCACTGACTGCAACTATGAATATGCTGGCATAATTCTGAGACCCAAAAAATAATAGACATTCTCTATAGAAGATAGAAGCAAAACATTTATTCAGATACCAGAAAAATGAATCCTTAAACCAGAAAGTTAAATCCATCATAGCAATGAAGAAGTTAATACACTATAACACAGCAGAGAGTGACACCATACCTTTAGCTTTCCCGCAAATACTCACAAGCCTAGCTGTCTCCTTGCCTGCATCCTCTCCTCCCTCCAGCTCTAACTTCTCTGACTCCCAACTTCCCGTGGGCTCTGCTCTACCCTTCAGCAAGTTTCTCCATCACAGGCGCCATGTGATTACATTCGGCTTATTAAGGGGCAGGGAAGATCTCCAAATTCCCATTACCACTATAAGAAGGACATGACAAACCACTCTAGTAGCTTTGCCAAGAAAACCCCAAATGGTTGGGTACAATTGAACAACAGCAACAACAATAAATATTTGTTCCCCTCCCTTAAAAAAAATCTGTTCTAAGGTGTTTGTTTTCTCTTGTAGTGGGAGCCACTGAAGATATTTGATTGGGGTACTGTCATGGTCAGAGGGATATATTAGGGAGGATAGTTTTGAGAACTTTTAAAAGCAAATTTGTTTTCAGTTAACCAGTATTTCTCTTTTCTCTCCTGCCTACCTTCCCTTAACATCCATTGACAAATTAAAAAAAAGAAAAAGAACTTTATAACAAATATGCATGGTGTTGTAAAGCAAATTACCACATTGACCAAATCTATATCTCATTCTTCATATTGCATCCAAGGCCTCTTTGTCACAGAGTGGTTTTAATTCTTCATCTCTGGGCCTCTGCAGTCATGGCAACTCATTATGTTGATCAGAGTTTGTAAATCTTTATCATGTTATCACATAAATTGTTTTCCTGGTCCTGCTCATTTCCCTCTGTGTCTGTTCATACAAGCCTTCCCAGATATCTCTAAAGCCATTTCTTCTATCATTTCTTGGTGCAAAAGACTATGACATTAAATCTACATGTCATGTTTTCAATCATTCCCCTATTGATGGGCACCACCTTAGTTTCCAATTCTTTGTCATCACAAAAGAGCTGCTATCACTATTTTTGTGAATATTTGTTATTTTCCTCTTTCTTTGATACTCCTTGGGGTGTATCAGCCTGGTGGTTAAAAGATAAGTGCATTTTAGTGACTTTGAGGGCATATCTCCAAATTATTTTTGTTTTGGGAGTTTTTTGAAGATTGGATCAGAGACTGGAAAGTCTTTTGCTTCTAAAAGGTTGTCTTCCTCTGTTGACCCATTTGGGCATCATAGAATCACAAAGGAAGCTTTCTGTCTCAAAATCTTTGCATGACTAAGGCTTAGCACACTTCCTGTCACAAAGAATGGGGGAGGGGGGCTGGAACTGTGATTTCATTGAATAAGGAATTTCTACTGAGGATACCCTTTATTAACAAAGAAAAGCCCTTTCTCTGCAACTCATAGTAGGATCATAGCATCACAGAATCCTAAACTGAGATCTGAAAAAGACCTCAGAGGCCATTTAGTCCATCCCCAATCCATTTTACAGATAAGGAAATTAAAGCTTTTTGCCTAGGGTCACACAGTCTGTCTGTGTCAGAGGACAAACTCAAACTTAAGTTTGAATCTTCTGGACTCCCAGACAGACTGTGCGATTAACTTAAGGGCACTCCATTCATTGCATTAGCTCTATAGCTAGCATTTATAGGACATTTAAATATTTTCCAAATACTTTATAAATATGACCTTACTTTATTCTCACAAACTCCCTGGGAGGTAGGTACTATTATTGCTCTCATTTTACAGATGAGAAAACTGAGTCACAAAGAAGTTAAGTAAGTTTCCCAGGTTCACATGGCTGGTAAGTGCCTGAGGCTGGATTTGAAATCAGGATTTACTGACTCTAAGTTCAGTGCTCTGCCCACTGCACCATCTAGCTGTTTATGGTAATTAATTTCAGTGGAATGCTTTCTCTTAGTGTCCTCTCTGGATTGAATCTCCTCAAGAACAGTCATTCTCATTCAAGCTGTTAGTTACAGAATCCCAGGTATATAACTCATGGCTATAAGTCAATTAGTTGTGAATTTATTTTTAATCTTGAGCAAATATCTCTTATGAGCAAGTATTGACTGACTCATAAGCCCCAGCTAATACTATGTAGTCCCCGCATGTGCTTTGTACAAAGTATGGAGAAGATATGGTTATTGGTCTGAAGGAGCTGACACAGCAAGTAAGAACCATTAGTTGTTTGTGATCATTAGAAAAAAAAAAGACCAAAAACTATCCAAAACCAAACCAAACCTCACCATAATTATTTGTGTTGGGGAATGATTTTCTTTTCTCCTTAATTATAAAGGACTTCATGAAGAATGAGGGGTTTAGGAAAAACTAGGGAGGGATGGAAGTTACAACCAAGATTGGAAAATGCAAAAATGAATACTTGCTCCAAATATATAATATGCTTTTAAAGGAACGTAGATTTAGTCTTTGGTTGATTAAATAAAATATTTAATCATTAAATAAACATTCATTAAGTTCCTACTATGTGTCAGACTTTCTGTTAGATGCTAAGGGAAAAGATGTGGAGAAGAGTTATTTATATAATAGCATTTATATAATGCTTTAATGTTTTCAGAGTACTTTACATATTTTATCTGATTTAATCTCCTAACAACCCTGGGAGATGAGTTATCATTATCACTGTTTCATATGAGGAAAATGAGGCCCAGAGAGGTTAAGTAACTTTCCCAGGGTCACAAATCCAGTAAGTAGATGATGTAGGCTTTGAACTCAGGTCTTCCTGACTCAAAGTCTAGCCTATTATGTCTATTATGCCACCCAGCTTAAGGCAGATTCAGAACTGGTTAGATGGCAAGACTCTTAGGGTAGTTTTTAATGCTTCAATTTCTTAAAATAATAAATATTTATGGATATTGTCTGTTTTCACAAAACCTAAATTTTCCCCTGTATCCCTCTTCCTCTCTTCTCTCAAAAATCTATCCCTTATAAAACAAATATGTCAAAAAGACAAAAAAAAAATCAGCAAAACTAATCAATACATTAAAAAAAAAAAAACATCTGACAATACTGTAATGTTCCATAGTTCTGCGAAAGAATGATGGGAGACATCTTCTCATAACTTTCCTTTGGGGGTCATTTGTTCTTTGTAATTTTGTAACATTTATTTTCATTTGTTTTATGTTTGATACCTTTGTTATGTTTCCTTAAAAGGAAGTGTAAGTATAAACACTGTGTATACTATTCTCTTGGCTCTGCTTACTTTCCTCTGTATCAGATTATGTAAGTTTTTCCATGTTTCTTTGTAGTTACCATATTTGTCATTTCTTAGAATATAGTAATGTTCCATTTCGTTTATGCATTACAGTTTCTGCTAATTAAATGGGCATCTACTTTGTTAATGGCTTAGTGTTAACATGGCAGAAGATCTCCAGGGGGAGTATCCCAGGGAACTGTCCCTGGTTCTGTGCTATTTAACATTCTTGTCAATGACTTGGATCAGGTCATATATAGTCTGCTCACAAATTTGTACCTGACACAAAGCTGGGAGGAAGACTCAACATTTTAAATACCAAAAGGATACTTACAGACTAGCATTGAGCTGATATGATGAAATTCAATAGGCAAAAATGAACAGTCTTACCTTGGGCATGGAAAACCAGCTAAACAAATATAAGATGGGGGAAGCATGGATGGACAGAAGTTGTTCTGAAAAGGATATTGATTTTTCAATGGGGTTGCAAAATCAATATAAATCAGCAGTATGAGGTTGGTAAAAAAAAAAGCTTCTGCAATCTGGACTGCGTTAGAAGGGGGCAATTGGGAGTGATAATTCCTCTGTACTCTGCCCTCATCAAACCTCATGGGGAGTATTGTGTTTATTTCTGAGCACCATAGTATAAGAAGGATATTGATAAGCTGGAAAATGTCCAGAGTAGGGCAACCACGATAATAAAAGGCTTTGAGTTCATGACATGGAATTGTTTAAAGGAATTGGACATGTTTAACCTGGAGAAGTGAACACTCAGGGAGACATAATAACTATTTTTCAGATATTTGAAAGGCTATAATAAAAAGGAGATTAGACTTATTCTTTTTGACCCCAGAAGGACGAACTGAAAGCAATGGATTGAAGTTACAGAGGGACAAATTTAAATTAGAAGTCAGGAAAAACTCCTTAACAGTTAGAGTTGTCCAGAAGTGGAATAGCTTACCAAGAGAGGTGATGGGTTCTCCCTAATTGGTGATCTCCAAGCAGAGGCTGCTTGGCCTTTGGGTACCAACTTAGTGGTCACTATGACAAGGACTCATTTGTAGATCATACCTCATTTGGACATGTACTTTGTGGGATCAATATTATGGAAGGACTCAGTCTGAGCCAAATGTAACCTGAGCCTCAAAGTCCATTTGTATGAGACTCTACTCATTGATGTTTGGAGTCTGTAGAAGGGTAAAGTTGATGAAAGCTTGAGAAAAAACATCCTGGTCTTTGAACTTCCAGGCTCTAGAGAAAAGATATGTGTTCTAGATTTTCTGCAGGTCCCTGAAAGGAGAGAAAGACTCTGGGAAGAAGCTAGCATGTAGAGGAACCAATAATCTCTAGTAGACAAATGAAATAGAACAAGACAAACATGCAGGTATGAGGTCTAGAAGGAGGGGATGGGAGGTATCCCCCTTCCTGATTCAGTTCATACTGTGAGTGCATTGTGATCTTCATCCCCCGGATATATCAGGAAAGAGCTCATAGGAAAATAGAGACAATCTTTCTGGTTTTAAAGATATATTTGTTGTCAGTGTGGAGTCAATCAGAGAAGATTTTTCTTACTCATTTTTGTAGGAAAAATGTAGGATGCAGTGTCTTTATGTTAAGTGATCTGGGCCTGCACAGGGCTAGCCAACTTATGTCTTTGTCTCTAGAGTTTGAGGTGGAAGAGCAAAGTGTGGACCTTGAGTTATGGCGGGAAATCTGTATACTTTTGATCTTGCTATATATTTGAAGTAAATAACCCTTTCTGAAAGCTAAGTGATATTAAATGATCAAATGGACCTGGGGTACTAGTCATTCACTGGCAACTAGTAGTGTGTGTGTTTGTGTATGTGTGTGTGTATATGTGTGTGTTACACAAGTGTGGGCTTGAGATAATGGCAGTAGAGAAAAGATACCCCTACCCCTTGTAACTCTTCCTAGAGCTGAAGGATGGCTATAATGGGCTTGATTCTTTGAGAATGGGTCACAGCATACTCCCTATACAATGAATGACACAATCTTTACTCTCAAAGAGCTTACATTCTAGTGGAGAATATAAGTATATATGTTATAAGTGCATATGGGATAAATATACAGAGAAAAAATACAAATAGTCAGTCAATTAACATTAAGCACCTACTATATACCATTCATGGTGCTAAGGGTCAATATGAAGACAGGTCCAAGTTCAGATTCTCAAGGGCCTCATAGTCTAAGGGGGAAAGACAATGTGCAGACTGCTATGAACTAAGAAGCTATGTACAGGAAAAATTGGAAATGACCAATAGAGAAATAACCAATAGAGAGAAGACACTAGAATTAAGTGGAATTATCCACTTTATTTCATGTAGAAGGTAGAATTATGCCTGGGATTTGAGGGAAGCCAGGGAAGCCAGAGATAAGGAGGGACATGGAGGACAGTTAGTGACAATGCCCAGAGCCAAGAAATGGAGTGTCTTGTTCTAGGAACATCTAGGAGGCTAGTGTCACTGAATTGGAGAGTCTGGATTAGGGGTTGTGGTATGCAAGAAGACTGTAAAAGTTGGCAGAGGGGGGATAGGTTGTGAAGTGTTTTGAACACTAAAGGAAAGATTTTATCTATGATCTTGAAGGTAATAGGGTTTTTGGGATGGGGGTGACCTGGTCAAAGCTGCACTTTATAAAGAGTACTTTGGGGGGTGGGGCAGAGCCAAGATGGTGGAGTAAAAACAGGAACTTGGCTGAGCTCCCACTCCAACCACCTACAATACCTGTAAAATTTGACTCTAAACAAATTTTAGAGCTATAAAACCCACAAAGTGATAGAGAGAAACAAATCTCCTGCTGAAGGCAGCCTGGCAGGCCTACAGGAAAGGTCTATCTCACCACATCTGGAGCCAACCATGGTCCTGGGTGAGCTGCCCAGGCCCAGACTTGAGGAAGCTCAACTAGCAAAAGCAGACTTCAGGAGAGTGAATCACTGGCAGTTGTGGTGGTTTCCAGTTTTATCAACCCATAAACACCAAAGAGAAAGTAAAAGGTAAGCAGGGAACTCTTTTGGAACTGGATAGAGGAGAGCAAGGTCCAGCCCCTGCCCCTGGGTTGAGAGGTGCCAGAGATGTGGCAGCTGTAGCTGCTGCCATGTGGCTACCTCAGGAGCTCCTGACCTGCAGATCATAGGGGGACCAAGTGACCATTCAGAGGGTAATAGTCCTTGCTTTGACCTCCTTGGATCTGGGTTACAGTCTTGGGTGGTGGTCCTGGGGTATCTGGTCAGTGTGCCAGGGCTTGTGGTAACTGTAGAGAAGACATCCTTCTTAAGCCTCTGACAACTGTGAAAATCCAGAAATTTGGGACACAGCTCTCTCCACTCTGGAAGCAGAGTTCTACCATGGCAAAAAAATCAAAAGTCAAGTAATTGGCTGGCAAGATGAGCAAGCAGAGGAAGTGCAATTAGACCATAGAATCCTTTTTTTGGGGGACAAAAAGGATCAAAAACTCCTGCATCAAAGCTTCTAAGAAAAATATGAACTGGTTACAGGCCATGGAGGAGCTCAAGAAGGATTTTGAAAATCAAGTAAGAGAAGTGGAGAAAAAATTGGGAAGAGAAATGAGAATGATGCAAGAAAATCATCAAAAGTGACACAACAGCCTGCTAAGGGAGACCCAAGAAAATAGTGAAGAAAATAACACCTTAAAAAAAACATACTAACTCAAATGGCAAAAGAGGTTCAAAAAGACAATGAGGAGAAGAATGCCTTAAAAAGCCAAATTGCCCAGATGGAAAAGGAATTTAAAAAACTCACTGAAGAGAATAATTCCTTCAAAATTAGATTGGAGCAAATGGAAGCTAATGACTTTATGAGAAATCAAGATACTATAAAACAGATCCAAACAAATGAAAAAATAGAAGGCAATGTGAAATACCTCATTGGAAAAACCACTGACCTGGAAAATAGATCTGGAAGAGATAATTTAAAAATTATTGGACTATCTGAAAGCCATGATAAAAAAAAGAACCTAGAAATCATCCTTCAAGAAATTCTCAAGAAAAATTGCCCTGATATTCTAGCATCAGAGGACAAAATAGAAATTGGAAGAATTAATTGATTGCCACTTGCAAAAGATCCCAAAAAGAAAACTCCTAGGAATATTATAGCCAAATTCCAGAGTTCCCAGGTCAAGGAGAAAATATTACAAGCTGTCAGGAAGAAACAATTTGAGTATTGTGGAAACACAATCAAGAAAACATAAGATCTAGCAGCTTCAACCTTAAGGTATTGAAGAGCTTGGAATATGTTATTCCAGAGGTCAAAGGAGGTAGGATTAAAACCAAGAATCACCTACCCAGAAAAACTGAGTATAATGCTTC
>CM053585.1:329710444-329756241 GCA_028646515.1 Pseudochirops corinnae | reverse complement strand
ACACATTCACATATGTATTCATATGCAATATACCCTCCTATATAGACATATATATGCATGTATATATATATATATATATATATATATATATATATATATATATATTTATTTATTCCCTTCAACTATCCTCATACTGAGAAAAGTTTCATAAGTTACAATTATCATTTTTCCATGTAGGCATGTAAATAGTTCAACTTTGATAAGTTCCTTATGCTTTCTTTTCGCTGTTTACTTTCTCATGCTTTTCTTGCTTATTGTATTTGAGTGTCAGATTTTCTATTCAATTCTGTTTTTTTTTTTTTCATCAGGAATACTTGAAAGTCCTCTATTTCATTGAATGACCATATTTTCCCCGGAAATATTATACTCAGTTTTTCTGGGTAGGTGATTCTTGGTTTTAAACCTAGCTCCTTTGACCTCCAGAATATCATGTTCTAAGCCCTTTGATCCCTTAATGTAGAAGCTGCTAGATCCTGGGTTCTCCTGATTGTGTTTCCATAATATTCAAATTGTTTCTTCTTGGCAGCTTGTAATATTTTCTCCTTGATCTGGGAATTCTGGAACCTGGCTATAATATTCCTAGGTGTTTTTTTTTTTGGATCTTTTCCAAGAGGTGATTGGTGAATTCTTTCAATTTCTATTTTGCCCTTTGGTTCTAAAATATCAGGGCAATTTTCTTTGAGAATTTCTTGAAGGATGATTGCTAGGTTCTTTTTTTGATTATGGCTTTCAGGAAGTCCAATAATTTTTAAAATTATCTCTCCTGGATCTGTTTTCCAGGTCAGTAGTTTTTCTAATGAGATATTTCACATTGCCTTCTATTTTTCCATTTGTTTGGATTTGTTTAATAGTATCTTGATTTCTAATAAAGTCATTTGCTTCCATTTGTTCCAATCTAATCCTGAAGGAATTATTCTCTTCAGTGAGCTTTTGAAATTCTTTTTCCATCTGGCAAAATTGTTTTTTTTAAGGCATTCTTCTCCTCATGGGCTTTTTGGACCTCTTTTGCCATTTGAGTTAATCTATTTTTTAAGGTGTTGTTTTCTTCAGTCAGATTGTTGACTCTTTTTTCATGATTTTCTTGCATCATTCTCATTTATCTTCCCAATTTTTCCTCCACTTTTCTTACTTGATTTTCAGAATCCTTCTTGAGCTCCTCCATGGTCTGTAACCAATTCATATTTTTCTTGGAAGCTTTTGGTGCAGGAGTTCTGACTGTGTTGTCTTCCTGCTGTTCCATGCTTTGATCCTTTTTTGTCCCCCAAAAAGGAATCTATCCCCTATGAGAAAGAGAATGTTTTAGAGAGAAAAACCGCCCAATAATATAACTGATCAATGTATTGAAAAAGTTAAAAAAAATGTGCTTTGTGTAACATCTGTGGACTTCCCACCTCCACAGAAGGATGTATTCCAATAGGTATTCATTTGAGTCCTACTTGCTCTTTATAATTTTGTTACATTGAGTAACACATATTTTGAGTTTTTGGTGTGTCATTCTTCCCATTTATATTGTTGTGCTCTTTGTGTATATTGTTTGCTTGGCTCTGCTTACTTCATTCTAAATCAGTTCATGTAAATCTTCCCATGTTTCTCTGTATTAATACTATACATAATTTCTTACAATACAGTAATATCCCAGGACCTTTATGTACTGCAAATTGTTTAGCCATTCCCCTGGCAATGAGCATCTATTTTGTGTCCAATTCTTGGCTATCACAAGGAGTGCTAGTATAATTATTTTGATGTATATGAGGACTTTCTAATCAAGCACAATAACTTCTGCCTAAAGAGTTTTGCTTAGCAATTTGACCAGGATCTTTTTCCATCAAAGACTTTTCACTCTCTGACTTGTACTTGATCTTCCAGCAAAAAAAAATCAGAGAATTTCAGAGCTGGCAAGACCCTGGAGATTATCTGGATTTGGGCTTGTAATTAAGAAGATCTGGGTTTAGGTCCTGCCTTGGATATCTGTTATTTTCCCAACCCTGGGCAAGTTACTCAATCTCTCATTGACCCAAGGAACTTTCTATGATTCTGAGTTGCCTGTCTGTAAGAAGGGAAGGAAATTCCCCACAAGGAGTTCCCTACACAGGCAAAATCACAGATTTGACTAAAAAATAAACAAAAAAATCCACCAAACCACTAACCTCTATCTATAAGTTTTCTTTCTCATTCTCAATACCCTGCTTGTACACAAGAACAAGGTAGTCAAATTCCTATACAATCTCAGAAGCACATCAAGATTGGGACCTAAATGGAGATGAACAGTTGATGTTTTAACCTAACCCCCTTTCCTTTGTAAGCCTGAAAAGAATTGAAAAGTCAAATCTTAATGGTACTAAATACAATTTGAATATAGTTGAGCTTGTATAACCTAAATGTAATTAATGATCAACCTTTGGGACCGTAACTTTTCTGCTCATCTGGGAAGGGGTTTGGTTGTCAGATTGCTATTTCTTTCAGTTGATAATTATACATAGAGTGCTATTGTTTCTTTACCTTCACTCTAGAATCAGCCTTATGAAAGTTCATTGCTTAACTTGTTTAACTAGGTCTCTGGGGAGAAGCCCTCTTTACCACAGTTTATTTATTTTTTCTGACTAAAATTTTAAAGCAGAAATCCATTCCTTGCCAAGGGCCTTTATGACTGGGCAGCTAGCCAATACACTATCTAAGAAAAAGCTTAAAAAATGCTCATAAATTGTTAGGAATAGGGATTGAACCTGTGACTTCTTTGACATGGGGAATTCCCAGGTAAGGAAACTCTTTCTACCAATACAGGTTGGCACCTTCTCTGCAATTTATAATCTTAAAGAGTTGGAATACCAGGAGGTTAAATGCCTAGCCCATGTCAGAGGTAGGATATGTGAACTCCAGGTTGTGGTGATTTCAAGGCTAATTCCTCATCCATTACTGCTGCTATCTCTACTCCACAAAACACTCTCTCTGACTCAGGAACGTTAATTAAGTCTTGTGTGAGAAGTGTAGCTTTCCATGATTTAGGGTACTTTCAGTGACCCAGAGATAAAAACTCAGTGGCATTGTGGAATAACAACATTGAACTTATAGTCAGAAGATCTGGAGTCAAGTCTTGGCTCTGCCCCTTACTAATTATATGATCATAGGTCAGTCATGTCACTTCTTAAGGTCCCAGTTTCCTCCTTTCTGAAATGAGATTAGACTAGATAGCCTCGGTGTCCATATAGAGACAATAATAGCATCTACCTCTCTGGGTTATTGTAAGAATAAGATATGATAGTATTTATAAAACATTACATAACAGCCATTATTATTGTTATTATTATTATGTGAGAAATTTAAAAAAAACACAACAAAATCAACAATGAAATATTCTCCAATCAGTTTAGTCCCTGTTTTCTACTGGGGAGAAGAAATGTCTATTTCCTCTCCCTCTCCCTCTCTCTGTCTCTCTCTCTGTCTCTCTCTCTGTCTCTCTCTCTGTCTCTCTCTCTGTCTCTCTCTCTCTCTCTCTCTCTCTCTCTCTCTCACTAAATTCCTAGAGATAGAAGAATAGATATCTAGATAGGTTGGTAAGTAGAAAGACAGAAAATATACTCTAATACTCTTAAGTACTCAAGTAGGTCAAATGGAGGAATATTTGAAGGAGCCTAAATAAATAATATTTTTACTTATTATCTTGATTAATAAATGCTTGTTTATTTATTCATTCATTCATTCCTTGGTTCGAAAGCAAATACAATGCAGTGTGGAATTTATCTAAACCACTGTATCTGTTTGAAGCTGGATCAGGTGCCCCATTCCATGCAGTAAATTCACCCAGATAGTGTAGGCAGCTTTCCCAATGCTTTGTAACTGCTTCCCTTTTCCACACTGAGAGAAGAAACTTTTCAGATGGACCTCTGGAGACTGTATTCCCTTTCCCTGGGGAATTTAATCCATTATGCTTTAGCACTTGAAGGGAGGGGTGTGTGTGAAGCTTAACTGTGCTGATTGGTGAATGGGTAAAAACTTGCAGGCACTACTAAAACTGACTGGCCTCATACCATGTTTCACATCCCATTCAATCACCCTCCTGGAAATCAGGAACCACACAACTTGGGCATCTTTCCATCTGTTCTGCAGTATTATATGTTCCAGACCATTGTCCACTCCTACAGCCCCCAACTCAATTTTCCACTAGTTACTCTTGCTTGAGTAACACAGAGCAAATCAACATTACCATTGTTACAGTAAAGGACATAATGATGTCCTACCCTATAACTTTAGTTATCATTCACTTGGCTGCCCAGAACGAAATTCCCTTCCCCAGCCATCACTCCCTTGGCTGTGTCATCTCCTTCTGAGAGAATGTGAGGTCCCTGAAGCTGAGAATTATCTCCCTCTGGTATTCTTATCCTCATGGTCTAGCTAAGTGCCAGCCTGACAAATAAGAGCTACTTCATAAATGTCACTTCATTCATTCATTTGTTCATGCCTGGAATGGGGATAAAGAAAAGAATAGAAAAAGAAAAGAGGGAAAAAAAAAAGATGTTAGAGAAATCCTCCTAGAAATAGGATTTTTAGGGTCATTTTTTTGATGCTCACTGTAAGGTGTATAGGGACTTCAGTTATGAGATTTGGCTGTAGGAGGAATGCTAAAGAGCATGTCTTGAGGAGGAGAAGGAGATAATTGAGATTGTGGTGACAGTGGGAAGTAATCCAATGACTGGAGGTTCCTAAAGCCCAGACTGAAACCTTTTGCATTTTGAGCTCCTGTCTCAGAATTGCCTGGAAAAACAAAGGATTGCAAATGTCTTACAGTATTGATTTTATTCCATCTCAGTGGCCAGCACCTCCATATTAAAGGTATCGATACTGCCATTAATCTCTTAAAGTAATGTCTGAATAAAGGTGAGTTATATGGTTCAGAACTCAGAACTCATTGTATATGTTGGGAGAATGAATAACTGAGATCACTAGGGACTCCCCCTTCCTCAAGAAAAACACTCAGCACAGAACCCCTTCTGCTCTACCCTGGGGCACAGGGGGCGTGAGAGCAAATGCTTTCCATACCACAATCCAAGGTAGCATAGAGAAGCTATGATGTTGTGTCTGCTGAAAACTCTCATTTTCTCTTAAATGAATGGAAAATACACTGAATAGAATAATCATCAGGTTTTCTCATTACTCAAGGAAGGGTGGCAAGGTGAAATCTCAAAGCAAGGGTCCATACCTAGATATTTTTTAAAAAATTCTTTAAAATAAAAAAAAAAAGATCAAACAGATACTTAAAGACAACAGTTTTATTATAGGGTCGCAGAGCTGGCAAAGACCTTAGAGGCCACTGAGCCCAACTTCCTCATTTTACAGCTAAGAAAACTGAGGTCCAGAAATGTTAAGTGACTTGCCTGAGGTCACACATGTAGTAAGTAACAAGTAGAATTTGAATTCAGCTCCAGAGCCAGTGTTTTTTCCATTATATCATTCAGTTCAGTTCAGTTCAATTAGAATTTATTAAATGCCCATGATATGCCATGCACTATTTCTTTAAAATATTTGAAAGCAAGAACTGTATTGCTTTTACATTTATATGCCCACAGTCCAGCACAGTGCTTGGCACATGAGAAAGTCTAATAAATGCTTATTTTTGGACTTTCGTTTGTACACTAAAGGCACGTGTGTCTGGTTGTGTGACCCTGGGCAAGTCACCTAACCCCAGTTGCCTCCCACAAAAAAGACACACGTGAAAGTAGTATGGTAGACAGAAGGCCAGCCTTGGATTCCTGATCTACTTTCACATTTTATATCTGCAAAAAATGAGGTTTTTTTTGCCCATGAGCAGGTGTTTATATTGATTTACTGATCCTAGTGTATTCTCTAGGACTCTAAGTTACAGATATGTAGAAGTGGAAGGAATGTCTATGCTGGGAATTTCTCATGTAAAAGAAATCATGAGCCTGAATCAAAAAAAGAAAGATACATTCATGATTCAGAATATTGAACTTTAAACCCTTGACCTTTCTGCTCACTTTCCTTTAAAGATACTCAAGTTTGTCAATGCCCTTCCTAACATATAGTACATAGAAGTAAACACCATTTTCCAGATGTTGTCTTACCCAGAAGAGAGTACAACAAGCTGGTCTATTACTACCCTTATTTTGGATACTGTATGCTTATTTCATTTGTATATTCATTTATTCATTAATTCATCTATTTATATATTTTTAAAATTTTTTAACATTTATATTACCTTCATTTCTCTACATATATTCTCCCTTCCCTTACCCAGAGAGATATTCTTTTATTTCTCAGTAAAAGCAACCCAGGATTGCATTAGCTTTCTGGATGCTATCTCACACTGTTGACTCAGCTATGTATACCACATTGTATTCTTGTACAGTGGCTTCTTTTTTTAAAATGTAGGTTGAGGGCCTTACATTCATCTCCATTAAATTTCATTTTATTGGATTTGGCCCATTGTTCTGCTCTGTCAAGAACTTTTTGAATACTGACTCCATCACCAAGCAGATTACCTGTCCCTCCCAACTTTGCATCTTCTGTAAATTTGCTAAGTATGTCATTTATGGTTTCATATTGATAAAAAATGCTGCATGGTAGAGAGGCAAGAGTGGATTCTTGGGGCATCCCACCAGAGACTGTCTCTTATGTTTAAATACTTTGATTATTAGTAGAACTTAATGAATATTGTAGTAGGTCAACTTCTGCATTTAGATATATTTTTATTATTAAAAAATTCAGCACTGGACAGCGCAGTGACCCGATTTACATAGATACAAGGCATAGATTTTTTAAAAAGTGGACAATTGTTTCACTTTACAGGGAACTACCAATTCAGGTCTACTGCTTTACCTCCCAGGTAGGCAAGTCAATAAATCTTATCATTTCTTATCTCTTTGTGACAGAGTACCTAAAGATAGATGACTAAAAGAAAGCTGTAATAGCAGTAATATGCAGGCAAGCAGAAACAGTTTGGAAAAAGCAAGTCAATCTAGGTGCATGAAAGAACGATTTTTTTTTTCTTGCTGACTAAGTAGAATTTCACAAACCTATATTCCCCAATAAGAAAAGAAAAATAAAAGTCATCTATGATGACTCTGATGGTGCAAAAGGGGCATAAAAAGACGGGGAATGGTGAAGGGCAATTTAGACACTACATTCATTCTCCATTGACGTCAATGTTTTATATGTGTAAGTTCCATTTCTTGGAGTCTTTTCAGGGAATCAACATGAGAACCTGTGCCAACCATCACTAGGGGGATAATACAGATTTTACCAGGGAGAGGATATACTCAGGTTTTTGTTCCAGGTGATAAACTACACACAATTGTTGCTTTTGGGCAAACTTTTCGAAATCCCCATCTGCATCTGTTGCATTTATTTTGATTTTGGAGTAATACTCTCCTCAACTTAATGTCTCTGGGCCTCATTTTCATCATCTGTCAATTGAGTAGATTGGACTAGATGACCTCGGAGGTTCCTTCCAGCTTTAAATCTATCATCTTATGATCATCCATACATTCTTTCTGCCCTGACCCTATTACAAAATGTCCCATCCCTGTCACCAATTTCTTTCAGCCATGAGCAGGCACAAATCACACTTTGAGTTCAATGAAATGATGGAGTCATTTGTCTTGTCTGTATAAAACTTATTTGAGTTTAGCATTTTGCATAATTGCATTATTAGCCACTGTGAGCTATGATGTGACACTTTAAAAAGAGTCTTAATTGAAAATAAACTATCAAAAATATTATAATTTTTGATGGTTTCTATCATATTTTCTCCTCCCCATTTTCTTCAACAGAGTCCCAAAAAACTGGAAAAAAAAAAACCCAATCCCATATAAACCCAATTAAACACAAAGTCAGAACTCTAAACAGAACACCCATTAGCTCAGTCCCAAAGTCTATAACCACAGAAGTTAGACATGCTCTCCAAAATGCCACTTAGCCCCTGTGCATTTACATGATCAACATGGTATAGGAGAGAGAACACTGGAATAGGTATAGAAGACCTTGGTTCAAATCCTGCTTTTGCCACTTATCAAATATGTGACTTTACTCAACTCATTGCCCTTTTCTGGGCCTCAGTTTCTTTGTTTTCAAAATACAGAGATCTTAACTTACTATGAAGACCAAATGATTTCAAGTTCACTGAGATTAACAAGGAGAATGACTGAGCAAGAGGTCAATAAGTGCTGCAAGATAATCAGAGGAATTAGTACCAAGGAGAGGCACTGTGAGGCAGTGGAAAGAATGCTGAATTTGGAGTCAGGAAACCTGAGGTTCCAACTCTCTTGGACATTTACTAGCTATGTGACTCTGAGCAGGTCAGTTAACCTTTTGTGAAGTTCATTTTATACATCATAAAATAGGGACCATAATTCTTAGGCTACCTACTTCCCAGGATTATTACAAGGAAATAATCTGTAAATCTTAAAGAGTAATTATTAATAAGTGAGTTATTTTTAGATAACTCAAAGCAATGGGGAACAAAGGGAGGCCAGAAAGGTCATCTTTGGAAAAGTGGAGTTCTCCAGGTCAAGAGATTGATCTTAGTGTGATAGATCTCCATCAACGTGAAATTAATTAACCAATATCTATTATGTGTGCCCAGGTAGATACTGGGGATAAAACTTTAGTTGGTTAAAATTGTTATCCTGAGGCTCAGAAGACACAGAGCAGCAATTATATCATTGGATATTTGATAATCAGAATACTAAGTACATTGAGGAAGAGCATAAATGAGCTGGATTTGGCGTTGGAGGCCCTTGGTGATGATGCCACCTTTGTTACAGCTTGCGTGACCTTCATTTCTCTGGCACTGAATTTTTGCATTTGTGAAAAGAAGATATTAAACTAAATTATGTTTAAGATTCTTTCCAGCTTTCAATCTATGATGTGACTTTCTTTTCCAATATGCCCACTGAGATGGAGTCTTCTTTCATCATTGTTCCTTTAGTCACATGTAACTTCTGGACTCATTTCCCAGAGATAGAGCAACCCAGATTGTGAAAGGATTTGATTGCTCCCTTATGAAAAGCAGTCGAAGGAATTGGGAATATTTAACCTGGAGAAAAGAAGGCCAGATTGGGGATGGGAGGTAAAGGGATAATGCATCTGTACTCAAATATCTGAAGGGTGGCAATGTGGAAGAGAGGTTATACTTGTTCCATCTGACTCCAGGGGCAGGTAAAAAAAAAGCAAAAAACAAAAGAAATGCCATGATAACTTTATTATATATTTAAAAGGAATAGCAAATTGTGTATAATAGACTTGTAGTTTCATGTGTAATTGTCTTTTAAAAATATTATACTATATTATGGAAATGCTCATTTTATTCCATAAATTAAAAATAAAATAAATAAAAATTTAAAAAAAGAAGCAGTGGGGAAAAGCTGAAAAATTGAATTGTCATGAAGTTTTCTCTGACAAATAGAGCTCTCCCAAACCAAGGGGCTGCCTATGTAGTAGGGTTTCCTTTTCTCCCAATGGTGGCATTTAAGAGACCGGATGATTTTTTTTTTTTTTTTTTTGTATATGCTAGGGGAGATTCTTTTGTAAGTCACTGACCAAGTTCAAATGAAAATAACCAGCAGAGAGGGGACTTATACCCATGCCATATGAGAAATAGTAGGAGAAACTACAGGTGTTTTTCCTGGAGAAAAGACTTAAAAGCGATATGTTAGCTGACCTTGAGTATCTGAGAGACTTTCACGGGGAAGAGGAATAAGGCTTGTTCTGGGTGGCCCTAGATAGCAGAAGTAGAGGCAATGGGCAGGTCACAGTTAGACATATTTAGGCTTGATGTGAGCAAAAAAACCCCTTTCTGAGAATTAGAGGATGTTCTGAAATGGATGAGGTTTCTTAGGGAGTAGTGGACATTGTGGACATTAAGAATGTCCACAAGAGAATGGGTTGTCAACCCTGTAGATCTTTAAATGGAGATTTCTTGGCCATGTGTCAGGGATATTTATTCATGTGCAGGCATGACCTTCTGACAACCATAGCTATCCACTTCACTTCAGTGCTGGGAGAAAATGAAGAAGGCTTCCCTCCATTGATACCCTTGCTTGGGCAAAGGAAAGGACAAAAATAGCAAGAAATGTGAGTGACAGAATGCAGCTCCAAATCTTAAACCTGGCCTTCATCTTTTCGGCATTATTATTAAATGGTTTGGGAAACATTTAGAAGAGATCCAAAGGAACAGAGAGGGCTGATCATGGATTTTTTTTTTAAAAAGATGAAATTATTATATAGGGGAAAAGTCTCTTTTAACATTTTTTATAGCAGCTTTTCATGGGGAGAGGGATGTACTCTGTCTCCAATGGCAACACTTTTTCAAAAGCAAAGTTGATAAAAATGCTTGCTATTAAATGCTTACTCTTGCCCTCCCCTCTCTCCCACCAGTTATCAAGTGCTATAATTGTGAAAATGCAGAGCAAAGGAATGCCTAGGTATCATGTTGAACCTCTCAGAGTTTCCAATGTGTTATTGTCTTAATTTTCCAGCTAACAAAATGAAGAATATGTGTGTATATGTATAATTTGTATATATATATATATATGTGTGTTTATATGTATATACATGTATATGATATGTATGCATACTATGATACATGTATGTATACATATGCATATATGTGTGTATGTATGTGTATATATACACATAAACACATATGCCAGATTATTCTGTGAAGTCTCAAACTGAAATGTTCTTCTGGTAAGGGGATTAACACTGAGTTCTTCCTGGGACAGGTCATGCTGGGTTAATCTCTAGGAGGAACTGAAGGAGCATTAGTTCTCATCTGAAGAGAGAATTGTAAGTTTCTTGGCCCTTGGCCATCAAATTCTACCACAGTCCATTTTCACTCCTTCATGTCTTGAAGTGACCCTGTAAAAACTCAGAACTACCAAATGATCTCATAAAAAGCAACCTTATTACATTAACATCAGATAAGAAAAATTATAATAATGTTCAAATGGAAAACTATTTTCTATTCAAAACACAATAGCAATTAATATAACATGACTTTTTTTCAAGGATGTAGTTTAAGCTCATTGGTTCTGCCTAGACATAAATTCATTATTATCTCTCCTAGATAGAACTAAATATGATTTCCAGATAAGACAGTTAAATTATAATACTTTATTAATTTCTTGATGTACACAGATGAGCTCAAGCTATAATGGCTCCACTCAGAAATACTCAAAATAGCTGTTTATCTTGTGGAATCTTCTTCTAGTAGTATCAAAATGTGATGTGGAATTGACAAATGCAAAATCCTTCATAAATTCCAAGGCATGACAGAGATTGAAGGCTTCAAGCTTGAATTCAGAGGTCAAATTGAGTTAATGAAGGGAAGTAATACTGATAAATACCTTGTCACCTCTTGCCAAGATACACTGAGTGTAAAACTAGAAAGGAGAAATCCAGGGCTAAATATTGTGAGACTTAATGGAATCTTGAAATAAAATTTCAATGAGAACAACATGTCTAAAGCAATTGATACCTGTGCAATATTGATGTGAATGTATGGTTAATAATGGTTAATAATGGTAAGATGGACAGTAACAGATTTGGAAGGCATTCTAGTAAAAAGCTATACAGTATTAATAAAACACAGAGAGCCAAAATACTAATGGCAACTATAGAAATATTAACACTCACTTGTCAAAAAACAGAAAAAGAATTGATAGATATTTTTGGAGCACACCATAAGCAGATTTTTTAAAAAAACCCTACAGAAATAACTTTGGGGGAAATAGATTATCACGTCAGTGAATAATAGACAAGGCAAAAAACAGCTGCATTTCATTGAATTTGTCAAATGCAGTAAAAAGTGGTTGGTCTTTAAAAGGAATCCGAAATAGAAAGGATCCATGGGAAGACTCAAAAGGCCTTCCATGGGGGACATCCACATTGACTCAGCTGACAACATGGAGAAAGAGAAGTGACAAATAAAATGGTAGATTTATTTGTGGAAATGGAGGGTTTTTGTGATGGCAATCCAGGAACAGGACATTGCCACTAGAAATTACAGAAGGGTTATCCCTAAGGAACCTTGATTTAACCGTCAATAGAAATACAAGGAGACGGTAGAAACTTTATAACATATTACTGTAAAGGGCAGCTTGGTGGTGCAGTGGATAGAACACTGGACTTGGAATCATAGAGACATCCTCATGAATTCAAATCAAGCCTCAGTTACTTACTAACTGGATGACCTCAGTTTCTCATCTGTAACATGAACTGGAGAAAGAGATGGCAAACTATCCTAGTATCTTTAGCAAGAAAACCCCAAATGGGATCATGGAGTCAGACATATCTAAAATGATTCAACAACAACAGTAAAAAAGATAGTAAAAATTTTTGCATCAACCAAATGGAGGGGGGGGAGGGAATACAAGGTGGTTCTTTAACTCTGATGGGGTTGTTCATGACTTACAGCCTGTCAGAAGATTTCCTAACCTCTGCAAAATCTTAGCTGTTGTAACCCTAGTCCTAACCTTAAATTCACCACTGCTCCTACTTCTTTCCTGAATTTTCCATTCACTTCCAGTGTGGTACATTTATGAAGCTCTAGTGCAGGAGGAAGAAGAGGATCTCTAATAACTTGGTCACATGAAATCCTAGGCCCCTGTTTGACTTTCTTCTATGTTTTCTCTGCACCAGTGTTCACCTCTTCTGGTGGCACTTCTGTTAGGTAGAACCCAGCCCCTATTAACATCAGCCCTCCTTCTTCCCACCCACAGGAAATCCTCCCACTGCTGCCACGGGCTCTAGTTGTTTGGAATCAACTAAAAAAATCATGTATGTATGTATCATGTATATACACACCAAACACATATGCATATGCATACATGTACACACACGTGTGCGCACACACACACACACATATACATTCCCTTTTGACTGCTGTCCTCACTTTTTATCTCAATGATTCAGCCCAGTGTGGTCCTAGAATTGGTTGGAACAATGGAACAAGAAGGAAAAAAAAATTACAATTGAAGTTTCAAGGGATGTTTCTCTAGTCGTTAGGCCTCAAGTTCCAATTTGGGTCAATTATGGCAAAATGCAGGTGTAGGGTGGCAGTGTCCAGTTGGAAGGATGCTTTTCTGGCCTGCTTTTCTGAGGTTAAAAAGGTTGTTCTATATTTAAAGGGAAGGACAAAGGTTTGATGTAAGGTATTCCTTTACAAAATTTGTATTTTAAAGTCAAATGCATTTGTTAATTAAAATTTAAGTTTTGTTAAACTATAGTTTGCTTGAAGTTTATTTTGTTTGATTAACAATGATAAAGTCCTCTATTATTGTACATTCAATACATGTTCACCTTAAAAAGTTTGCCTCTAATTTATTTTGGTTGATTCTGCATATTTGTTGCATGGGTTTTGTTTTTGTTCACTTGTTTTTTCTACTGGGAGTGGATGGGAGGGAGGAGAAAGAAATTCTCATTAATTGAAAAAATTTCAAAAAAATAAAGATCTATTTTCTAGTTACTTTATTGAAGTATGTCTATTGGATACAAAGCAACCGTGTTGCCTAGATTTACATATCAAAGGCACACTTTTTCTTAAGTGAATTAATTGATGATGCATTCACATATTATCAATAGAGACCTCTAAATTTCCTTCAAAATTTAACAAAATACATTTTATTAGAAGCAGAGCATTTTTACAGATTAAACTGTTACCCACAATCCCCCAGAAATGATATTGATTCGCGAAAATTTAGGAACAATTTTACCATTCCAAATATTTACGACCTCCAACCTATGTCAAACAAAAAGACTTCAAAATACAGAGTTGTGGGGAGCAACATCATGAGAAGATAGAGTAAAGACTACAACATCTCCATCATCCTACCTGCCCCTAGACTCACGCTGAAGATATTTTCAGTGAATGTACATAAGACAAGCATGCATCCCAATGCTCTTATTAAATTATGAAAAGCTTTAATACCTGTATTCAGAGTATTAAATACAAATGACTAGAAACAGGGTATTGACTTATCCTAGGACCACTTCTGTTTAAACTCTATAAAAAAAAAGGAAGATAAGAATGAAGTAACCATAATTAAATGAAATTTTTTTACTGATGTTTGGAATTTGCAAAGCCTTCCCTTGCATCAAATAATGATGTATAGTAAAACAAAACAAATATACTTTGATTGTGTCTGAAAATTTATGTCACATAATACTCTCTGAGTCTACCATCTCTCTGGCAAGACATGGGAAGTATGATTCATTCATACTTATTTGGAAAAACAAAAGTATTTTTTTTCTGAATTTGCATCTATCTATCTATCTATCTGTCTGTCTGTCTGTCTCTGTCTCTCTGTCTCTGTCTCTGTCTCTCTATCTATCCATCTATCTATCCATCTATCTATCTATCTATCTATCTATCTATCTATCTATCTATCTATTTATCTATCTAATTATCTATAGCTTACCTCCTTCTCCCCCACCTCCACCAAGATATGAACTCTCCTTTGCGACAAAGAAATATAGTTAAGCAAAAGCATGACTGTAATGAGTGGGGGTGCAGCTAGGTGGTGCAGTGGATAGAAGAACACTGGCCCTCAAGTCAGGAAGATATGAGTTCAAATATGACTTCAGACTAGCCATGTGATCCTGGGCAAGTCACTTAACCCTGTTTGCCTCAGTTCCTGGTCTGTAAAATGAGCTGGAGAAGGAAATGGCAAGCCATTCTAGGATCTCTGCCAAGAAATTCCCAAAAGGGATCACAAAGAATTGGGTATGACTGAACAGCAACAACAGCAACATGGTGACTGGGTCCCATCCTCATTGTTCCCTACCTCTTAGTGGAGAGGACGGAGGACTCACTTAATTTGATAAGAAATAATATATCTTTGAGATTTTTGTGGAACTGCAAAAAAAAAAAATTGTGCTCTACTTGAATTTGGTTAAGCAGGTCTTCAGGTAGTTAAGATAGTTTATGCTTTAAATAAGACCATTTAATACAGAGATGTAGTCTTTCAATAAAGACAGAAACTTGTGGCTGATGTGAAGGGATGTTAAGAGTTCATAATAAATGAAAGACTCAAAACAAAAACACGTGTTGCAAAAATTCCTGAAATGAGCTCGCCAAATAAAAGAGCTTTTAAAAGGTACTTTGGTCATCTAAAGGAAATAGCTAAATGGAGAAAAGGAACCTTTACAACTCACTCTGCCCCTAAGTTTCCACGGGACCCCAGTGCACATTATAGATTCACTTTCATTTCCTGGTTTTCTTTTATTTGGTATAAACACTTAGGCAAGAATTTTCAGCTCTAGTTTTATAAAACATCAAGGTAACATTCAGTGACTCTTAAGGGAAATCACATAGTTGAGAAACTTCATAGTGTGATAGATGGAACTCTTGAATTGGAGTTTGGAGCTTGGGGTTTGAATTTTATCTTGGATATTTGCTGCCTGTATAAAGGGGTTTATGCGTGTGGAGAGACCCCATGTTTTCACAATCTTTGGGTCAAGAAAGTCTTACTTATTGGAGAAAATTCCCTTTGGACTACATTTCTCAGAAGCCTGTGTTTGGGTTCTACAGCACGGTCACATCACTCAGAAGGATGTCTCTATAGAGTCTTTTCAGAATGCATAGCTTAAAAAAAGGAGATTAGGGGGGTGAAAAAATTCAGGGGTTGAAATAACTGAGAGGCATGGATATAGCTTAGGGGGAAAAAGAATATATATGAAGAAATGGAGCCTTTTTCTTGATCATGCTGAAAGTATGCTGGAAGTTGTAGAAATATACTAATGACAGGAAGCAGAGTTGTGAAGATGGAAGAAGAGAAGAGAGATGGGGGCAAGAGGTTTTCCTTCTAATTCTTTAGAGAAACCACAAGCACTCCCAAAACATTTTTTCAACTCCCAAGGGAACTTTATCTAAGTAGTTAGAATGATATTAAATTGAGCACACAGAGAGAAACAGTACTGCTTAGTTACTATGCTTAAAAGCCATTTCTCCAAAGGCTACCAGTGCAGTGAGAGAGAAGAGAACCTAGTTAAAAGAACCCTGATATACTTGCTAGTTCTTAGCACAGTTTGGGGGAGAGTAGTGGTGGTAGCAGCTCTTTGGGAATAGATAGTGAATATGTTTAATGCTTGACCCAATTCCTTATTCCTTTGCCATTCTATTTTTATTAGTCATCTTTCCCTTGACTTCACATTTTACCTGATATGTCCTGGTTTAGATTGGTGGGGATCTAGAGCCGTGAATTTGAACTGATAATCATGCATCCAACCAGTACTTTGAACTGGGGTATAGTTGAGAGGTGAGCCACCTCAAGGGGTTACTGAACTACAATTTTAGTCATTGGCAACTTATTTAATCACATAAATGACTCAGTTTCCTTATCTGTAAAATGGGGATAGTAACACTAATACTGCATATTATAAGAGAGTTCTTATGAAGAATGACTTTGTAAAATTTGATATTCTATGAAGTATCATTCTAAAAAGCATATGTTTTTCTTTTCCAAACAAAAAAATATAATTCTCTTTTTATCTTAAAAGTGAATATATTAGTAGGACAGAGCTCTGCTTAAAAATGAAACAGTGAATGGTAGAATGCCAGTTCTAAGGAGATTGGGAATCCCTGCTCTAGAGAATTCTGCCTAAGTTAACAAAAGGAAATATAGTTGTTGCCATCTGAATGTTGTCAATAATAATTAAGTAATCACTCTATTAGTCACAATTCACTGAATTCCTATCCAAACCAGACCTTATTCCATTGGTTTTTTAAAGCCCTCCAAATGATTGTTTATCACACTTAAACAATAGAGAAGAACTAAATAAGATCCCTGCCTAACTGACTCAATTTATAAATGAGAGATGAACTGAATAAAGACGCTGAACGAGAAGACTCTTGGGGAGATGGACAATGCAAACTATTAGTCTCTGAATCATTTTGCTGCCAGAATCTGTATTGGTTTGTTGAATGTATAAAAGAAAGAATGAATAAATAAACCCCTATGTGGAGAAAAATAGGAGTCCCAGAAATTGAAAGGGAGTTTTTTTCTAAGTATTTAGAATGATGTAAAAGCAAAAACAGGGAAAAGATTGGATGGGAAAAAAATCAATCATTGTTGACAGGAGCATTAGTAGTTAATGACCTTATTACTTCCTGCCTGGAGTATTTCAGTACCCTCCTTAAATAATCCTTTGAACTCTAGCCTACTTACTTTTGTCCTGGGTATCATTACCAGATTAATTTTCCTAAACTTCACTAATTTTTATAATAACACTCACTCTCTAGCTTGGTAAACCTTTAATGGTTTACTGTTGCCTACAGGACAAAGTCCAAACTCCTTAGCTTGGCTATCAATAATTCAGGCTTACTTTACCTATGTAGCCTCATATCCCACTACTTCCCTACACAAAGCCTACCTGATATTCAAACTGGTGTCTTGCCCTGAATAGAGTTGTGCTTTTTCTATCTCTGTACATTGTACTGAGTTAAAGCGTAGTATAGTAAAAAGAAAATATGATGTGGAGTCCAAATACCTGGGTTCTAAGTCTAGATTTCTTACTATCTAATTGTATGTCATTCTTTGAAGCTCAGGTTCCTCATCTATGAACTGAGGTTTTGGCATTAGATCAGAAGTTTTTAACCTAGACTTCAGTCCATAAACTTGCATGGGGAAAAAAACAAACAAACATCTTTCTTCAACATAGTTGGTTTCCTTTGTAATCCTATGTATTGTGAAATAGACTATTGATTGATTCATTATTAAGAGTTTTTATTTAATCATGGAAACTAATATCTATGGATCATCTGTGACTTTAATTGTATAGGTTTCATCAGTTGAGTTTGTAAGAGTGCAGGTACCCAAATCTCAAGGGTTACAATCTGGTACTATCTCTTGATGGAAAAAAAGAAGATGAATTGTAGTAAGTCAGCCTGATCAGGACATCTTTTGCCTAGTACTGAGTCTCTCTGGTGTTAAGTGATGTCTATCACAGGACTTTCCAGAAGGTGTTATTCAACTCTGTGCTTTCCCCATTTCTCTGGATTCTGGAGATCCCCTGTTGCCAGTCAGTGTTACTGTATAGTTTACCCTTCACCATTCTTATAGACCAATCACAGTCTTTGTTTAGTTTGTGTTACTCAACCTTATGTAAATACCATGCTGTATAAGAAGCTGCTCTGATTGTAAGGTGTTTCTCTGGTCACTGAGGGAGCCATTGGCTTTTATTATTGACAACTGTTGGCTTTGCTAATGAATAGATTATATTTGGAACTTTGTACCTCAGTTTCTCTTCATGACATTCTTTTATTTTTTGCATTTAAAAACATTATGAGGAGACAGCAATAGGCTTCACCAGAACACCAGAGGCATTTATAACATACAGAAAAGTTTAAAACATTTGGATTATTTTTACTTTAAAAGCATGATGTAATTAATGGAAGGAGACTTGTAGTCAAGTTACCTGGGGACCAATCTGGATTCCATTACTGATTAGCTGTATGATCATGAGCAAGTCCCTTAAACTGCCCACAACTGTTTCCTCATCTGTAAAAAACAAAGGAGGGGGTGGGACTACTAAATAATTATGTCACCTATCTCATAGTGTAAACATCAAAACACTATGAAAATATTTGTTATCACAAAATCTTCTGGATGAATTCATAGTAGAGATTTTAAAAGCTTGTTTCTTAAACTTCATCTATTGTGGTAGTACAGTATTCTCTCAGTAAAAGTTTATTGGATGCCTAAAGATCTTTATTTGCAGTCTTGGGATCTGGGTTCAAATAAAGGTTCTCCTTTTTGCTATCCTTCTGTCCTTTGGCAAATCAGTCAACTTTTTAGAATTTCAACTTTGTTCATTTGTCAGCTACTAATAATCATGTTTATGTATTTGAGTGGGGTTGTTGCAGGTAAAAATGTGATTTTGTGTGTGTGTGTGTGTGTGTGTGTATTTATATATGTGTATGAAGTGTTTTTTTCCCTAAAGCATGAAATCATCATATATGTGTCAAAAGAGAGGTTTCTGAGCTAGCATTATGTAGTGCTTTGAAATTGGTGAAGGGCTTTACAATGTGTTATCTCATTTGAAATAATGCTAGTCATTAAAAGGCTGGACTTGGAGTCCTGCCTGTGACTCCTAATGACTGTGTTACCTTGGATAAATTACTTAACCTCTCATTGCCACAGGACACTTTCTAAGGTTGTGAATTGCTGAATAATCGTCTAGCTGCTTTGGGTAAGGGCATGTCCTCTTTGGGAGCTTCCTTTGCCATGGAAATCACAAAAATAATTTTAAAATGCATCTATTGTTTTTATTGCTGTAGAAATTTAACAACCAAAATATTTTCTTGTGAAATGTCATTTACAAGAGGATTTCATCCCTCTTTATCAACACTAGCTTCTCTACTTGAATTTGAATGAAATAGGAATCTGGGATGTCTGGTAGTACCATTGGTCTTTCCTGACTCTCTGTGTTATGGCTCATGTTTACCTCCAACTGAAGTCTAGAATGTAGGACACTGTGTGATTCAGTTGTTATGAAACAGGAGATTCACCCTTTCCAGGGACATAACAGATCAATTTCTCTTGCTTCTACCAACACTTGATGGCCCCCTCAATGTTGTTCTTGCTGTTTTATTCCAACTTTCACTGTTGGCATTGTCCAAATGACAGTTGGATTGAGGAGCCCATTTGGAAGGGTGATGTGGCTGAGCCATACTCATTCGAACAAAATATACTCCATATACTCCACAATATCAGTAGAATGTAAGTTCATTAAGGACAAAAGATATTTCATTTCTGTCTTGGTAATCCAAGGTTCTAGCATAATTCTTGGTACATAGTTTGTGTGTGTGTGTGTGTGTGTGTGTGTGTGTGTGTGTGTGTGTGTGTGTGTGTTTGTTTTTGGTCTTGGTCTTCCTATCTAGCTCAGGCTGAAAGTGAGGTGATGCTACCACTGATTGGCACAGGAACATATATATGCACTTCTTCCATTCCTCCTAGACAGCCTGATACTCCCTTCCTTTTTGGGGGGCTTATGACATTATATTAGACTTTGTAGGATGTCTGATTGGTCTTAGGCCACTGCAGCCCAGAATTTCTGAGCCTTAACCTCCCTACCCATGGGAATTATAGACATGCACGCCTCTCACAAATGCAGGAGTAGTTTCTCAATAAATTCTTTTAGAATTTAATTGAAATCCTCAGAGGTAGCATGCTACAGTAGAAAGAGGAATAGATTTAAAACCAGAAGTCCTGGGTTTGAATCTTAGGTCTCCCACTTTTCGTCTGTGTGGCCCTGGGTGGTCCTGGGCAAGTAATTTAACTTCCCTAGGCCTCTGTTTTCTTGCCTGTAAAATGAGGGTGCTGGACTAAGTCAGAGGTGCCAAACAGATGCATGACCCATGATGGGCCCAATCAGGTTAAATGATGATTGGGAAATCTTAAACAAAATAAATAAACTTACAATAGAAGATAGATAATGTGAACGTGTGGTTTTCTTAGTCAATATGCTGCCAATAGGAATCCTTATGTATGTTTAGTGGTCCTTTCTATCTGAATTTGACATTATTGAATTAGATGATCTCTAAGGTTACTTCTAGTTCTAAATCTATAATCCCTGTACACCAAAAGGATCATACATACTACTCAGAATTATGTATTATAGTGGTCTTCAAGGAGGTGAAAATAATACTTCTTTTTACTCCACTTTAATTCAACAAACATTTGTTACCTAAGAAGGCCTGGATTCATGTTCTGAAGGATATCTGTTACTTCTCTCTCTCTCTCTCCCCCACCCTTTTTCTCTCTCTCTCTGTCTCTGTCTCTCTGTCTCTCTCCCTCTCTGTCTCTCTGTCTCTCTCTGTCTCTCTCCCCTCTCTCCCTGTCTCTCTCTCTCTGTCTCTCTCTTTCTCTCCTCTCTCTCTGTCTCTCTCCCACCCTTTTTCTCTCTCTCTGTCTCTGTCTGTCTCTCTGTCTCTCTCTCTCTCTCTGTGTCTCTCTCCTCTCTGTGTGTCTCTCTCCCTCCCTCTCTCTCTTTCTCTCTCTCTCTCCCTCTGTCTCTCTCCCTCTTCCTCTCTCTCTCTCTCTCTCTCTCTCTCTCTCTCTGTCTTCCTCTCTCTCTCCTTTTCTCTGTCTCCCTCTCTCTGTCTCTGTCTCTCTGTTCCTCTCTGTCTCTCCCTTTCTCTCTCTCTGTCTCCCTCTCTCTGTCTCTCTCTCTCTCTCTGTCTCTCTGTCTCTCTCTAAATTAGGAGAAGGGAGAGGAACAAGCATTTATTAAACATGTGACATGCACTGTGCAAAGTGCTTTACAAATATGATCACTTTGTAGTGCTGTTGAAAGCATACTGGCTCCAAAATCAAAATGAAAGAGCCTGGGTTTAAATCTTGTCTCTGATTCTTGCTACCTGGGTAACTGTGGTGAGTCAATGAACATTTCAGTCTTTTGAGGGTAACTTAAAATACAGAGAAGTTACAGAGAAGTTTCAGATCTGCATTAGCAAAAAAGTTTTCATAGTAGGAATTCCCTTCGGAAGTGAAATCATAGATCTGGATTGAAAACAAAACTACACAAAGACAAAAACTTTCTGAGTACAAGACACACAAAGACAAAGAAGAATGACTCTCCTCAAAGGCCATTAAAGGCGAATGGAAGGGTAACAATGACATCCAAACATCTACACAGAAGATAGGATCCTAGATCCAAGCTTTAAAGGGCCTCTTGTTTTATAGATTAGACAATTGAACCCCAAGTAAGTGTTTTGACTAAGACCACAGAATTAGTTTTAGACATGGGATTTGAACCCAGGCTTTTTGACCCCAGAGTCCAGGTTCATTTCTCTATACTGTTAAAGCTATCATTTTACAACTCAATCTGTATTTTTTTTTTAATGAGGGATGATGGAAGTTGGAAAGTGAGAATATAAGTGCTTGTTAATTGAAACAGTGACAACACAAACCTTAATATAATTAATTACATATACTAGAGAGCGCTAGCAGGCACTTTGATACCCTACAAAAAGCATTGGGGTTCAGATCTTAGTTCTGATATTTATTACCTATGTTATCTTTGGATAAGTAACTCAATAGGGGCCTCAATTTCCTTAATTGTAAAATGAAGGTTTTTGACTTGGTGACATCAAAGTTCCTCTTCTAGCCCTAAATTTAAATCCATCTTTGCAACCCACCAACTCCAGAGAGAATATATAGACATCATAATTAGTGCTGCAGGAAAGAGTGGTGCCTCTCATTTCCCTGTAAGGACAAAAATGAAGTCCTTGGATAGTTAGACATTTTCTCCTAATCTTACTCATCTTTCATTAAATTTCCGAATTTTCCTCCCCACTCTCTCCCTTTGTCTCCACTAGTCTATTTCTTTCCCTCTCTGTTCATGAATTCAATTCCACCTTTGTTAGCTCCTGGCCTCTGTAAAGGTACCACCCATGTCTGGGTTTCACTGGGAAGTTACTGAGGATGAGGAAATCTCTGCAACTACACTTGGCAAGATAGAAGATTTTCCATTCCTTTTAAAACTGATGAAAAGGACTCATTTGTAGGGCATTCCATGGAGTCACTCCTCTATTTGTTTTTTGGAGGCAAGGACTGTTTGGTGTCTTTCATGTTTAGCCACTCCCTAGCTTTGCAGCATGATATTATCTGACACTGAATTCAACATCTCTTCTCAGTCCTGGAGAGGCTGCAGAATATACAGACAAAGTACGCCATTAGTCACTCTGGCTGTTGTTGGGCTTCTTTACCCAGAGTGGAAAATGCTGATTGAGAAAGACTTAAATCTCTTTTCTTTACTCATAGTAAGCAATATGGGAAGGGGGGGGTGGGGTGGGGGGAGAGTCAGCTGACTTCTTGGCTTACTCCAACTAGAGATATGGAAAGTGATTCACTGAAAGTAAACAGAGTTATCAGGAACATTCTGTGTGATTGGAATGTCTTGTCCTGGTTGTTAGGCAAACTGGTCTTGAAGGGAGAAAATAGAGGCTTTGTTTCATTTAAGGGAACTTAAATTTGTCTTGAAAACAAAATGTTTTGTCCAAGATCTGTGATTTCATAGGAGTAGTGAATTGGGCATAGAAACTTCCTTCACTGATTACAGATGAGCCACTCTTGTGGGATTTTCAGGGTTTGGGAATTGCTTGGGGATACTAAGAGACTGTGACCTACCCAGGTTGTTTAATAAATGCCTATTGATTAACTGATTGATATCTTTGAATGAAAGCTGGGTGACCACCTGCCAGGGATGCTGTGTCAGGAATGCTTGTTCCTGTAAAGGTTGGACTTGATGGCTTCTGAGGGTCCCTCCCATCCGAGAATTGGTGATTTGGTGAGAAATTGAACCTGGAATAATACTCATGAAACCTCTATCTTCTCTATTTTTCCAGAATGGTTTTTAACCCTGCATAGGGTAGAACGGAGTGGGTGCTCATAAAGTCATGGAGATGTGCCCAGAGTGCACTCAGGTAGCTTTCAGGAAAAAAAAAATGGTGATAAAAAGAAAAAAAAAATCACTTTTACTTTTCATGGGCATGATACAGCTATATAATGGCATTGAATTTAGGTGTTGTTTAATTTGGAGGCTATTTAATAGAAGGTGTCATGTGAGCTGTACTGGGAGCAAAAAGGTGACTATTGAGACAGTCAACCATGTGGTCTATTTTGCTGTATGGGGTATGGAATATGTGTATCATGAACTCCTTGCACAGTTGGTGAAGACAATGGGCTCCTTCTCAGAATCAGCTTTTTAAATACATAGGATAAAATGTATAGGATTGTAAAGGAGATACATTATGCCGGAAAACAGCTGCTAAAATAAAAGCAAAACAAAAAAATGAAATTTCCAAATTTCAAGGCAAGAACTTCTGCTCCAAAGTAAGGATCATTACTACTGTCACACCATCAATGAGTGTATTGCTATTTTTTTTTAAGAGCGGGGAAGGCAAGGCAATTAGGGTTAAGTGACTTGCTCAAGGTCACACAGCTAGTAAGTGTTAAGTGTCTGAGGCTGGATTTGAGCTCAGGTCCTTTTAACTCCAGGGCTGGTGCTCTATTCACTGTGCTACCTAGCCGACCCTATTTTTAAAAATAATAATGGTAATGAAAAGAGTCAGAGGCCTTATTCTCTCAACTGTAATGAGTTGGAATGAGAAGAAAACAGATTATAGTTAATGTACCTGCCTACACTTCTAGTCCTCTTCCCAGCACTGAGGTGAGGCAGAGCCCAGAAGTACATTGCTGTGGGTTCATTGTATTTAAAAACTCTTACTTCGACAACATTTTCCCATTTGAATAATGACTATGGGGTGGGAGATAGAAAACAAAGCTTGGTAAGACATCAAGATAAACCAGGGAACACAGAGGTCATTGGAAATATAATTGATGTTTAAAGCAATCATTTTCATTAAGGTGAACAGGGTTATCATTTCTGTCTTGGAAATACATTTAATTACTATGATTAGAATAGCCTAACAGAGATGTCCTTCCTCCTTGCCGTCTCCTTCCTTTGCCTCTAATCTTCTCCTTCCCTCTTATCTCTCTGTCTCTCTTTCCCCTCTTATTTCCCTTTCTCCTTCTTCCTCTCTCTATTCCCCCTGTAACAGTCATAAGTAAAGATTTTGCTCATTTCCCCTCACTGTTTTTCTTTTAGTTTGTTTTTTTGGGGGGGACCCCCACTGGTTTTCTAACTAAGGAAATTTAGTTTATAGGTTTATGAGATATACAACAGGTCATAAACTTTTAATGAGTTTAAGAACTTAGCAACATACGACATATGCTGAAAAAGTGATGAGCTATGTAATTTTCCGGCTCTGCACACCTGGGCACAGCTGGCATAATTATTTTCATCCTTTGGGGAAAAGAAAAAAAAGACCTCACAAATAGGTCAAAGGTTTGTGGCTGTTTGCCCATTATTCAAGGTTTCAGTGTGAATGAGGCTCTTAGTGGGCAGGAACTGGGTAAAAAAAAAAAAAAAATTATTGTAAGTATATCCACATTCTGTACCCTGAGGCTTTTTGTTATAGAACTGGCAGCTGACAGGTACTTTTATTATCTTTTCCCCCAGAAATTAAAAATTTTTCTCCAGTAAAGACAAGGTTAAAAAAATAAGCCCCACCAAAACTAATCAGAAAATGAATTCTGTAATGTAACAATGCCCTACTTTCCCATTTTCTGCTCATTAAAAATTCAATTCCTGTTAAAGGAACTCAGAAAGTGAAAAGTCTCTTAATCCATGGACCTATGGAGTGAAGCAGTTTCATTTAAAAAAAAGTCACAGCAGTAAGTGTTTGGCTGGCAAAATATTCCATCAAGGTATAAAAGGAGATGATTTCTTAGCTAAAAGGAGGTAGTTAGGCTTTCATGAGCTCCTTCCATCAGGCCCAGTAGGAACATTCCATTATCATATTTTTGCTGCAAAATATATCTGTAAAGGTAGGAAACCAGGGTTCAGCCCTGCCTAGGACTCTTACTAGCTATGGAAACCTGGGCAAGTAACAAAAATTCAGGACCTCAACTTCTTCACCTATGAAACAGGAATAATTATATGCCACAGGGTTATTATAAGAGAAGAATTTCCCTTCTAGTACCTTCCCTCTGAGATTACTTCCCATTTACTTTGTGTGTATCTGGTCTTCATGTTGTCTCCCCCACTAGACTGGGAAATCATTGAGGACAGTGACCACTTTTTTATGCTTCTTTCTATCCCTTACATCTAACTAGAATGTTAATGGGAGATAAGATGGTCCCTGCTCATTAATAGGCGTCACCTGGAGCCCTTTAAGGGAAGCTTGCTCTAGGAAGGCTTTCACACCTTTTGCTAATGTCTAATTAGGCACTGGGTCACAAGGGCTGCTCAGAGAAGGGTGTGTGTGTGTGTGTGTGTGTGTGTGTGTGTGTGTGTGTGTGTGTGTGTGTGTGTGTGTGTGTGTGTGTGTGTGTGTGTGTGTGTGTGTACACACACACACACATATGCATACACATACATATACACTCTGAGTTGGTATTTTGCTTTGGGGGCTCTCTTATGAGAAGGATCTTGTGATTTTCTTGTGGAGATTCTGAGTGGTTATATGTTCAGAGCTCTCCAACTGCTCAGATGTAAAGGCTTTCTCCATCCAGGTATGTATGTAAAGTGTATAATTGATTCAGGCAGTCAGAGCCCTGTCTGTTGGTCTTTAATTCTCTGCTCGCATTTTCTCTGAAGTTCAGGGTGCTGACTTTTCCCCTGAACTAGTGAATGTAATGAAAAAGATTATCAACCCCTTAAACAGCTCTCTTTCCTAGTGAAGCAGATCTAATAACCTGTGCTAGCAGCCATCCAGGGCAGGCCAGTGTGGGTGCTGCTATACCAGCACAGTAACTGGTACATGATAAATGCTTCATCAAGTTCTTATTGTTGATCAAGAACTTAAAAAAAATCCATTTAAATCTTATTACTCTTTTCTTATCTTGTTACTGATATCAAGCTTCCCATTAAATTATACACTTAAAATTGGAAGCAACCTTAGAAGTCATCAAATTCCATTCTCATTTGATTTTTATTATAACCCTGAGATATCTATCTATCTATCTATCTATCTATCTATATATATATATATATACACATATATATATATATATATCATTATTATTATCCCCATTTTACATGAGAAAATGGAGACCCAAAGTAATAAGATCATTTACCCAAGTTCATATTGCTAGTTAGCATTTTAGGTAGGATTCGAACTCAGATTTTTGTGACTTCAGGTCTAATGCCTTATCCAGTACGCTATAGTATGTCCCCAAATCTAAATGTATCCCTTGACATTTTCATTTTCTCCACAATTCTTAGACCTCAGGCTGGAGTCCCAGTAGTCACAATTTCTATTAATTTTGACTGCTTCAGATTTTGCCTCTTCACCTTTTAGAATATAGGCTATATAAGAATTGGAATTGCTACTCCTCTGCTTGTTAGTTGGGTTAGGATAAGTCCAACCACAGAGATATTAGTGACCTCTGAACTTCCAAGGATATGACGGTCAACCTCTACCTTCCAGCCTCAACTCTAGGACCAGTTCCTATGTGAGCAGTCTTGTCCTGATTCCTCCAGTGACTAATGCCCTTCCTATGGAGATCACTTTGTGCATGCTTTGTATGTATTTGGTGTCTGTTTGAATGGATAACTTCCTGAGATATTTGCTTCTCCTGAGTTATGGTACGATGTATAGGATGGAAATATGGCCTTGTGTGCATGAAGGCCTGGGTTCGGATCTTGTCTCTGAGACATGCTAACTATGCCTTCTCAGTGTGCTTCTCTTTCTTGGGTTAGCTTGTTTCATTCATACCCCCACACATATATGTACAATATATACATCTATATTTAATCAATTAAATCTATTAATTAAATGTAATTAATTAAGTAATTAATTCTATTAGTCATAGATGATAGACGACAGATGACAGATAAATAATGGATGATAGGTAGATAGATGATAGGTAGATGGATGATAGATGATAGGATCGATGATAGAAGCACAGATAGATAATATGACAGTGGAAAACATGCTGGACTGGGAGTCAAGAGTAACCTTGGGTCCCAAGTCCTATCTCTGATACTTAACTATTGTGTGGCCATAGGCTAGATAACTGTACCTCAGTTTCCTCACCTATAACATGAGTATAATAACATATGTGCTACCTACATCCAAAGACCATTAAGCTTTGTGTATAAAGCACTATGTAGTAACAGTAACACTTAGTTTGGGTAGTCCTTTATATTTGGAGAGCATTTTATATATATTACCTTGTTTGATCTCCAAAACCACTCTATGAGGTAGGGGCTGTTGTTATTCTCACTTTATAGATAGAGAAAATGAGGCTTAGGTTAAGCAGCTTTCCTGGGGTCAAGGAAATGTGGGATTCAGGATCTGAATATTAGTCTTCCTGACTCCAAATCCTCTGGTCTTTCTAGCACTTTAAAGTTAGATTATTTCTAGATGCCCTAGGGTTTTTTTGGAATCTAGAAAAGGATGTAGAGCCCTCAAGAGGAAGAGGAAGGGAATTTCTGAGGCTTGGAGTGGTGCTCTACTTGGCCTTGAACTGGAAGAAACCTCAGAGGTCGTTCAATACGTTCCCCTCCTTGTACAAATAAAGAAACTGAGGCTCAGGAAGGTTTGGTGGCTCAGTGACTTGTCCAAAGTCAAATGGGTGGTTGGTTTGTTATTATCCTTCATTCTCAAAGTAAACCAAATCAACATCACTATGTTAGAGGCAAGTCACAATGTGTTCAACTGTGACTGATTAGACTAAAACGTGCTAGAAATGCTCTACCATGGCTTGGGCACAAAGAGACCATGTGACCATTTGGGGTGGATTCTCTAAATTTGCACATCTTGTGTTTCTTTTGAGCTGCTTCAATTTTGCTTTGTTGTCAGCCTGTCCTTCACTCCTTTTGGGAGGTATACAAGCTTGCTTTATCCCCAAGACAGTAAGCACCAGAGACAAGATTTGAACTCATGTTCTCTGACTGACAGTCATTGCTTTTTCTACCCTATCACCATGTTGTCTCCCTCCTTTGAGCTTGGAAGATTGTGTCTCCTCTCACTGGAAAGATTATTTGAAGTGGGAATTCTCTTTTCCTGTTGGGACATCTTTCAGGGGCAGCATAACCGAGGGTAGGTATTTTTTATTCATTTAGAACCTCACCCTGAGCCACATGGTCAAGGGTCTGGATGTTACCCTATGATTTATCAGTGGAATTACTTTTCAGAGTCCTGTGTAATCAAGCTATGGCCCATTCATAAGTTATGGTCACACACAGTGGCAATACACTGAGCCTTAGGACAGGGGCAAAATGGAGTATTTACAAATCAAGGCTGCCAGTGGGGAGACTCATGCTATAGTTCAAAAGGAAGTGACTACATTTCATCAGCAATGCTGCAGACATCCTAACATAATTGAGCTTTTATCAGCAGAAAAGGTGGAAGCTGAAACCTGGAGAGATGTTATTGATATGGTCATATTTCACTTTCAGCATTGAATTCTGTCTCAATGAATGCGTTTTGCTTTTCTCTGTACCATGTGCAGTATTGTTTTCTTTTCTTCTCTTTTCTTTCCTTTCCATCTTCTTTTTGGTGGGGAGGCAGGATTGGGGAAGTAGGCTGGTAGGGGTTTAAAACATCGATTGTGCCTATTCTTTTTGTAGTAATGTTGGATTAGAGCTTGACATTTGAATGTACCCAAATAAAAGCCACTCCATCTCTGGGAGAGTGGTTGGATTATAGCAAAGCTTTCAGCTGCTCCAAACCCCAAGCACAGAAGTGGAGGGATTTTCAGGGGCCCAGGGATACGCAGTAACCCCTTTAATCCTTTTCTGTCTGGCTTAGAGACTCCAATGAAGCTTAATAATTAAAGACGGGGTACAGTCGGAGTGTTTGGAAAGACATGTGAGTGACTTCATTGTGGTCTTTTGGTCAGAGGAAATGGGATTTATTCTGATTCTCTCCTCTCTCCCCTCTCTTTTCTCTTCTCTCTCCCTCCATCCCTCCTCTCTCTCTCTCTCTCTCTCTCTCTCTCTCTCTCTCTCTTTCACACACACACACACACACACACACACACACACATGCATACACGTACACACAGATATTGACTCATAGCTAGGAAGTCCTGGATTCAAGTTTACCTCTGACAAATACTGAACGACATGACCTTGGGGAAATCACACCCTACTCTAGGCAACTCTAAGACTAAGGAGCTGAATGAATGAATTGGTACAGGGAATTTCCTTACCAGGTCAGCTGTTGGCATAGTAGATAGAGCACTGGACTTGGAGTTAGGGATACCAGAATTCAAATTTGACCTCAGACATTTACTAGCTGTGTGACCCTGGGCAAGTCACTTCACTCTGTCTCAGTTTCCTCATCTGTGAAATGAGCTGGAGAAGGAAATGGCAAATCACTCCAATATCTCTGCCAAAAACCCTAAATGGGGTCATGAAGAGTTAGACATGATTGAAATGACACTTATTCACCAGGGAATTTTTTTTTCTTAACCAATGAAATGACGTTCTGGTTCTGAATCCTATTTCTGGGAGATCCACTTTTACAATAGGAGATGGGGATGCTTCTTTCCAGTTCAGAAATGAACACACTTTTCAAACATGAGCATATAGTCTCTATGCAGGACTTTGGCATACTGAACTTTCAACTTACAGAAAAGACACCAATCTCTATCATTATCACCAGAATGAATTCCTAGTTCATTCATAAGTTATGGTCACACATAACTTGCTGCATTATCATTTTTTTCTCTATACAATTCATATGACATTTTCCTCTCAGCCAGTCCATGTTTCAGGAGAAATATAGAGATTTAAAACATAATCTTTTCGCCTGAAATGTAAACTACTGATCTATTTTTCCCTCAGGAAGCCACATAAGACTATTTGAGTTTCCTGGGAGTTATTGGAGAGGGCTCAGCTGAGAATATAAAGAAACCCTCTTATCACTAACTTGAAAGTTAGTTTTACCAGGTCCAGTTATTACACTGCAGTAAAACTTGGGATATTGATTATTGTTTGAAAAAATCTCCCCACCGGCCAGATCCTGGGCAGTTTTAGTTGTTTTTTTTTTAATGGAGATCCTAGTCATAATGAGATTTTTTGACATGTGCCACTGAATTTCATACTATATGTTTTATCCCTAAGTCATTCATTCATTTATTCAGCAAACATTTATTGAGCAACCATTAGGTACTGAGCTCTGTGTTAGATGAGAGATGACAGGCAAATTTTTGATATGACATGATTCTAGTTCTAATTTAGTTTATAGCCTAGTAGCATTCCAGATTTAGAGTTGGAAAGGACATTAAAGGGCATATGATCCAACCCTCTCATATTACAGATGAAGAAACCGAGGACTGTGAATTCAAGATGGCATGAATGAGTCATGCATGTAGCATGGAATATATACAGTTCGTTATAGAAACTGTTCAGGTTGCAGTTTGAGGCCAGTAATTCCTCACATCATCTCTCCTCTCTTTTTATTCCTAAAATGATGGGAATATAAGCCTATTGCCCTCCTCCTTTCCCCCTACTGGGAAGAGGTGGAAAAAAAGGACCCTTTTATTTCTTAAAAGATAGCTTTTCCTTGTATGCTGAAAAATTTACTTTGATTTTTAAAGCCAGCAAATGTGATTAAACTGTTGGCCAACCACATTAGTAAACTATGTGCAATATTGCTTGAAGGAATCCTTAAGAGGAACAATTGGGAAAAGCCAAGGAGGGAGAGTCAGATTTTAAAATGAAATACTTTGCCAGAGCATAGTTTCTGACTGGGGCTCAGAGTTAACAAAGACAGTCATTGATTTACTTTTAGAATTTCCCGGGGCAGAGTGTATATTTATCAGGGTTTCTCTGATTAAATACATCAGTAACAGAGTCTGTACAGCTAAGTAGCTGGAATTGAGGTAGGTATTTTTCCCTCTTGGGCTTTTTTAAAAAGAAAATCACTTCCTTAGAGAGGTAAGGATTATGGGAGTAGATAGGATACAAGTTTCTTGACTTATAAACAGGCACATATATGAGAAAGGAATGTGACCTACTTTATCTGCTATTCATCAGTTGGCCAGTCAGTAAGCATTTATTAAACACCTACTACATGCCAAGCATTATGCTTTGTACTGGGGACACACACAAAAAAAGACAAAAGGTGGTCCTCATTCCTGAGGAACCTACACTTACAATTGTAGCAGAAAAAAACAAATCAATATGTACAAAAATGTTATAAACAGGATAAATGGGTAGTTGGGTGACCGTTGTCCTTTGTTCTCAAAGTAGACCAAATTGACGTCATTATATTAGAGTCAAGCTATATTAGACGTATATATACTATATCATATATAGTATTATATTTATATATAGTATATATTATATGTAGTATATATACTATATTACACACACATATACGATATATACAATATATACTTTTATATATAGTATATATGTACTATATGTGTGTGTGTGTATATATAATATATAAAATTACTAATATAGTATGTATATGTATATATACTATATTAGACACAGTGTGTCTGACTGTGACTGATTAGACTAATACATGCTCAGAATGTTCTACCACAGGTCAGGTACAGAGCCCATGTGACCATTTGGGGTAGATTCTCTAAATTTGTGCATCTCGTTTTTTTTCCTTTTTTTTTTTGGAGTTACTTCAATTCTGCTTAGTTACGAGCCTGTCCTTCACTCCTTTTGGTAGGCATACAAGCTTGGTGACCAGATTAGTTTTGATTGCAAAACCTACACCAGCTCCATGGTGCTCCTCTTCACTCTTGCCGCTCCAGAAAAATGTGTATACATCTCTGACTTCAGTAAACTGACCTTCCTTGGCCAGCCTTGTTCACTCAGGGCTGCTATCTAGATGTGATATCTGCCGATTTTTCTTACAACAAGAGCTGTTCATCTTTCAGGTCTACGGAATTTTGTGTTGTCTGTAAGTGCATCATATTCCATGTACCAATGGAGAGTGGAATTGTCTTGCAGACTTTTTTTTTTTTGTATTTCAAACTCAGAGTGGCACCCCTATCTGCCATGGTAATCAGACAATTTTTAGGACACCTTTTCTAGCCCCTTCCTCACACCAGGAGATGAGCAGTGCAATCCTTAAGAGGCTGTTTAGAGGGGCAGCTAGTTGATGCAGTGAATAGAGCCCCAGCTCTGGAGTCAGGAGGACCTGAGTTCAAATCCAGCCTCAGACACTTAACACTTACTAGCTATTTGACCTTGGGCAGGTCACAACCCCAATTGCCCTGCCTCCCCCTCTAAAAAGACAAAAAAAAAAAAGGCTGCTCAGATACCCAGGGGGATACCAAATCCCACTGCTGCTTCCAGTGAGAAGACAACCCTATGGCCTGGGCTGTCTGTGTGCTGGGTCATGACTACAGCTCCCAGTGTATCTGTACTCATTGCTTTGTCACTTGCCCATCATTACAGGACTCTGATACAGGTAAAAATGATGTAATGATATGAATAATGTCTTTTGATTTGTACATAAATTGAATTTAAGTGAGGCAGAGTTGCATGAAGTTGTCTGCCTCACTCTCTCTTCCAGAGTCGTCACAGCCCAGTGGCAGGACAGTCAAGACGACTGGTGATGGCTGGAGATGCCATGGATGACTTTGGTGTCTTTGACATCTGACCAAGCTCTCAGTGTTCCACAGTGCCTTCTTTACCTGCCATTGTGGTTGTTGGGACAAATTGTTCTCTTCAGTCCATTCTAGCTGAGGAAGTCTTCACATACTTGGGGTAGACTCTGCTCTAACTCCTTGAAAAGTTGGAGACCTTTTGATTAGCCTCAACCTGGTTTAGTCTGTCTGTCCAAATGGTTTGCCAGGGTGTGGCTGCTGTGCATGCCACAGCTTCTTGGAGTCACAGGTGAGAGTGTGGTGAATCAGATGGACATCAAAGGTGGAAAGCAGCTCTGAAAAGGGCTTGGCAGCCCCACACCAGAGGTGCTAGTCTTCCCCGAACATACCCTACATGCCAGGATAAGTAGGAAATTTTTAAAAGAAGGAAGACAGTAGAATAGGGAGGGTGGGAAAAGCTTCCTGTAGAAGATAGCATTTTATTTGGAATTTAAAGCTAGCCAGGGAAGCTGATAGGTAAGGATGAGGAGGGAGAACATTCCAGGTATGGAGACAACCCAAGAAAATGTCCAGACCTGAAAGAGGGAGTGAGTTGTTTGTGAAACAGAAAGGAAACCAGTGTCACTGGATCAAAGAATACATGTCTAGGAATAGGGAGCAAAGACTAGTAAGGGAGGAAGAGGACTTTGAATGCCAAAGAGAAGCTTTTGCATTTGATCTTGGAGGTGATAGGGAGCCACTGAAATGTATTAAGTGGGGGGGAGGGTGATATGATCAGGCCTGTACTTTAAGAAAACAATTTTGGTGGCTTAATGGAGGATGGATTAGAGTGGTGAGAGATCTGTGGCAGGCAGAGACCAGTAGGTTATTGCAGTTGCCAAGAGTGAGGTGATGAGGGCCTGCACTGGAGTGCTGGCAATGTCAGAAGAAAGAAGGGGGTGAAGGTGAAATTAACAGGACTCAGCAACATATTGGAGATGGTGGATGAGAGAAAGAAGGAGGTGTCAAAGATGATCCCTAGGTTATTAGCCTGGGGAACTGGGAGACGGTAGTAGGGAAGTTAGGAGCAAGGGGTGGAGGATGCTTTGAATGAATTTAATTTTTGGACATGTTGAATTTAAGTTATCCACTGGACATCCAGTTTGAGATGTACTCGGTTCAGAGAGCAGCAATATTGCTGCCATAATGGTATTAGGAAAAACATCATGGAAGAGGTGGCATCTGAATTGGAATTTAAAGGATGTATAGAAATTCAGCAGGTTAAGAGAGGATGGGTATTACAGGCAGAAGGAACAGGCTAACCAAAGGGGACATTGTGTCATAGTGGAAAAAATAATGCTACCTGGGTTCAAATCTAGCTTCTACATATTCACTGTGTGGCCCATGGTAAGCCATTTAATTTCTAGAAGGTGTTAGTTTCCACGTCTATAAAATAACAATCACCACCACAACAATAATGAGCTTCTATGTAGAGCTTTGAGGTTTGCAATGCACTTTACCTGTGTTCACTCAATTGATTCTCACAACAGTTCTCGAGAGCTAGGTGTTATTTTCATCCACATCACACGGAAAAGGAAGGTGAGACAGACAAAGATGAAGTGAGTTACTAAACTAGGAGTGCAGTGGATAAAGCACTGGGCTTGGGACCAAAAAGATTCATCTTCATGTGTTTGAATCAGACCTCAGATACTTACTAGCTATGTGGCCCTGGGCAAGTCACTTAATCACATTTGCCTCAGTTTCCTCAACTGTAAAATGAGCTGGAGAAATAAATGGAAAACCAGTCCAATACCTCTGCCAAGAAAACCCCTAAATGGGGTTAGAGTTGGACATGATTGAAACAAGTGGACAAGGATGAGGATTATAAAGAAAGTAAGTGTGTAGAAAGGATTCAATCTCAAGCCTCCCTAACTCCAAATCCAGTGTTCTCTCCACTGATCCATTTAGCTGTCAAGAAACCTTGAGGGGATTAGATTCTGTGAGCTCTAAGTTTGCTTTCTAGGTGAAATCCAGGATCCTATTGTTCTAAGTCAGGGAGGCACTGGATGTGTCCTGTGTTCAGAGAACAGAGGGTGATCACTTTGCTCAAGAACATCAGTGCTGAAGTAAGTGAGGTAAGGATAGAGAAGGATGGAGGGTGGTGTTGACTATGGAGGGCTTGAATGCCAGTCTGAGGAGTTTGGCAAGGAACAGCTCTAACTCTAGAGTCAGATGAACTGATCTCATCACTGATTCTTATTATTTGTGTGACCTTGGTCAAGTTACTGACTTCTCTCAGCCTTGATAATGATATGTTTGAAACCCTGAGGTCATTTCTAAATCTGGATCTAGCATCCTCTGATTCTGTATATTAATTGGTACATAGCAGGGATTCACTGATGATTTTAAAGCTGAGGGGTGACCTCAGCAGATCTATGCATAAGGAAGAGAAGATTGGTGGTGGTATGAAAGGGAAGGGGGTGTGGAAGCACCCACAATACTGGCTTCCAAGACAACTCACCCCTTTAGCTGTGTATGGAACTCTCCCAACCATCTTTCAGCAGCAGTGAGACTGAGAGCTGGGTCACAGAGTAGCAGATATCAGCCAGAGCTTTTACCATTCTTAACTTCATTGATACATTCTAGTCTTCAGTCTTTGCTATTCTTTCCAAATCCAAATTTCTTTCTTTTTTAATTTGTTTGAAAAGAAAAAGAACCCAAATTTAGCCAGCAGTAATTAAATTCCTTCCCTCCTGCCTCCCAGGTTCATTATAAGAAGACGATAATCTTTGGCTATTTATTTACACAAGTTTGAGATGAAAGTGCGGAGTAGCTTGCAGGTTATAATCTTACTGACTTGCCCAACTACCTAAAGCCTTTGGGATTCTCATAAAGGTCAGTGAGAAAGGGCATTCAGATTGCATTTGAACTTGCAGTCTGTGGGAATGATTCTGGCAACAAGACAGGAGGTATGGACACTGATGGATATGTGTGACATTGATATTCTGGTTAGAGAAGGGAAGAGATGACACAGAGAGGGATGAAAGTGTCAACAAAAATGAGAATGAATAAGAGAGTTTATTAGGCTGCTGAGGATTTAAGGGGTAAGGCTGGTATTTTTTCACTGTTGAAGTGACATATGTGTGTGTATGTAAGCATATATATATGTATATTTCATATCTATATTTCATACATACATATATATATATCTATATGTATATTTCATTCTGTGCTCTCCACTGAAAATAATGTGGCTATGAGGCTTAGGAGAGACATAGAGAGGCAACCTATGCTGCAGAAATGGAGGAAAGCAATGTAGGTTAGTGGAAAAGGCACCAACCCTAATATCTAGGGACCTGAGTTCAAATCCTCCATACTTTCCTCTGGCTCTCATTATGTGTTTTGCCTTGGGAAGAGTCCAGAAACTCCCTGTGTCTCAGTTTCCTCATCTGTAAAATGAGACCATTCCCTTAGCTGGTTTCTGAGATCCCTTCAAACACTTGATCTATGATCCAGTTCTTTAAAAAAAAAAAAATCACCCATGTCTTTTGTCTTGCTATCTTTTGTTGCTACATTATATTCATTTCAGAATATAATCTTCCAACGGGAGCTATTCCTTATAGCAAATATTTTCAAACAAGCAAAAAAAGCAGTTCAGCAAAATTAATCAACATATAAAAATAGCTAGCATTTATGTAAAGCTTTCATGTTTGCAAAGTACTTTAAAAATAACTCATTTGATCCTCACAATAACCTGGGGAGGTAAATGTTATCATCATGATCCCCATTTTACAAATGAGGAAATGGAGGTGAGTGTGTATAAGTGACTTGTCTAGGGTCATACAGCTAGTAAGTGTCTGAGGCAGGATTTGAACTCAGGGTTTCTTGATTGCAGCTCCAACACTCTATCCTGTAGTACCACAATAGTGTCTGATAGTAGCAGATAGCATTCATATAATGCTTTAAAGTTTGCAAAGTACTTCATATATGTTAACTTATTTAATCATCACAATAACTCTGTGAAGGGAGGTACTATTTTCATCCCCATTATATAAACTATACAAATCAGGAAACTGAGGGACATAGAAGTCATCATTTGCCTGGGCTCACAGCTAGGAAGTGTTTGAGGTAGGATTCAAACTCAGTTCTTCCTGTATTCTATCCATTGTTCTACTGAGTTGCCTATTTTCTACAATTTTGAATGTATATAGAGAATCTACATCCAAAGTCCCCCACCACTACCATGAAGACAAAAGGTAGATTTCCTAAACTTTTCTCTGAGGCCATGGTGGTCATTATATTTAGTGCGCATTCAGTTCCTTTCTATCTTTTCCTTTTTTTCTTCCTTTCACCTTTTCTGCCCTCACTCCTTCCCTCTTCTGTCCTTTCTTCTTTCTTTCCTTTCCTCCCTTCCTTCTTCTTCCTTTTCCTCCTCCTCTTCTTGCTTCTCCTGGTCTTCCTCCTTCATTTCCTCCTTCCTCCTCCTCTTCCCCCCATTTTGTCTCTCTCTCTCTCTCTCTCTCTCTCTCTCTCTCTCTCTCCTTTCTCTCTTTCTTTCTTCATTTATGTGATTGTGCATACTATTTTGAGAAATTTATTTAACTTCTCTGGGGCTCAATTTTCTCAGCTGTAAATTGGAGTGGGGACTGGATGAGATGATCTCTAAGGTCCCTTATAGATCTAATCTATAATCCCAAATTTCTTCATTGTCTGTTCGAATTCCTTCAATTTCTTTTTCTTCTCTTAATGTTAAAGCTAACATTTCTAGTACAATATTGAATAATAGTGATGATAATGAACATCCTTTGTTTCACCCCTGAGCTCATTGGGAAAACTTGTAGTTTAGCTCCATTATATATACTGCTTGCTGATGGTTTTAGATAAATACTGCTTATCATTTCAAGGAAAACTCCATATACCCCTATGTTGTCTACTGCTTTTAATAGGAATGGGTACTGTATTTTGTCAGAAACTTTTTCTTCATCTATTGAGATGATTGTATTATTTCTGTTAGTTTTGTTTTTGATATCATCAGTTATGCTGATAGTTTTCTTAATATTGAACCAGCTTTGCATTCCTGGTATAAATCCCACATGGTCATAATGTATTATCTTGGTGCTAAATTGCTGTAATCTCTTTGCTAATATTTCAATTAAAATTTTTGCATCAATATTCATTGAGAAAACTCGTCTATAATTTACTCTTTTTTTTGTTTTGGCTCTTCCTGGTTTAGGTATCAGCACCATGTTTGTGTCATAAAAGGAATTTGGTAGAACTGCTTCTTTGCCAATTTTTCTGAAAAGTTTATATAGTATTAAAATTAATTTTTCTTTAAACATTTGTTAGAATTCCCTTGTAAATCCTTCTGGCCCTGGATATATTTTTCTTATGGAGTTTTTTGATGTTCCATTTTTTTTCTAAAATCATGTTATTTATTTTATTTCCTTCTTTCCTTAATTTTTTCCTTTTCTGTTAATCTAGGCAATTTATATTTCCACAAATATTCATTCATTTCACTTAGATTGTCAGATTTATCAGCATACAGTTGGGCAGAACAGTTTCTAATTATTGCTTTAATTTCCTCTTCACTGGTGGTAAATTTACCTTTTTTATTTTTGATACTGGTATTTTTCTTTTATTCTTTCTTTTTAAAAAAATCAAATTAACTATAGGTTTATCTATTTTATTGCGTTTTTCATAAATCAGCTCTTAGTTTTATTCATTAGTTCAATTATTTTCTCACTTTTAATTTTATTAATCTCTCCTTTGATTTTCAGAATTTCTTTTCTTTTCTTTTCTTTTCTTTTCTTTTCTTTTTTTGCTTTTTGGAGGGCAATTGGGGTTAAGTGACTTGCCCAAAGTCACATGGCTAGTAAGTGTGTCAAGTATCTGAGGCTGGATTTGGATTCAGGTCCTCCTGACTCCAGGGCTGGTGTTCACTGTGGCACATAGCCGCCTCCAGAATTTCTAATTTGGTAGTTAATAGGAGATTTTTTATCTGTCTTTTTTCTAGCTTTTTTAGTCATATGCCCAATTCATTGATCTGCTCTTTCTCTGTTTTATTCATGAAAGCATTTAGAAATATAAAATTTCAGGGGCAAGTAGTTGGAACAGTGAATAGACACTGGCCCTGGAGTCAGGAGGACCTGAGTTCAAATCAGGCCTCAGACACTTGACATTTACCAGCTGTGTGACCTTGGGCAAGTTACTTTACCCTAACTGCCTTGCCTTCCCTCCAAAAAACAATAAAAAAAAAAGAAATATAACATTTCCCCTAAGAACTGCTTTGGCTCCATCTCATAAGTTTTGGTATGTTGTCTTGTTACTATTGTTCTCTTTAACAAAATTATTGGTTGCTGCTATGTTTTGTTGTTTGACTCACTCATTCTTTAGGATTAGATTATTTAGCTTCCAATTAATTTTTAGTCTATCTTTCCATGATTCTTTTTTACATGTAATTTTTATAGCATCATGATCTGAAAAAGGATGCATTTAATATTGCTGCCTTTCTGCATTACATTGTGAGGTTTCTATGCCCTAATACATGGTCAATTTTTGTGTAGGTGTCAAATGCCACTAAGAAAAAGGTATATTCCTTTCCATTCTCATTCAATTTTCTCCAGAGATCTACCATATCTAACTTTTCTAAAATTCTATTCACCCCCTTAACTTATTTGTTTATTTTGTGGTTTGATTCATCTAGTTTTGAGAGGGGGAGGTTGAGGTCTCCCACTAGTATAGTTAGCTGTCTATTTCTTCCTGTAACTCATTTAACTTCTCCTCTAAGATTTGGATGCTATACCACTTGGTACATGTATATTTAGCATTGATATTGTTTCATTGTCTATGATAATTTTTATCAAAATGTAGTTTCCTTCCTTACCTCTTTTATTTAATTAGATATATTTTTTATATTCTTTTGTCTGAGTTTGAAATTGCCAGCCCTGTTTTTTTTTTTAATTTCAGCTGAAGCATAATATATTCTGATCCAGAATTCTACCTTTACTCAATGTGTATCTCTCTGCTCCAAATGTGTTTCTTGTAAACAACATATTGTGAGATTTTGGTTTTTAATCCACTTTGCTATCTGCTTCCATTTTATGGGAAAATTCATCTCAATCACTTTCACAGTTATGATTTGACAGCTGTGTATTTCCCTCCATCCTATTTTCCCCCATTTATACTTTTCTCTCTCTTTTTATCCTGTCCCTCCTCATCAGTGTTTTGCTTCTGACCACCTCCTCCCTCAGTATGTTCTACCTTCTATCAGCCCACCCGTCCCTTTTCTTTCCCCTTTTCCCTTCTACTTTCTTATAGGGTAAGACGAATTTCTATATACAACTGAGAGTGCCTGCTATTCCCTCTTTGAGCCAAATCCAATGACAGTAAGGTTCTGACAACACTTAACCCCCTTCCTCCTTCCCCTCTGCTCTAATAGGTTTTGTGTACCTCTTTATGTAATCAATTTATCCTATTTTGTCTCCCCCTTTCCTCTTCTTCTAGTACAATCATTTTTTCACCCCATTTTTTTTAATACCATCACATCAAAGTCAACTTATACCCACACCCTCTGTCTATGTGTCCTTCTAACTGCCCTAATAGAGATACAGTTCTCAAGAGTTGTAAGTATCATTTTCCTGTATGGGCATGTAAACAGTTTAACATTATTAGATGACTTTTTTTTTCCCTCTTTACATTTTTATGCTTCTCTTGAGTCTTGTATTTGAAGATTGAATTTTCTATTCAGCTCTGGTCTTTTCATCAGGAAAGTTTGAAAATCTACTATTTCATTGAAAACCCATTTTTTTCCCCTTAAAGATTATGCTCAGGTTTTCTGGATAGTTGATTCTTGGTTGTAATCTAAACTCCTTTGCCTACTGGAATATCATCTTCCAAACCCTCTGATCCTTTAATGTAGAAGCTACAAAGTCTTGTGTAATCCTGATTGTGGCTCCTTGATATTTGAATTGTATATTTCTGACTGCTTGCAGTATTTTCTCCTTGACATGATAATTCTAGAATTTGGTAAAACATTTCTTGGAATTTTCACTTTGGGATCTCTTTCAGAGGTGATTGGTGGATTTTTTTCAATGACTATTTTATCATCTGATTCTAGGGTATCAGGGCAGTTTTCCTAGATAATTTCTTGAAAAATGCTGTCCAGGCTCTCTCTCTCTTTTATTTTTTTTGATCATGACTTTCAGGTTGTCCAATAATTTTAAATTACCTCTCTTGGATCTATTTTCCAATGAGGCATTTTATATTTTCTTCTATTTTTTCATTCTTTTGATTTTATTTGATTGATTCTTGATAGCTTCTACTTGCCCAATTCTAATTTTTAAGGAATTATTTTATTCAGTTAGATTTTGTATCTCTTTTTTTATTTGGTTAATTCTACTTTTTAAGGAGTTTTCTTCAGTAGATTTTTTTCCCATTTGGCCAATTGTATTTTTTAAGGAATTGTTTTCTTCAGTCAATTTTGGTTTCTTTTCCAAGGTGTTGATTCTCTCTTGCATAACTCTCATTTCTTATCCTAATTTTTCTTCTACCTCTCTTATTTGATTTTTAAAATCCTTTTTGAGCCATTCCAAAAAGATCTTTTGAGTTTGAAATCAATTTATATTCCCTTTTGAGGCTTAATATGCCTGCTTTTTGACATTGTTGTACTCTTCTGAGTTTATGTTTTGATCTTTCCTGGTGCTGTAGTAGCTTTCTATGGTCAGGGCTCTTTTATTTTTCTTTTTTGGCCTATTTTTTAGCTTATTTTGTGACTTTTAAAGTTGAACTCTGCTCCTAGGACATAGGAGGCACTGTCCCAAGCTTCTTACACTGGGGGGCCAGAGGCCTGCTCATTGGTTTTCTGTGCTGGGGTCTCAGGTGCTAAAGGCTTGCCCACTGTGCTGGGGTGACCCATTCTAGTTGTGCCTGTTGTATGTGTATGTGTGGGGAGGGAGTTTGAGACTGAAAGTTTACCTTCTGTGTTGGGGCTGGAGACCTCATAGCTGGCCTATTGTGCCATGAGTCTGGTGAACCAGGACTAAAAGACTTTGGTTGCTAGTCTGTGCTTGTGACTAAGAGCAGACACCATCAGTGCAGGACTCCATTTCCTTTTTACCCAAGACCTTTTCTAAAATTCTTCTAAGTTATCTTAAGCTGGGAAGTTGTTTCTCTCCATCTTTTTATAGGTTCTGTCACTCCAGACTCTGTTTAGAGGCTTGATTTAACATTGGCTCTGAGGAAAACTGGGGAGAGCTCAGGCAACTTTCTGGCTTTTCTCCATCATCTTGGCTGTTCCTCAATAATCCTAAATTAAGAATTCTACAGAGGTGGAGATGAGAGAATACATTCCCAGCCAATGTGGTGGCAGTGTTAGTACCTAACTGCACCTGCCCCTTTGTTACACAACTAAGGAAACCCAGATTTGGAAAAGTCAAGAGAATCATCCATATGGTCAGAGAAATAGTAAATAGTTGTTAAAGCATTCAAAGTCTTATTTTCTGATTCCAGAAAGAGAGTTCATTCCATTATCCTCTTCTTCGCAGTACTCATCTTTCCAAAGTGACTCATCCAATAATGTCCATGACTGAGCAATGGTTATGCACACTTTTACTGCTGACCCACCATAGCCATCTTCCCCATTTTTTCATAAAGACTGGAAAGTGAAATATTGGATGCTGTCCTGCTTTGTTGTAGATGACTGAGCTATTGTTATAATTAGTCTGTGAACACGTGAGGACAATAAAAGGAAAAGAAGGTGTTTTATAGCAAACAGAAAATTCAAAACTGCTTTAATAAACTCTATGATTGACTTCTTCTCATCTGGCTTTGACTCCACATGGTATCAAATGAAATATCACTTGAGTAAAAGTGTAGAGATATAATAGCACATAGTCAATTGTGATTACTTTAGCAACCAAGAGAAAGGACAAGTGAGAGGTATGATTATATCCTTCCCTTTCACTCCAAGGGACCACTGCCCTCAACTTTCTTTGAAATACTAAATAACAATTTGCAACTAGGGTTTACAAAGATACTTTATACACATTTGTAGTAGGAATTTGACATGAGTCCAGAGCAAACTCCCAAAACTCATTAAAAAAATTTGATCCTCACAATACTCAGTCATTCAATTAACAAATATTTATTAAGCATTTATTATGCGATAACTATGAGATAAGTATTAGTCATTTTTAGTAATTTCTCATCTGTGATTTAGATGAGGTAACTGGCTGTCATGTAATTGAGTTTTCTTTTGACCATGTTGAGTTTGACATGTCTCTGGGATGTAACATTTGAAGGGTCCAATAGGAGAGGAATGACTAGAAATCAGGGGAAAGAATGGGGATGTAGGTTGTATATATGTATATACACACACATACAGAGGAATTTATATATGTGCATATATAGACACATGTAGGTATATAATGTGTATAGATCAAGATGAATGAGACCTGAGGAAAAGCTATTGGATCATTGGTAATTCAAGAGAGACTGTTTTCAGTAGAATGATGAGGTCAGAAGTCAGACTGCTGTGGGATGAAGAGTGAGGCAAAGCATTGGACTTCTAGGCAATAATGGTTCATAGCTTTCCCTCCCCTGCCTCCCCAACGGCCCTGGGAGTTTGGCTGATAGAGGGAGGTGAGATAAAGGATAATACATTTAGGAGAGAGTAGGGTATAATGAAGCAAACAGGTCCATTTGACTGGAATGCAGAGTGGATGAAGAAAAGTAATGTGAAATCCGTTAATGCTCATTCTTTTTAAAACAATTTTCCTTTTTAATATTACAAACTTGGTAAATATGAATTAATATGAATTTCACTATGGAAGGAAAAAAATAGAAAAAGAGGACTGCGTATTGTCACAGGCATCTTCTACATACAACTTTCTTTTTGTACATTTCAAGTTTAGCATAATAGTTCCATTTTTTGCCTTGTTTCTCTTTGTCCCATTCTGATCTCTCTTCTGCTCATTTCTATTTGATTCATTAATAGTTGTTTTGTTTTTTCCATTTTTTCCTATCATTATTGCTGACCTTCCTTAATATTTCCCTTTCCATTCCTCAGCACCCCTCAGTCCCCCACCTGCAGGCAAGAAAAGTCCTTCATTGAAACAAATAGGCACAATCATACAAAACAAAACCATAGAGGGATCATGTTTGAAAACGTCTTATTCTACATCATGTCTCTGTTATGAGGTGAGAAACTCACGTCAATCTTCTGATTCTTTTTTAATCTTCATGTTTTTAATACTTCCATGGTTGTTTTCCTTGACACTGTGGTACTCATATAAATTATTCTCCTAATTCTGTTGACTTCATTCTCTACCAACTGCTACAAAATTATCGTAGGTTCCTCTGAATCTGTTCTTTTTTGACTGCTTTTTTTTTAGCACAATAATATTTATTAGCTTCATACACCAAAATTTGTTCCACCTTCCCCAATTGATGAGCACCCCGTCATTCAGTCAACAAATTTCTATTCAGTACTTACTATGTGTCAGGACTTGTTTTGGGGGCTAGAGATTCAAAGAAAGGTAAAAACATCTGCCCTTGAGGAACTCACATTCTAATAGGGTAGACAATATGCAAATAACTTGTGCATTCAAACTGCATACAGTGTGAATGTTTCTGTTTTTTTTGCTACAAAAAAGTGCTGTTGTAAACATTTTGACATAATTTTATATTTTACAAATACAAATACACACTTTTCATCTTTGAAGTATAAGCCTAGAAGTGGTGTTTTGTGTCAAAGGATATGCAAATTTTATGATTTTGGGCACAGTTACAAATTGCTTTCTACTAATATGCATTTGTGTGATTTTCCTTCCAACAACAACCTTTCCAACAATTGTGGCTTTTCTTTTCATTTGAAAATTAATAGATGGCACCTCAGAATTATTTAATTTGTTTTCTTTAATTAGTGATTTGGTATATTTTTTATATGAATATTGATGCTTTGTCTTCCATCCTTTCATTTCATTTTGACCATTTATCTATTGGGAAATGACTTTTGTTCTTAAATATTTAGATTAATTCCCTATATGTCTTGGATATCATATCTTCTTCAGAGAAATCTGTTGCAGGTATTTCTCCTCCATTAACAATTTCTCTTCTAACTTCAATTGCATTGATTTTGCTTAGGGGAAAAAACCCAACACTTCAATTTAATCTAATTAAAATGATCTAGTTTATCTAATTTAATTCTCTCTACCCCTTATTTGATAAAGAACATCTATCCATAGCTTTGAAAAGTATCTCATTCACTGTTTATGTTATAGTATTGTATGTCTATGCCTTATCTTCATTTCCATCTTATTGGTGTATATAGTGTGAGATATTTGTCTAGATCCAATTTCTGCCAGATTTTTTTTTCAAATTTCCAGGATGTTTTTGTAAAAAAGTGAACTCTTACTACAACAAGGAGGATCCTTAGGTTTAAAGAACACTATGCTGCTATGCTTGATTGATTTGGGATCTTGTATACCTAATGCATTCCATTGACCAACTTTTCTATTTTTAATCAGTACCAAATAATTTTGCTGAGTACTGCTTTGTAATATAATTTGACAACTGGTATTGCTAGCTAGTCCTCTTTTCCATTTTCTCTTTCCCCTGCCATTATTTCCTTTGAGATTCTTTAAGTTCTATTTCCTTTTTTTTTTTTTTAGAGGTTGATTTTCTTTTATCTATTTATTTATTTATTTATTT
>CM053585.1:329673281-329709944 GCA_028646515.1 Pseudochirops corinnae | reverse complement strand
GAGCTGACTTTAGTGGGAAGTATCTGTGTGCGTTTTTGAAGTTCTAGGTTGGTCCAGAGTCCTATTCCATGGGTATTTGGGGGTGGCTATGTGAGAGCTGCGATATATTGCTGCTGCTACGCCACCATCTTGGCTCCGCCCCCCCCTTTAAGTTCTATTTCCTAGCTAAATTTTATAATAATTTTTCTAGTTCAAAAAAGTAACTGCTTGATAGCCTGGCATGGCATTTAATCTATAAATTAATTTGAGTATATTGTCTCTTTTTTTGCACAACCCAACCATGAACAATTATTTTCTCTCCAATTATTTAAATCCATCTTTATTTCTGTAAAGATTGTTTTGTAGTTGTGTTTATATAATTTCTGTATGTATTTTATTGGCTGTACTCCCAGATGTATTATACATTCTGTAATTATTTTTGAGTGTAATTTATTCCTGTATCTCTTTCTGCTGGGTTTTGTTGATAATATACAGAAAGGCTAATAATCTTTGTAGCTTTATTTTGTAACCTGCTCCTTTACTGAAGTTATTAATTGCTTCAATTAATTTTTAGTTAACTCTCCAGGGTTCTCTAAGTAAACCATGATGTAATCCACAAAAAGCAGTAATTGTGCTTCCTTATTTAGCCTTTGCATATTCCCTTGATTTCTTTTTCTTATCTTACTGTTATAATTAGCATTTCTAGAATTATGGCAAATAATAATGAAGGTAATTGATACCCTTGTTTTATCTCTAATCTTATTGGAAAGGCCACTGCTATTTTTCTGTTATAGATAATGCCACTTGGTTTTAGATAGATGCTATTTATCACATTAAGAAACAGTTCAATGATTCCTATTCTTTTTAATTTTTAAAATAATATAAATATAATTTAAAAAATTAAAAATAATATAAATGGGTATTGGGTTTTGTCAGAAACATTTTCTATATCAGTTGATTTAGTCATGTGATTTTTTTCTATATCAATTGATTTAGGCATGTGATTTTTTAAAAGTTGTTCTACACATACTAAATGCTAGGTAAATATTTACTAAGTGCCTATTGTATGCTAGACACTTGTGCTAAATAAGCACTAGGGGTACAAAGAAAGGCAAAAGACTATCCCTATTCTCAAGGAGATCATGGTCCAATAGGGAAAGGCAGCATATAAAAAGAAGGTAAAGGGGCGAATATGTAGTGCAGTCAATAGAACACTGGCCTTGGAGTCAGGAGGACCTGAGTTCAAATTCAGCCTCAGACACTTAACACAAAACCTAGCTGTTTGACCTTGGGCAAGTCACTTAACCCCAATTGCCCTCCAAAAAGCCAAAAAAAAGGAAGTAAAAGAAGGTAAAAAGAGGGGGAGATGAGGTTTTGACAGAGGTGGCCTGGAGAAAGGGAGGGACTTCAGGGCATGGGGTACTGAGGAGGTGTGAGTTTCAGAGTTAATATTATCTTGTAGGATAGTAAACTTCTAGACATCATGAAGTTCAGAAGAGCAACAGAGAGGGTGATAAAGGACTTTTATTATTTTTATTATTAATATGATCTATTATTGTTTATGGTTTTCCTGATTTTGAACCAACACTGTTTTCCTGGCATAAATTAGATGTTGGTGCATGTATATCTTCTGTTTAATATGGTCTTATAGACTCCCCCAGTAGAATGTAATCCCCTTGAGGGCAGGGAATGTTTGTGTGTTTATATCCCTAGTGCTTAGCAAAGTGCCTGGCTTGATAAATATTTGTTGTTGAATTGAATGGAGAGAGGAGGAAGACAAATAGTAGAAGGCTTTCCAAGAAGCTTCATGGAGAGGTGGAAATGAAGGGAGACAGGATGAACCCCAATGGAGATTTGGAAGCATGACTTCCAGGAGCTTACCATAACAGAGCTATTGAAGATCAGAAGCAGTAGCCTGAGCCACATGGAATATAGTAATTAGCAATGGGATTACTGTTGCTTAGCAAAGACACAAGACTGATTCAGAGGATTGTCCCTTACAGACTTTGTTATTCCATTACATTAGGGCATACAGATAATTACAGTCATTAACATTAACTCTGGATTATAAAGATGGTAGTGAACATATGGGAAACCCACATAATGAACATAAAAGAATATTAAATATTTTAAATTTTTGTGATATTTATGATATTTTTACTGGGACATGAATAACAAAATTGCTCAGTGAAGTGGCTATAGGTTGCAATTTCTTATAGAAATGATTTAGATCCATCCTTTACAAAATGATAAAACTCTTATTTCTACAATACAGGTCAGAATATACACTACTACCACTAAAAAAATCTTCAATAGCTCCCTATTGCCCCCAATATAAAATACAAAATCTGCAATCTGGAATTTAAATACCTCTTAATTTGTTTCCCACCCACATTCCCAGTCTCTTTTCAAATGATTGCTCTTTACCTATCCTTCGTTCAAGTCCAAATGGCCTGTTAGCTGTTCTCTGTATATAACATCCCATTTCTTCCCAAGTGATCCTCCATGAGTAGAATGTATCCTTTTTCGACCCCCATCTTATAGAGGTCCTAACTTCTTCCAAGCACAATGCAGATGCCAAATCCTATAAAGGGCTGTCCTAAGACTTGATAGTCCAATGGAAAGTACATAACCAGATCCAAGTATGAATCCTAGCTCTGAAACTTACTACCTGGGTGATCCTGGGCAAATCATTGAACCTCTCAGCTTCAGTTTCCATCCCTTTAAAATGAAAAGGTTGAACTAGATGACTTATAAATTCCCATTGGTTCTCATTATTGTCTCCCTTTTTTTTTTTGGAAGGGGGAAGGTAGGGCAATTTCGGTTAAGTGACTTGCCCAAGGTCACACAGCTAGTTTTGTGTTAAGTGTCTGAGGTCACATTTGAACTCAGGTCCTCCTGACTCCAGGGACAGTGCTCTATTCACTGAGCCACCTAGCCATTCTCATTCTCTCCCTTTTGAAATTTCTTTGCCTATATTTTGCATTTACTTTCCTGAGTCCTTGTTATAGTCAAACAGTAGAATGGACACCCCTCAAGGGCAGGGAATGTTTCCTTTTTGTTTCTGTGTCTCCAGGGTTAGCACAGTGCCTGGCATTTACTAAATGCCTGAATTTATTTGAATTAGACTGGATTGAGTCATGGCTATGATGAATTTACATTTACACAAATACAAGAAAAATGGGTCATACAAGGTGAACAATAACCCTGTGCCAACCTCTAGGTGACCTTCAGTGGGAGAAGTGGGATTTATAACATAAATAAACATAATGGGCATAATGAATAGGAAATAGGCCTTTGTTTGGAAAAAAAAAAGATCATCTGTTTATCTCTTGCTGATTATATAAATGCCAGAGAGCAATTTAAACTATTCTAAAGATAACTAGAAAAACTTACAAATGCCTTTATTCAGAGCAGCCAACAAAGTCACAAAATTAATAAAGAATCTTGACCTTGGGAAAGAACTTTTGTGAATGGAATTGTGAAGTAGACATTTGCTCATGTTCTTCTCTTAAGAACAGACTTGATAGGGAACTTAGAGCCCAGCCCCCTCTTTTTACAGATAAGCAAACTGAGTCCTCAAAAGGTGACCCTTGTTTAGGGTCACACTAGAGTTAAATAATAAGATTATTGATTTAGAGTCAGTAAGGACCATCTGGTTCAAGCCCCTTGTTCCGCTTGACTGTCCCATTTTATAGATGAGGGAAGTAAGATCCAAAGGTTTTTCCTGAGGTCATGGAAGTAGTATCAGAGATTTCATTTGAACCCAGGTTCCCTTACTCCTGAGCCAGCCCTCTTTTTATCGGACTATACTTTGCTCATGAACATTTTAAGAAAGGACCCACAACTTTACATCAGTTTCTATGATTTTGTTGGTGTGGGAACTTCTTCTACCAGTGCTGACTGCAACCCTTTTGTGGCTTAATAGATGGTCTTTAAGAATTGTGTTTCCCTCAGATTCATTCCGTTGCTGACAGGATGGTGATAAGCTTAGATAGATAGGTCCTCAGGCAGCAGATGTCCAGACCATCATCAGACTCAGATGCAAAGTCGTTATGACCCAGTATCATCTCTACAACACAATGAAATGTTGGAGGAAGACACTTGGAGGAAGCCCTGATCAATTTCTACGTTGAATAAAAAATCAGGATTATGAAGTCTTTCCATAGTAACGTAAGGTCAACTGGTGCTGGACTTGGGGTCCCTGGATCATAGATTTAGATTTAGAGAGAGCATTAAAGGTTTACACTTTACAGAAAGGCAAACAGGGCTACAGAAATTAAGTGACTGGTTCAACGTCATATAGGCAATGTGTCCGATTCTATTATTCCAAGGCTAAAGGTTCTATGTACTATGCTCCACTCACTTTTATGAACTGTGGGATCAAGGGAAGATCCCTTAACCTCCAAGATCCTCAGTTTTCCTCATCTGTGAAGTGGGGATGAGAACTCTTATAGGGTGTTCATGAGGAAAGTGTTCTGGAAAGCTTAAAAAGATTAGAGAACTATGAAATTGGTATTATCACCAAAGTTCCAAATTGTCTGGAGGATTAGGAGGGTTTTGGGATCCTTCAGGGAACCTAATTACATTTCAAAGTCAAGTCAATATTTAAGTAAACTAAAATTAACAAGAATTTAATAAGAGAGTAGTATGAAGCAAGCCCAAAGAAAGCCCCCAAAACTGTTCCTCTCAGTTTAATAGGGCAGATAACATGAAAAGAAAACAACTATGTTTAAACCTTTTAAGTCTCAACTGAAATCTTACCTTCTTTGGGACCCCTGTCCCATCTCCTCTTAATCCCAGGGTTTCCCTCTCTTAATTATTGCATATTTGTCCTGTATGTAGCCTGCTTTGACTGTATTTGTTTACATGTTGTCTTTCCCCAATAGATTGTTAGGTCCTTGAGGGCAGAGACTGTCTTCTGCTTCTTTTTGTGTCCCCAAGTGTTTAGCACTTAATAAATGGCACTTAATTAAATGTTTGGCACTTAATAAAGGTTTATTGAATTGAATAATCAGAAAGGGGAAGGCACCAAGGGTGACTGGGGGTGTGAAGAGGGAAGAAATTCAGGCAAAGGGTAAGCGACTTGCCCAGGATTACACAACTAGTTAAGTGTCTGAGGCTGGATTTGAATTCAGGTCTTCCTGACTATAGGCTCAGCTCTCTAGCCTTCTTTAGGACAAGAAATTGCAGACCTATAGGAAAGGCAGGTATCTTAGCAACCTATATTTTCTTGTTATTCTTTTTTCCTGACTCACTAGAGTCAAGTCATTGACTAGATCAAAGTATATGATTTAATTACAATAGTAACAGCAAGATTTACAGAGCACTTTAAAGTTTACAAAAAGCCTAACATACATTATCTTATTTGACCCTTACAACCACCCTGGGAGGTAAGGACTATTATCATCCCCATTTTACAAATGAGGAAACCGAGGTTGAATGAGACTACGTGACATTTATTGTTCAGTTGTATCTGACTTTTCATGACTCCATGAACCATAGCATACTGATACTGTCTGTGGGATTATAGTTTGCCATTTCTTTCTCCAATGGATTTAGGCTAACAATTTAGGCAAAAAAAAAGTTGTAAATATTTCATATGATCCTTATTTCTCCATTTTACAGTTGAGAAAATTGAGACAAAGGTCACACAGCTAGCATGCATCTGAGGTTGGATTTGAATTCAGGTCTTCCCAACTTCCCAACTCCATTACCACTGCTGTCTCTACTAAACATCTCACTGCCTCCCAAGTCACATAGCAACTAACAATCTGAAGCCACATTTGAACTCAAATCTTCCTACCTCCAACTTCAGTGCCCTATCCACTTTGTCATCTAGCTTCTACAATTTACCTTTGCATCATTAGGCAGGCTCTCTGACTTAATTAAGGTCATCACTGGGTGGTAGGGTTGACACTACATCAATTTCTGGAGTATTTTTATTCTGTTAGCCTAGTTTGACTGTGGCAACATGGTCTAATTGTGTACATTTTCTTTTTTACTGACCTGAAGGGCTTTTGACACCATTTCTCCCAGATTCAGACGGCCTCCTCATTTCCAACGCTTCTGACTAAATCTATTTGACTCCTTTAACATTTAGCTATTAATAATTCTCCTTTATGCTAAACTCAACATTATAAATTCAGGTAGAGTCTCAGTGCAGTAGAAAGCAAGGTTTTTCCATCCTGTTTCTAAACAGTCTCTTTATATGTACAGCCAAACACTTCTCTCTTTTGATTGCTACATCTCATTTCAAGCCAGGGAGAATTTATTGCCAAGTAGACTTATTTTACAATTTTATCCCTTCTCCATGCTTCCTTGCTCACTGAAATAGGTGATTTAGATGATTTCCAACAGATAGCTGATTTTTTTTCAAACTTGAGCCAAATATAACACCATTGATTCATGTCCAACATTTCCAATCTCTTTGGAATATTTTTTTTCCCTTTCCTGATTTTACCTTTTTTTAAAAAAAAATCAGAAAATTTAGCCACAAGCCTCAGTTAAAATCTGTGAAAAATGAACTGAGGGAAAAGAACTTATTCATATTCAAAGACAGCTTTTTTGTTCCTTTGTCAAATTCCTGAGAAACTTCTGTGAGAGCCATGGGCTTTCGTAGTACAGAAAGATAGAAGACAGGGCAGGGCTTCTTAGCTTGGAGTTCATAAACCTATAAATATTTTAATAATTGCATTCCAATATAACTGGTTTGTTTTTTTTTTTTAAGAAAAACAACTTATGTATAATTTATTTTGTACATTTAAAAGTATTACTCCAAGGAAGGCCTGTAGGTTTCATCATGGTCCCCCAACATGCAAAATGTTAAGAGCTCCATGAGGATGTAGAATTTCTGCACAGGGAAAAAGGGGGATGTGGTGAGAAGGAGATGGGCAAAAACCCCTTTTTCTGAAGAGCGAGAGATGATGGGGGAAAGGCAGGCACTCTTCCCAAATTTTTTTTCCTGGGAGGTGGGACCTCTTAACATGCTCTAAACTTTGGCTTACCAATCTCCAAAGTGGAAACAAAATTTGTATACATTGCTCTAATTTAGATTTACAAATCCCTCCTTTTCACTATAGTCCAACTGACCTAGTCCTGGCTAAGCAATAAGGCAGCTTTATTTACACCAATAAAAACTATTTCATCTTGTAGACCTTGAGAGTTGCAAATGTCAGTGGAAACCGATTTTTTTTCTATAATGAAGAGCAAAATGCTTCTATAATCCAATTAAGAAGTCAGAGAATCACTGTGGGACAAAGGTTTACCCAACAATAAGCTTTATTTCTTAGCTTAGCTGCCTACACCCAGATAAGATAAGCTAAGATTTTTTTGTTCTCTAACAGCCTATTTGCTTCCCGTATGTGGCCCACTTGTGAGAAAGATGAAATACACTCAAAATCCCTGCAAAATGTTCACTTCCAGATAAAGTACACGCAGGCTCTTTTTAGAATATGGAAGTTTAAACTGCAGTTAATGCAGTTATCTGAAGGACTGTGATTATGTTTAAAAGGATTGTAGTACCAGGATCATGGATTTAGAGCAGGGAGGGGCCTCAGAGGCTCTTGGGCTCAGCTTCTTCGTTTTTTTGTTTTTTTTTTTTTTGTAGATAAAGAAATTGAACTTCCTAGCAATTGAGTGACTTGCCCAGCCACAAACAACTAGTAGTAAGTGTCAGAGGCAGGATTTGAATCCAGATGTTCATCCTTCTGAAGAGGTTTACCCACTAAGAGGGTTAGGGTTGCCTGAGACCCCAAAATACCAACATGCCGGGTCCTACCGAAAAAATTCGACTCAAGTCTTCTCAGACAAAGAAAAGCAAAGTTTATTAATAGTTCGCCATATTGGGTAGACTCTTAAGGAGCCTAGGTATCTGTGATGATTGCATTGGGCAAGCAGGACAGAATAAGTGTGTCACAGAATAAGTCTGTGCTAGAAAACTCTATGGCACTCTCACAGAACAAGTCTGTGCTAGGGCCTTCTGTGGCACTCTCACACCCCATGGAAGGGAGATGGGATTCTTATATACAGAAGAATCTAGGGGTGGTCTAGAGGAGGAGTTTGGTGAGGGTCTTCAGGAGGAGTCAATGAGGTCAGACTCCACTAATGAGTTTGGGAAGAGTCTTCAGGAGGAGTTAATGAGGTCAATGCAAAAGGGAATTGATATTTTGATAGGCTCAAGGGTGGGAAGCAGATGGACAATGGAGGGCCAGGCTAGTAACCCAGGTTTGGGTCCAGCCACAATGAAATACTTATGGCCTCTGCAAATGCCTTATCAAGTGGGAAGCTTCATTTCCCTGAGCCTGTACCTCAAAGATTCAAGAAGAGCTCAAGGGAGGTCCCAGAGCCTGCACTTCATTACTTCTAAGACTTTATCTGCTATCTTGTGTTGCCTGCTTTATGCTCTTCCATGAACTCAAAGTCCAAGAAGTGTATTCTGTGGTCACGTTCTTGCGAAAAACTTCAAAACCTTGTCCTATAGTTAGCATAGGACTTTTGTTTCTTTGCTATTAGTCTCTTATTGGAAATGTAACTTTTTTGTTTAGTTCAAGAAACATTTACTAGGCACCCACTTCCTCTGGGCAGTGAGGCGGTATGGTGCCTAGCATACCACACCTGGAGGCGGCAACTACTGAGTACAAATCCAGCCTCAGACACTTAGGAGCTATGTCACCCTGGGCAAGTCACTTAACTCTGTGTGTCTCAGTTTTTTCATCTGTAAACTGAGTTGGAGAAGGAAATGACAAACTACCCTAGGATCTTTGCCAAGAAAATCCCAGATGGGCTCATGGAGAGTCAGACAACAATATCACTATGACAATTAAAGACAAAGGTGAAAAATGTCAGTCTCCATCCTCAACATACCTTTCTGGCTTCATTCAAGAGTAGCTCTGTGATGTAGTAGATAGGGGGCTGGGCCTGGAGTCAGGAAGATCTGAGTTCAAATGTGACCTCTGTCAACTCTGGCAATAAATGACCAAAGAGTCAAAGAGGTTTTGCAGTCATAGTTAACTCCCAAAATACCGAAGAGCTCACACAGGTTAAAGGCAAAAAGCTTTCTTCATTCCACTGAGGGAGAAAAATTAGGTACATGTATCAGGCCTCCTCTAGCAGGAGATCTGAGGCAGTGGGGCTAAGTCTTGATTTATGTATTTGTGGCTAGATAAGGACTCAAATAGCGTAGTGTATCAATAGCAGTGAGGCCTGACAGCAACAGCGAAGCAAGGTTGTCTAGTGACAAAAGTCCATCATAGGAGGGCTTCATGTCTGGGCCTGTTGGTGTTTGCCCAAGCTCAGGGGCCGTCAGTTCTGTGATTTAGTTGCAGCAATGTTCATCCAGAGAGTGAGTGCAAAGGATTGTTGTTATGCCAAGCTCAAGGCACAGCTTGTTTGCTGGGCCTAAGCTCTGGAAAACAGGGTGTCTTCTAACAGTAAAAAGAGATGGGTGGTCTTGGATTCTGATACTCAGATACTAGCTGTATGACCCTGGGAAAGTCACTTAAGCCTTGTTGTCTCAGTTAGTCATCTATAAAATGAGTTGGAGAAGAAGATAGCAAACTACTCCAATATCTTTCCCAAGAAAAACCCAAGGGGCGTCATGAAGAGTCTGAAATGACAGAAATGACTCAACAACAATAACTAAATCTATGATCCCATGTTATGCTAATTGAGAGAATTGAGGAAGGCTTCATGGAGAATATGGTATCTGAGTTGCCCCTCAGAGGAGGGCAAAAGACATAGAGGTGGGGTGGTCTATTGTAAGTCAACAAGGATTTATTGCTCACCTACTGATGAGGTGCAGGCTCTGGGAGCCCCCTTGAGCTGTCCTTGAATCTTCCCACTGAAGGCATTTGCCTGAGCTCATGGGCTTAAGTTGTGGCTCTGCCACAACAACTCTTTAGCCCTCACTTTTTCCAACTGTTTCCCACCCTTGATGCTCCTGTTCCCACCCTTGAACTGGCCTGGCCCACCAGTCTGTGGTCTCCAGGTAGCCTCCAACAACTTCCCACCCTTAATCACTCATTACTAGAGTCTGGCCTCATCTGACTCTTCCTGAAGACCCTCCCCAAACTCCTCCTCTAGACCACCCCTGGATTCCTCCCACAACCTTTCTGTACATAGGATCCCATCTTCCCTCCATGTGGTGTGAGAGCACCATAGAATGCCCTAGCACAGACTTACTGTGTGAGAGTGCCATGGAATAATTTAGCACAGACTTACTCTGTCGTACTTGCTCTGGCCCGTTTGCCCAACACAAGAATCACAGATGCCTAGGCTCCCTAAGAGTCTACCCCAAATGGTGAACTTTTGGTGAACTTTCAATGAACTGTTTTTCTTTGGCTGAGAAGACTTGAGTGGAATTCTTTCCACAAGACCTGGCATGTTGGTATTTTGGGGTCTCAGGCAACCCTAACCCTCTTTGTGGGTAGCTACATCACTACAATGTACCAGACACTGTGCTAAGTGTTGGAGATATTAAGGCAAAAAAAAAAAATCTGGTCCCTGCTCTTGAAGAGCTCTCAGTGTAGAAAGAACATTTTTGAACCAAGAAGAAGATTTCTAAAGTTATTTCTTAGGATAATAGATCTGGATGGAGCAGAAAGCAACTTCAGATGCTCTATAGTACAGCTTCCTGACTTTATAGAGGAGGAAATCAAGTCCCAGGGAATGTTAGTGACTCATCCAAGGTTATATTACTAAAATACTAAGTGCAAGTTAATCCCAGGTCTTTTGACTCCAGAGCAGAAGTAATGATACTAATTGAATGAAAACAAATACTCTGTTACCTGAAAACCAAAAAGAAAGGTTTTGTTGCGGATAAAAAGGAAGAGGGAACCCCTGTGACACCAATTAGGAGATTACTTTTTTGTACCAACCAGTAAAATGCTATTTAAATTATGCAGAGTTATCTTTTTTTTTTTTTTTGGTCACAGTTCCCTGCAACGAAAGCTCATTCAATGCCGATATCTTGTTTCCTTATGGAATTCTTCCACAAAATTTAGATGAATGATTAAAGAAAACAAGCATTCCAATGTTGATGATGATTATTCATTCTGTAAAGGCAGAGAGTATTAATAAGGATTTCTTTTAAAAAACAGAGTAAGGTATAGGGATCATAGAAAGCAAAGCTGAAAGAGATCTTTGTGGTCAGATGCAATGTGGTACAATAACAAGGATCTTGAATCTGGGGTCCAGGGACCTGTCACTTATTTCCTATGGGATCTTGGGCAAGTAACTTTTCTGAGTCTCAGTTTCTTCACCTGTAAAATGTAAAAGGTTGGGTTATATGACCTTTGAATTCCCTTCTAAATCTATTAACCCACTCTTCAGATGGGGAAACTGAGGCTCCAAAGCTGAAGTGACTTGGCTGAGCTCACCTGTTAGTTAATGGCAGATCTGGTCTTAGAAGTCAGTTCTAACTCCCGGCCCTGTGTTTTTCCCCCATATCCTTCTATGTGAAAGTTGTCACTTCTTTACAGTACTTCTACCTACATCAAGGTCTGGAGGTTGCAATCTGACTTTCTGAAATTGCTATTCAGTGAGATAACATTGGAAGTTGCAAAATGCAATGCACAGAAAGCCAAGAATGGATGTGGCTTAGAGAGACGTGCTAAATTGAAAAAGTCATAGGAATCCAGCTTTGAGATGTTACTTCACATTTTTTAGGGGGAAAAAGGAAATGGTAGGGGATAAACATGAACCAGAACATTTTAAACTCATTGTTAATCCATCAAAATTATCTTGACAAAAAAACTAAAACCAAAAAGAACAAAAAAACAGGGTCAAGCCCCAACTCTGGTAAGCCCTAGACAATGCAATTTTTTTCTTAAAGTACAAGGTAACAATCAGAAACATTTGTGCCCACTTTAAAGTGTTCTATTTTAAAACCTAGAAAGGTCAGATGTGCACTTGTCAGTAGAACAATACATCATTAGGTCCATGATCTCACCAAAGGAGGTGTTTTTTCCTTTGGGAGAGACCATAAGATATCAACACTATATACTATGTGATTTATGTCCATGTTCTCACAAAAAATTTTCATAGATAAGGAAGAGGGTACCCAAAGAGAGAGTTAGGGTTGCCTGAGACCCCAAAATACTGACATGCCGGGTCCTGCAGAAAGAATTCCACTCAAGTCTTCTCAGCCAAAGAAAAACAAAGTTTATTGAAAGTTCAATTAAAAGTTCTCCATATGGGGTAGACTCTTAGGGAGCCTAGGTATCTGTGATGCTTGCATTGGGCAAGCAGGACAGAGTAAGTCTGACACAGAGTAAGTCTGTGCTAAGTCATCTATGGCACTCTCATACAATAAGTCTGTGCTAGGGCATTTTATGGTGCTCTCACACCACACAGAGGGAAGATGGGATCCTATGTACAGAAAGGTTGTGGGAGGAATCCAGGGGTGGTCTAGAGGAGGAGTTTGGGGAGGGTCTTCAGGAAGAGTCAGATGAGGCCAGACTCTAGTAATGAGTGATTAAGGGTAGGAAGTTGCTGGAGGCTACCTGGAGACCACAGACAATGGTGGGCCAGGCCAGTTCAAGGGTGGGAACAGGAGCATCAAGGGTGGGAAACAGCTGGAACAAGAAAGGGCTAAAGAGTTGTGGCAGAGACACAACTTAAGCCAATGAGCTCAGGCAAATGCCTTCAGTGGGAAGATTCAAGGAGAGATCAAGAGGGGTCCCAGAGCCTGTACCTCAAAGATTCAAGGAGAGGTCAAGGGGGCTCCCAGAGCCTGCACCTCATCAGATAATATAACCAATCCAAGAGACTAGATTCTAGGTTTTTAAAAACAAGGAAATAAATAAAAATAAATAATTTATTGGAAAACCAAGAGGCTGTACAGTATAGCAGAGATAGAAATGGTTCTGAAGTCAGAGTTAGGAAGATCTGGATTCAAGATCCAGCTTAAACACAACAAGCTGTGCAACCCTGGGCAAATCACTTAAACTCTGAGTGCCACAGGCACATCTCTTTAAAAAAAAAAAAAATATTAAAAAAACCCCAGCTTTTCTCTTCTATGTCTTCCTATGTACTACTAAAAGAAGAAAGGAAGAAAGAAAGAAAAATAAAGGAAAGAGAAAAAGAAAGGTAGAAATAAAAGTAAGGGAAGAGAAAAAGAAAAGAGGAAGAATGAAGGGAATTAAGGTAAGAGAAGGAAAAGAAAAAAGAAAGAAAAAAGAGAAGGAAGAAAAAGATGAAAGGAAAAAATGAAGGAAATTAAAGAAAGAAAAGGAAGGAATGAAGAGGAAGGAAGGTAGAGAAAGGAAGGGAAAGTGAAAGAAAGAAAAGAACAGAAGAAAGAATGAAGAAAATTAAAGAAAAAAGAAAGGAAGAATGATGAGAAAGGAAGGTTGAGAAAGGAAGACAAAGATAAAAATGAAGGAAGAAGGAAAATGAAAGAGAAAGTCAAAAGGAAGAAAGAAAAGAAGAGAAAAGACAAACAAGGAAAAGAATCTTTGAATTATATAAGCACAGCTAAGCAAAACCCTTTCCCATCTTTGCCATGTTCCATTCAACCCTTCATGACAAGTTGCAGAAGAGTTCCTAATCTGTGCTGGTAAAGGTAGCTTCCTAATGAGGAATTCAGCTGTAGTAATGAAATCACAGGACCAAAAAGGAACAGAAAAAATTGAACATGGAGTACTAATACAATTAAACTAGCTTATTAACCAATTACATTTAAATAAGTTAATATCAATATATAAAATATTAAAACGCTTGGTAACTTTCTCCATGTTTCCATCAAGATTATGTTTTCATCTATTCTCGTGCGATGTTTCCCAAATGATTCCAGTTAATATGTGCTTTGTTCTTCTAGCTTTTAAAAAAATATTTCATAATAATGAAAATGTGTCCTACCTTTGAAACATATTGGTAGTGTGACGTGTAGCAAGTTATTTAACATTTCGTCCTTTCAGTGTTCTAGTCAATACTTTAAGATTATAAATTGTAGCAAAGCTGCCAGATTGCATTGGTAGAGGGAATATCCCCATCTGGAGTTCCTTTCACCAATGAAATCATGGCTCCAGTGATTTCCTGTCCCTATTATTTCATAGCATCTTTCTCCATACTTACTGTTCTTAATTGTTTCATAGTATCCCATTGGGCTAATGTACTGAGTACAATTTATATAACCATTCCTTGATTTTGGACACTGAAGTTGCCAATTTTTTTTTTTTGCAATGATGTATGAAGATCTTTGAACACACTTTTTTTTATTCTTTGCTTTTCCAACACTTTTAGGGTGTTTTTCCAGCAGTGGAATTTTGGGTACAAAAGATATGATTGGTTTTGTAACATTTACTCTGTTCGACCCTATAGCTTTCCCCAGTAATTCCATCTACCAGTTTGTATTTTCTGTCTTTAATGAGTGAGGGTGCTTGTTTTGCTGTAACCCCAGAATAGCTTCTTTGATTTACATTCATCAATTTGGGGGATCCATCATTTAGGTCTTTTAGCATGTTTCTATCTGTTATTTTAGAATCTTAGCACATGACTGGCCCATCTCCTTTTCCAATCATGTACTTTTTGGATTAATACCCTTTCCTCTGTTTCTTGCATGCAAGTCATTGTTGGCAGTATTCTGCAACCTACTTACACACACCATGTGTCTTTCCATCATGTTTCAGATTATGATCTTATACAATCCACAGCAATATAGCCTCACTGGGGGAATATTGGTGTTAAAAAAGATTTTTTGTGTCTGTGTGCGTCAATGAGCAGCTTGAGTTAATTGAAAGCACTTACATGATGCTATTGTCAGCTATTAGTCATTTAACATTGTCTTTCAAAAATTGAGTGCATGTGGGAATAGTTAATATTAAAAACCGTTTTGGGTGCGTAGAGAACAGATCTGGACAATGGTTACCAGGATGTCCAACACAAAATCACCTTAAGGTCTGACTGTCTTTAGTATTCCTATAACTTGAGTTCTATGTATGATTTACAGTGGTTCAGGCAGATCCTATAGTAGGTAGGAAAGGAGTGGAAGACCCAACCCAGTGGTAACTTGTGTCCCTCAGCTGAAATTAATACGAGTTGAGTTCAAATAATAGCAAGCATTTATCTAGTGTTTTACGGTATTCAAAATCCATTAGTCAATAGTTAATAAGCATTCCCTGATAACTGACTATGTGCTAGACATAGTGCTAGGAATGTGAAGATGAAAAAAAGAAGGCCCCTAACCTAAAGTAGCTTATAGTCTAGGGGAGCAAGACAACACATAAAAAGAATCTGAAAAGGAGGACAGGTGGAGATTTAATACAAATATTATCTCATTTTACCGTCACAAAGACCCTGAGAGATAGGAGCTATGATTATCTCCATTTTACAGAAGATAAACCTGAGGCGGTACAAAAGGTAAGTTCATTGCTCAGGGACACACAGGTAGTAAGTATCTGGGGATGAATTTGAACCTAGGTCTTCCTCACTCCAGGTATGACAATCCATGCCACAAAGCTACCTCTTGTTCAGAGAAATTCATCAGCAGATTGCAAATAATTTTGGATAAACGATTTACAACTAAGTGGTAAATTAAAGGAGTGGCAGTCTTTATCAGAGGGAAAAGTATTCCCACTGATGAAAATCACAAATCATTGGAGTATCAAAGTAAGTAATTGTCACCAAATCATAGAATAATTCACTATTGGCTGATAGAAGTGTAGCCAAGGTTTCAAGGATGGGGTATTTAGTGAACTGCTATTGAGGGACAGAGTCGGTATGAGAGCTTTGGAGAGGAGAGATAGTCCAATTTCTGTTTTGACAGAGGACTTACATAGTCTCATACTTTTTTGGGAAGACTCTGGGGAAAGGGAGAGAAAAGATTTTGGGAAATTGTAGAGATTTAGAGAAGCCAGCACTTCAACATAAAATAATGTGAACGTGATCATAGATTTATAATCGTGAGAGAAATGATTAAACAAATGATTGGGGAGATGCCTGACATTTTTGTGTTATCTTATCTTATCTTATCTAGTTGGGATTGTTGCCTCACTCAACTAAAGAATTTAATCTAAGGTGAATTCTAGCCCTTTGTGTTCCACTCAGTTAAATTTGGGCTGGAGGATAGATCCTTTGTCTAGACTGCCAAGGTAGGGGGTGATTTGGAAGTAAATGACATAATCAAAGTCACATTCCCTAGCCCCTCATTAGAATAGGTCACCTCTCATGATAACATTCATTCTTCTCATTGCTGATCAATCAGAGTTGATTGTCACCGTTAGAAACATTCACTCTTCCAAGGGCATGTAAGTGTTAAGTCTGTTACATGAGGGATCTTTGGCTTTTAAGAATGTCACTGACCCCTTTTATTAATCATTCTTAGCATGATTAATAAAATGATTAGTTACCCAGCAACTATGTCTCTTCAACCCTTTATACATCACCCTTGAAAGGGACCTTGGAGGTCATGTAGTCCAATGCCTTCATTTGACATAACAGATGAGGAAACAGAGACCCAGAAAAGTTAGTTGATTTGCCCAAGGTAACACAGCTTTGCCCAAGGTAATACAGATAACATCCATAAGTAATGTAGATGAAATGAAAATAGTTGTTTGCCTTATCTTCCAGTTACTCACAATGGACATTTCCCTGATCTTAATATGTAAAGGAGAGGAACTAGCTTACTGGTCTTATTAGAAAAGTGAGAGTGTCTTACTGGGATTATTATGTGCTTTAGTTTTCTGATGAAGCAGACTCTCTGGGCATAAACCTGCTGACTACAGGGTATTTTTAACTGAAACTGTCTTGTCTTGATGAATATTGTTTAGAAGGGGATTATAATGGATTCTTTGCCCAACATATCATTCTGACTAGTTCTAAACGCCTGTCTCTTTCACTCCTGCCAATTAAAAGCAACAGCTGTCTTGCGAGGACAGCATTCAGTGTTAGGGAGCGACACAGCTGTGGGGCTTGGAGGAGATAATAGTAGTGCAGCCAAAATATGGCATCTGTGGAATGCAACTCTTGATTTAGAGCAGGCGTTAAAAAAGAAAAGGAAAATCCCTACCCCCCAACAACAAAATTAATGTAATCCAGTTGAAACTTTAGGAAACAAAAATAACATTTTCTCAGACATGTTTCCAGACAAAATTTGGACTAGAAACCAACCTGAAGAGATTCCGATTGCCCCAGATGTCTAAAATATCCCAACTTGTGAGCTGTTGTGTAAGATGTAAATATTTATGCAAAACTTGTCTCTTTGTTGCTCAATATATTTTGACATTTCCAATTCCCTGGGTCTTATTCTGTTACAGAGAGGGTATATTTGCTGAGAAAGGAAAGAAGTCAGAAGGATAGCTGTGGAGAAGTGATACTATCATAGTGGGAATACCAAGCCACAGAGATCTCATTGGGCATTCTTTTGTGTCACAGCTTGAATGCCGTATGCATAATCATTTCTTTTCATTTTGTCATGGTAATAGAAACATGAAATATGCATATACATACACACACACACATATATATACATATATATGTATATGTATGTATATATGTGACTTGCCTGGTATCATATAGTTAGGCAGTATCTGAGGCCAGATTTGAACCCACCAAGATGAATCTTCCTGACTCCAGGTCTGGCACTCTGTCCACTGTGCCACTACATACATACATAGATATATACACCCAGACAAATAATGGTAGTTCATATTAGATCAAGAGCACTTTCAAGTGTATTAATAGAGGCTTATTCCAGGATTGTGCATAGTATTTTGAGTTTGAGAAATATCTGCATAGACTTGTTTTCTTTTCATAGAACCAAAGATTTAGAGTTGGAAGGGACATTGAAGTTAATCTAATGTAACCTTTCAGGCAGGTAGGTGGTGCAATAGATAGAGCACTAGGCTTGGAATCAGGAAGACTCATCTTCATGAATTCAAATCTGGTCTCAGACATTTACTAGCTGCATGATTCTGGGCAAATCACTTAAACCTGTTTGCCTTAGTTTCCTCATCTATAACATGAAAAATTGGACTCCTTGGCCTCTGATGGTCCTTCTAACTCTAGATCAACCAGTGTTGTATGGTCTATTACCAATAATGCTTAGCCTTCTTTACTATTAGTAGAGACTAATGGCATTAGTACAGAGTAACAAGATGGTATTCTTGTTCTATGTCAATATCATAATATCAAAGAGACTCTTTATATATTCCTTTTTTAACTTTAATTTTACCGTTTTCAATGAACAAAAATCCATTTTCTCTCCCTCATATCCCCATCCTAATGGAAGAAAAACAAAATCCTTATAACTTGCTTATGGACAAGAAAAACAAATTCCTATAGACTTTATCTATGTTTATGACACAATTCCTACCCTACCCCGCCCCCCCAGTTAAACACCTCATTCTCTGGCTTTTTCCCCCCTGTGATTAGGTTTTAGAAAAACCAACTCCAGTATAAAAGGATATAAAAAAATAAAAGGAAAGTAAATGAAAGGTAATTTAGACTCTGTCTCTCTGTCTCTCTCTCTCTCTGCCTCCATCTCTCTGTGTCTCTCTCAGTCTCTGTCTTTTTCTCTCTGTCTCTGTCTCTCTTTGTGTATGTCTCTCTGTGTCTCTCTGTCTGTCTGTCTCTCTGTATCCTGTGTCCATCACCCCTCTATTTGATATTTACCACCATTTGTCTAGAAAAATGGGTGTTTGGGGGTGGAGCCAAGATGGTGAAACAAAAGCAGGAACTTGCTTAAGCTCCTGTACCAACCACCTCCAATAACTGTAAAATATGGCTAAACAAATTTTAGAGCTACAGACCCCACAAAGTAACAGAGAGAAACAAATCTCCCACTGAAGGCAGCCTGGAACGCCAACAGGAAGGGTCTATCTCACTGGGCTGGGGGCTGAGCAGTCCCGCATGAGCCACATGGGCCCAGATCTGCGGTGGTCTCAACCAGCAGCATAGACCAGCCAGAGCAGACTTCAAGAGAGTGAATCACTGGCAGTTGTGGTGGTTTCCAGACTTCTCAGCCCACAAACACCAAAGAGAAAGTGAAAGGTCAGTAGAGAACTCTGTCAGAACTAGGTGACAGAAGAGCTCGAGGTCCGGCCCCTGCCCCTGGAACCAGAGGTGGTGGTGGTGCAGCGGTTGCTCCTGCTGCCACATGGCTGCCTCAAGAGCTCCTGGCCTGCAGATCATAGAGGGAGCAAGTGATCATTCAGAGGGTAATCACTCTTGCTTGGATCAATCACCTGCTTGGATCTGGGTCGCAGTCTTGGGTGGCAGTCGTGGGATGTGTGGCCAGTGTGCCAGAGCATGTGGCGACTGTGGAGAGGGCACCCTCCTCATTGCTCTGGCAACTGCAAAAACCCCAGCAATTTGGGACACAGCTCTATCCACTCTGGAAACAGTTCTACCATGTCAAAGAGCTCAAAAGTCAGGCTGGCAAGATGAGCAAGCAGAGGAAGTGCAATCAGACCATAGAATCCTTTTTTGGGGACAAAAAATGATCAAAACATGGAACCAGAAGAAGTCAAAACTCTTGCATCAAGACATAGAGGGCACAGGATCAGTTGAATAGGAAGGGATTATATCTAAAAAATAAAATCAAGAGGTGAGAGAGGAATATAATGAGAGGAGGTGGGGAGAGACAGAATGGGGTAAATTATCTCATATAAAAGAGGCAAGAGAAAACTGTTACAATGAAGGGGAAGAGCAGGAAGGTGAAAGGGAATTGGATAACCTTACTCTCATTGAATTTGGCTTAAGGAGGGAATAACATAAACTCAATTGGATATCTTACCCTACAAGAAAGAAGGGGGGAAGGGAATAGGAGGGGGGGTGATAGAAGGGAGAGCAGATTGGGGGAGAGGGAGTTAGAAGCAAGCACTTTTGAAAAGGTACAGGGTCAAAGTAAAAAGTAGAATAAGTGTGGGGTGGGATAGGATGGAGGGCAATACAGTTAGTCCTTCATAATATAACTACTATGGAAACCTTTTTTATAACTACACATGTACAACCTATTTGGATTGCTTGTCTTCCCAGTAGGGGTGGTTGAGGAGGGAAGAGAAGAAGGAATCTGGAAATCAAAGTTTTGAAAACAAATGTTAAAAAAATTGTTTTTTACATGCAATTGGGAAATAAGATATACAGGCATTGGGGTATAGAACTCCATCTTGCCCTATTGAAAAGTTGGGATGGGGGAGTATATAAGAGAGAGGAGATTGAGGGAAGGGGTATTCAGTAGGCTTGCTATCTGGGGGGGCTAAGGGAAAGATGGGGAGAAAATTTGTTACTTAAAATCTTGTGGAAATGAATGTTGAAAACTTAAAATAAAGAAATAAAAGGTTAAAAAAAAGAAAAATGGATGGTCATTGTGTTGGAACCATTCAAAGCCAGGAAGGCTTTGAATATAGGCTTGGCAATGATTTATGGGTTGATTCTCTGAGGACCAGTTCAAATTTAGAGAGGTTCGTTAGAGAGAGTTCACCCAGGTTGGAGGCTGGGTGAGGAATTTTTTCAGTCACACTAAGTCTTGAAAATCCTTTAAGTTAAGGCAGGATCTCAAGCTATGTCACTGGAGGAATTAACCACGAGGAGAGATGTTAGAAAACCTTGTAGGGTTTGATCAAAATGGTTGATATAATAGTAATAATTTTAAAAACTCAACTAATGATAATAAATGCCATTTATGAAGTACTTAAAATTTTTGAAGCATTTTTAAGGCAACAGCCCTGAGAGGTGAATAGTAATCTCTGACTATTTCCAGGTGTCAATATTTTATTTTAGACTAAGAAAATGAGCCAATATGCTACATGATATAGGGTGACTAGAAATTGTGTTTTGTAGGCAACATGGCATGATGGAAAGCACTTTGGATTAAGTCAGAGGAATCAAAGTGAAAATCCTCATTCTATTTATTAACTCTCTCATCTTGGGTAAGTTACTATGGATCATAGATTTAAACCTGGAAGGGATCCAGAGACCATCTAGTTAAACCATCATTTGGAGTTGGGAGAGTAGAAGTCTGGGTAGAGGTAACTTCCAGAAAGGAAAGGGCCAGAGTTCTAGAAGTGAGACTGGTTGGACATATCAGGTGCCAACAGCTTTGGGACAGAAGCTGTGGTGATGAAACTCCTTTAGACTACAAGCAGAAAACAGAAATTCTTTATCTCCTTTCTCCCCTTGGTTTTCCTCATGGAAGCTTGAAGTCTTTCCATACTTTCATTCACCACCGCTCCCCCCCCCCCCCCATATTGAAGTTATTGCCAAACTTTGTCATTTTTACCTTTATAACATTACTCTCTTATCTACTTATTCAGTCACCACTCTGGTTCATGCATTTATTACCTCTTGACTATAATATCCTAATTGGTTTTTCTGCCTTAAATCTTTCCCTACTCCAATCCATGCTCCATACAACTGTATTTGGCTTAAGGAGGGAATAACATAAACTCAATTGGATATCTTACCCTACAAGAAAGAAGGGGGGAAGGGAATAGGAGTATTCTAAATGAGAATATTTTTCTTTTTACTCCCCCCTCCCCCCCCCCCCCCGCATTGGGGAGAGTGAATGGGAGGGAGAGAAAATAGATTTCTGTTAATTAAAAAAATAGAGATGGAAGTGCTAGAGATGTGGAATGTTGTGGTTGATTGTTGTCCTTCATTCTTGAAGAGGACCAAAATGACATCGCTAGAGTCAAGTTCCAGTGTGTCCAACTGTGGCTGATCATACCAACGCAAGCTTGGAATGTTCTACTTCAGGTTGGGTACAAATGGTCCCTGTGAATACTTGGGATGGAGTCTCTAAATTTGCACATCTCTTGTTTCTTTTGAGCTACTTCAATTCTTCTTTGCTCATAGAGGACAGCACCTTCTCTGATGAGGGAATGACATGCTGAGCAGTCCTGTGACAGTGTCTCCCATGTCACACAATCAGTTCTAAAGTTCTTGAGAGAGACCTTGTGAATGTCCTTGTCTTGCTTCTTTTGACCACCATGTGAGCATTTGCTCTGTATGAGTTCTTCATAAAGTAGTCTTTTTTGGCAAGTGTACTTAATTGTGTTACTTTTGTACAATAAATCTCCCATGGAATGGGAGTAATATGTAAATGCTTGTGTCTCCCATGATAATGTAAGCTTCTTGAAGGCAGGAACTGTGATTACTTTTCTTTGTATCATTGGTATTTAACATGTAGTAAGCTTTTAATAAATTCTTGTTGATTTTTAACAATATTTATTTGGTTTCTATAGCCAGTGTTGAACACAGGTTTTTGCTCATTCATGTGCACTTATTATAAATGAAGTTGGGAGGAGCCAATTGAAGGGTGAATTTATTCAAAGATCTAATAATGAGGTATTTTTCCAGAATGCTATTTTTGATTGGGGATTCAGAACTTGAATAGGTAGATAGAAGTACCATTTTATACCATTGCCCAGAGAAGAGGAAGAGCATTTAAAATGGGAGATCCATGTAGGCAATGAGTCAATAGTCAAGTGAGAAAGGGGTAGATAGAAGCAGCTGAACAATCCAGCTCACCATCACACCACACAGCTGTTAAATGTGTTTTTCCCTCTCCTAATAGCATGAAAGCTCCTTGAGGACAGAGACTATCTGATCCTTGACTTTGATTCCCCAGCAACTAGTACAGCTCCTGGCACATAATTGTGCTTAAAAAAAATGATTATTGATTAATTGGTTGGTCGATTCAGTTCCAAATCTATGATCCTATGCTGATTTTCTTTAATCTTGTGATGCTCAGAATCATAGAATGTGGAGTTAGAAGAGATCCAGAGATCATCAAACCTAAACCTCTCAGTTTAAAGAATGGAGAGCTGAATCCTAGCAAGGATAATTGACTTTATCAAGGTTATACAACTGGCTAGGAGCAAAGGTCCAATTAATGTCCAGAAATGGAACACTTTTTTCACTTCCCCATACTACATTGCTCCCTGCTATTTTCTCTTGAATTTATTATTCTTTTCCCTTTTTGTTTCATCCATACAGTTATAACTCCCCCTAATCTTCCTCCTTTGTGACTACTAGGTAAAATGTCACAAATAGACCTTAGCAAAGGAGTAAGGAGAGGGAATCCTGGAAAATCAACTGTAAATAGAAAGTATGTGAACATTGACCTTCATGGTCCATGTGAAGAAGAAAAAAAAGAAGGAGAAGGAGAAGGAGGAAAAGAAGGAAAAGAAGGAGAAGAAGTAAAAGAAGAGGAGGAGGAAGAGGAGGGTAATAATGAGAGCAACAAAAAAAATCCCAGAATGGTCCTTGGCAGGCAAGCACCGAGAGTCCTGGGAAGAAAGTGGGTCATCCAAACCATTGGGCCCCCAGGTACTTCAAGAGGATAAGCAATAAAAGAAAACCCCCGGGAGGGAATCATCTGCCCAGTGACTTTTTTATACCCATCATCTGTCTCACTCATTTTATATACGAGGCAGTTTTTCTCCTATAAAGTTTGGAGCCTTCTTTTGCTCACATGGGTCTTGTTAGGATAAAAGATGCTTCTCTGTGCAGTGTGGCCTATTATTCTTCTCATTGGTACTTTATTTTCCTTTTGTGGGCCAGATGATGCTACAGCTTTGAGTTGTGTTCTACTTTGCATAAGAAGTCATTAATTGTGGAAGGATGGCCTATCAAAACCATTTATATGTGAAGTTTTAGGCTCATGGCAACATTACCAATTAAACACTCCAGTTAATACAACTTTTATATTCATATGAAATAAAACAAAGTAGAGCCCTATACTTTATCATCAGGATCATATGATGGATCATTAATAGGGAGATATTTTTTCATAAAGATAATAGGAACATAGATTTAAAATTGGAAGAAACCTCAGAAACCATCTAGTTCAATCCTTCCATTTTACAGATCAGGAAACTGAGGCCCAGGGAGATCAAGGGGTTTGCCCATAGATAGAAACATCACAATGATTCTTAATCATGGAAGTCATACACTTAATATTGTTATTGATTCTAAAGTCTGCTGAAAAATGTTCCACATTCTGCATTCTTCATTGATGTGTTGGTCAGTTTTGCTGAACTGTTCTTTTTCCTATTTCTTTTAAAATTTCTTTATTACAGTGGATGTCTCTTTAGGTGGGAAAGGAGGGGAGGCATATATTGGGAAATAATGGTGATAAAATATCAATTTGAATAAAAAAGAGGGTTTGCATCTGTTTCAGGGATTCTGAAACTCTGGGGGAGCTTTGTAGACCATTCATTCAATGCTGCCCAACAGGCTTTTCACTTCTCATGGATTCTGCTATCAAATCAATCAGTCAAAAAACATTTATTAAATGCCAACCATATGCAAGGCAATGTGCAAACACAAAGAATCAGTCCTTATTCACATTGAGTTTATATCGTAATTATGGAGATAACAAACACACTTCCTATTAGTCCTAAAAAAATATAGCTATATCTATCTACCCACATTCGCACATATATTTCACAACACACATATTTCACAGCACATATATATGTTGCATATATGTGTATATACATAGTATATATGTGTAGTTGTGTGTGTTGTTCAGTGGTTTCATCATGTCCATCTCTTCATGATCCCATAGACCGTAGCATGTCAGACTGTTCTATCCTCCACTATCTCTCAAAGACTGTCCAAGTTCATGCATATTGTTTCCATGGCATTATCTATCCATCTCATCTTCTGCTGTCCCCTTTTCCTTTTGCCTCTAATATTTCCTGACCTCAGGGTCTTTCCCAATATGTCCCATCTTCTCATGTGACCAAAGCATTTAAGCTTCCATTTCAGTATTTGACCTTCCAGTGAATAGCCTGAATTTATTATCACAGATAATAGGATACTGGCATGGGGGTGGGGTAGAAAGAGTAAGGAATGTCTTAAGGCAGAGGGTGGTGCTTGAGTTACATCTCACAGGAAGAGAAGGTTTCCATGAGGCTAAGGAAAGAAGGGCAGGCATTCTAGACATGGGCAGGTACAAAGGCATGAAGGTAGTATTCCTTCCAACTTGTATAAATTAGATTGACAATCCAAGGAACTTGGTTTGAATTTTGGTTTTTCTATTTCCTACCTCTGTAACCTTGGGAAATTTCATTTCCTCTCTCAGGGTCTCACCTTTTAATCCTCACCAGTTAAATGCATGCCTTGGACTACATCTGATTTCTAAGTTTTCTTCTTATAAGTCCTATAAATTGATGACGTTTGTCTAGAGCAGCAGAGATTCTTAACCTGGGGACTGAGAACTTATTTTATTGAGTATGTTGATAACTATATTTCAACAAATTGGTTTCTTTTATTTCACTTTATGCATTTAAAAATTGGTATTCTGAGAAGGGGTTCATAGGCTTCACTAGATGGTCCAAGGAATCTTTGACGAATAAGAAAAAAGATTAAGAACCCCTGGGCTAGAGTTTCTTCTGCCTTATATGGATACTCAAAGCCCTCCAAATGTTTAATATTCCATTTTAAATAATACTCCTTTATCTCTTCTCCGCTTCTTATATAAACACATACTGACCAACTGTGTTTTAAAATGTTCTTGTGTCTGGGGCTGATTCATTAGTGGGGAAATTTTTGCAACTGATGCACCAGAGATAGAACACCACCTGGGATGTCTCTTCTTTAGAGTAATTGTTATAAGCTCAATGCTTCTCTCTGTGTATCTCTGTGTGTTTTAAGGATTCCTTAAAAAGCAGTGTTTGTAATTTTCTTCCCAATTACAAGCTGACAATTGAGATCCCCCCCCCAACCCCTTCCAAGAAAAAAAAGTGTGAGGGAAAGTAACACTTGGGGGTGGTGGCAGCTGATAATTACTATGTTCTGAGCTGAGCTCTTTATAACCCTGGTTTTGTGGGAAAAAAAACAAACCCAAACCCAAAAAACTTAAAAAAAAAAAATCCCAAACCTTGTTGATTGCAGAGCTTTAAGACTAACTCAGTTCAAGAATTTGGCTTTGTTGGGTAAGTGGGACTACATAGTTTTGCTGCTCTCACAACAGTGATTTCAAAGACTGCTCCACTCAGTCACTTTTGTAGCCTTAATCTAAGAGTTATTTTCAGGAGTTTTTTTTTGCAAATAAAGAGCAAAGACAAAACTGAGAACACTACTCCCAAGAATCCTGGGTAAACATGATTTATGTGGTTACCTTGGTTGGTAACCAGCTCATGCCAATAACTGAGCCCCTATTATGCCCAAGGCACTGTGCTAGCAGGGGAGATATAAAGATAAGTTGGGGATATGTAAGGATATAAGTATATGGATCACTGTTTGAGTAAGAGAGAGAGAAAGAGCACTCATAACCAAGGAGATTCTCATAGAGCAATTTCCAGCTGCAATGCTCTTAATCTTAGAATGGTTTGGACCAGATAGCCTCAGAGATTCCTTCCAAGTAGAAAGTTATCCAGTCCAACCCACACACAAGAAGAGTCTTTGCTATAATATACTTGACAAGTGGACATCCAGTCTCTGTTTGAAGATCTCCATAGAGAGGGGAACTCACTACCCATTCCATTTTGGGATCACTCTAATAGGATATTTTTCCTGACATCAAGCCTAAATTTGCATCTTGGCAACTTTCATCATTGCCCTTGGTTCTTCCTGCTGAAGTCAAGTGGAACATATCTCATCCTTCCTTCATACAACAGCCCTTCAAATACTTGATGGCTTCTATCACATCACCCTGAGTCATCTTTTCTTCAGGCTAAAAATGTCCAATGCTTTTGACCAATTATCTCATGACATGGACTCTACACCCATCACCAGCTATCTGAATGACCTCTTCTGCATACTCTCCAGCTTATAAATGCCTTTCTTAAACTGAGACTCCCAGAACTGAATATCTTACTCCAGAGGAGGTCTGATGAGGGCAGAATACAGTGGGACTATCTCTTTCCTGTTCCTATAAACAAACCATTCCTTAATGTAGACCAAGATCATGCTAGCTTTTTTCTTGATTGTCACATCAAATTGCTATATCATATGGAGTTTGTAGTCAGTCAATTAATAAACATTTATTAAGCACTATGTATCAGACTCTATGCTAAGGGCTTGGAGTACAAATGCAGATAAACAAAGGTAGTCCCTGCACTCAAGGAGCTTACAATCTAAAGTTGTCATTGAGATATTTCAGTCATGTCTGATTCTTTGTGACCCCATTTGAAGTTTTCTTGGTAAGGAAATTATAGTTTGCCACAAAAGAAAGCTGAAAAGGGTGGGGAGGGGGAATGTTCCCAGTGCCAAGGCATGATGGAAAGTTTCAAAGCAATATGAGAGTAGTGTTATTGGTGGGAAATGGGGAGATAAACTGTCTGAATGCCATCTTTGCATAGAGACTGTAGAGCTCAAGACTTTGCCCTCTCCTCAAAACCCTAGATATTTTTCAGACAAATCTCTCTCACCATTAATTTCCTGTCTTGTCCTTAAGGAACTGCTGCAGTGCTTTTCTGTGCCTCCATCTTGCTAGACTTGGCTGATTCTCAGTTGTCTACAAACATACTTACATTTCTCCATATTTTTTTCTAAAATATATTTATATTAATAGCTTTTTAAAGATCACCTATGTTTCCCGTTATATCCCTCCCTCCCAGAGAGTCATTTTTTTAACAAAGAAAAAAAGATAAAAAAAATTCAGCAAAACTAAGCAATACATAAAAACCCCCTGATATCAGCCACCTTCATCTGCAAAGAAGTGGTGCAGGTATCTTATATCTCTTCTTTATTTCTCCTCATCCTTAAAAATCCTTCACTTTACCTTAACATCTCCTTAAGGTACCATTCTGTAGCTCTTCTCCTTTTCACAGCCCACTCCTAGAAAAAGTTAGTTACTCATTTCCTCCATTTTTTCTCCTCTCATCCTCTTGTAATCTGACTTCCAGCCTCATCACTCAACTGAACCTGCCTTCCCAAGTTACTAGTGGTCTCTCAGTTGATACATTTAATGACTTTTCCTCACTTCTCATCCATCCTCTCCACATCACTTGACACTGTTGACGACCTTTTTGCTTCTGAATACTCTCTGTTTTCTGGGTTTTTGTGACACAATTCTCTTTTGGCTTTCCATTTACATATTTAATTGATCCTTTGGTATCTTCTTTGCAGAGCCACCTTCCAAAGTCCACTCTCTTCCTGTGAATGTAGCCCAAGACTGCTTCCCTCTTGTCTTTGTATGGCATGGTGTCTGGCTGACTCGATACTTAATAAATGCTTGTTGATAGACATTTATGCCATGGTAGTCACTGTGCACATTGTTATTTTTTGTTCTGCATATTTTGTTATTTTCTACTCAGATTAATTTCCCACTGTTTCCCTGGATCCATCAGGGAATGTCATATATTTAAAGACAAAGTTTAATTAGAAGGACAAGGATGTCCTCCATCTTCGTATCCCCGATGCCCTAGAATGATGCTTTTGTTTCAATAAATATTTGATGCATGGATTAAAAATCGAGAGGGTATTGACGGGAAAGAGTAGCAGTAAGAAAGTTCCAGTTAAACTAAATAGTGGAAATCTACAGCTACATTTGCAGATCTTAGTTACAAGGGAAAGAAAAAAAGCAAACAAAACAAAACTAGGCCCTATGCTATGTGCTGGAGACACAGATACATAGAATTAAATAGTCCCAACTCCCTATCAGATAGATGGAGAAAATGAAGCTCAGAGAAATGACTTGTTCAAGGTCACATATTAGATCTGGGACATGAACCTAGGTCTTCTAGCACCTTGCTCCATTTTCCGTACCAGGTTCCAATCTTACCTGAAGTCACCTTCCTGTTCCTTGAAAGAATTATTTTCATTTATTGTCCACATTTTGGATCTCTTAATGGTCTCTTAATCCGTAAATCCAATGGCCTATTCCTCAAGTTACTTTTCTACTGCTTTTGATGCTGTTCTTTTCTGTTTTCTCCCCACCCCCCCACCCCCCATTATTCTCTACTTTCTAGGCTACCATTGCCCAGTTTCCTGTTTTTTCTCTCGGTCACTTCCCATTGGTCCATCATCTATTTCCCTAAGGATGATGTATTCATACGTGTCTTTGTACATATGGGAAAATTGAGGCTTAGAGAGGTCGTCACAAAAAGGTGGATGACATTTTTTACGTGTGATATATAGAATGGAAAAATCCCATCTTACATTTTCCTTAAAACAAAAGGTATTTTCCACTAGTGTGAAAATAGGGATTTTATTGCAATTTCTTTGCTTTAGTCTCCTTCCTCAAACTCTAATCTTGGACAAGTCACTTAAATTTGGTCTGCCCAGCTTCCTCATCTGTAAAATGGAGACAGTAATAGGACCTATTTCCCAAGGAAGTTGTGAGGGTAAAATGAGATAATACTGGCAAAGCACTTTGAAAAGTTTAAAGTGTGGTATAAATGCTAGTGATTATTATCACCGTTTGTTGCTGTTGTTGTTGGTTGTTCAGTAAGGAGTCCTTGGCTTTGTTTCTGCATCTTAGTGGTGTCAATAAACACATACGTAGTCCCTGATCTCTTTGTTCTGGTGGAACCTGGAAGTTTAGCTAAGATGATTAGCCCTAGGAAAACTGGTTCACGTGACCCAAACTCACATGAGAGTAATTTACCAGAAAACCGACTTATTAATTCATAATGCATTATAAATTACTATCCTGGTGAGCAGGTTCATTCACAAAAGCAAATTACATATCAGAAGGTTACATGCTTAAAATAGAAAAAGAAGAAAGGGAATTGATTGTTCTTAAGGGATATTTCCTTCTACTTATGGTAGACTGATGAATTGTTCTGCTCGACTCTTCGGATAATTCATTAGGATCCATCACAAAGCCGGGGACATACTGGCTAATGTTTATAACTAGGCCAATGTGTTCCTGGCTGTTTTTTTTTTTTTTACATCTGAATTAATTTCATTCACTGACAATTCTTTCCTGTTTGACCTTGCTTGGTTCCCCTTTTATCCTTTCAAATGGCCATCTGGTGTTCATCTTACTTTGTGACTACTTCCATTTCTTCTCCCCTCCCCCCTCCTCCATATTAGGCATGTTGCAAAAGAAAACAAAACAAAAAATACAAACACTAACCTAACAATAAAAAGCAAGAAATATAAAGAAAGTGAATAAAATTCTTTAATCTGCATTTAAAGTTCATCAGTTCTTTCTATGGAGGTGGGTAGCAGTTTTCATCCTGGTCCTTTGGAATTGTCTTGTATTATTGTCTTAATCAGAGTAATTAAGTCTTTCACAGTTGATCGTCATTATGATATTGCTTTTACTGTTACATTGCTACAATGCTATTGTTACAATGTTCTTCTGGTTCTACTCACTTTGCTTTTTCATCAATTCATAAAAATCTTCCCAAGTTTTTCTGAAACTATTCTGCTTGCCATTTTCTGTAATGCTATAGTATTCCACTACAATCATATATCGCAATTTATTCATCCATTCCCCAATAGATGGTCATTCACTGTCCTTTTCTAACAATTTTCGTCTTTCTCAGAGCTTTCTCAATATTTCTTTCTCCATTTTCTTCATCATATTTACATAATACTTTTCTACACACTTTACAATTGCTATCTGACTTTGTGACCCAATTTTCTGTCCTAAATCCTCTTCTCTTCTCTTTCTGTGTTTTCTCTCTTTCTGACACCATCTGTTCTCATGGGTTTGATGATTTCATATATGCATATTATTCCCAGATCTATCCAGCTCCAATATTTCTCCTGAGCTCTTATCTTATGTCACGAACTGCCTGTTGGGCACCTCAAACTAGATAGTAGCCATTTAATAAATACTTATTAACTAGATGATTATAGGCATCTGCAACTCAACATCTCTAAAACTAGACTCTATCTTTTCCCCAAACCTACTCATCTGAACTTCCTTATTTAAAGAAGTGCCCCATCATATGTAGGGTCACCCAGATTAATAACCTTGGTGTCACCCTTGATTTTTCAAGATCACTCACCTCATGTGCCCAATCAATTGTCAAATCTTGTCAATTTTGCCTCCACTCCGTGTCTTGCATTCGTCCCCTTGTCTCCACCCTCATGGCCATCACAGAGTTCAGGCTCTATCACCTTTTGTCTGGGCCATTGCAATAGCCTCCTAATTGGCCATTCAATCTCAATTTTCTCTCCTCTTTGCTCTATCTTCCTCAAAACTGCCAAAGTGATTCTTCTAAAGCACAGACCTGACCATGTCACTCAGTAAACTCTAGTGGCTCCTTCATAACTTCTAGCATGAAGTATCTTTTCTTTGGCATTTGGATTTCTTTACAACCTATACCCATCCTACCTTTCCTTCTTTATTACACATTCTTCCTTTCTTCCACACACATCATAGTCTAGCCAAACTATTGGTCTTGTGGTTCTTTGCCTGTGACAATCCATTTCCTATCACTGTACCTTTGCATTGGATATCCCCCATGCATGGAATACACTCTATCCTTACCTCTATCCTTTGGATTCCAAGACAAGGATCTAAGACCATCTTTTTCCGCTTATGTGTGTGTGGAGTGTCTTTTAGATATAAGCTCCTTGATGGAAGGGACTGCTAAGTGTTTGTCTTTGCATCCCCATTGTTTAGCATGAAGATATCTATCTATATATTCATATATATCCACATATAAATATATCTAATTATGTGTTGTATATCAAGTAACTGTGAGGGAGGTACTAGGGCTGGGACTAGAAACAAGAACTGTGATTTCACTGGCATAAGGATCACCTTAATGAGAGAGAAACTGCCCATAATGATGCAGGTTAGCACCTGCAACTTATGGTCTCAGCTAGTTGCCTAGGGTATTGGAAAATTAGATGACATGCCCAGTGTCACGTAAGCAAAATATGATGGAGGCCAGATTTGAACCTAAGACTTCCTGGCTTCAAAGCCAGTTTCTTGTCCACTATCTCAGGCTGCCTCCTCTATTATGATCCCCATTTCACAGATGAATTTGTTGAGATTTAGAGTTGAAACGACTTGCCCGAGGCCACATAGCTAGTCAGTGTCAGAAGCAAGTTTTGAACCCAAGATCAGAAATGAATCTATTATTTCACAAAGCCATTCAGAAAATCCATCAGTTTTGAAGAATGGCGCCAAGATTTCCATAAACTTCAAGCCATGATGAATGCTTGGTTCCATTCCAGTATAAGCTTCTTGAAAATTGTCTAATTCTTGAGAAAGTTTAATTCTTTGTATTTCTAGCCCCAGTACATAGCAGAGTGCCTACTACATTGTAGGTATTTTTAAAATCTTTGTTGATTGAGATGTCACCATAAGTCATAATTCCAGAATAACTCAATGTATGCTAGTGTAGAGAGTTGACAACGCTAGAAACTAAACAGAGAATAAGCAATTTGGTCCAAGCTCCTTTTCAGTTAGTGAAAACTTTTCCCTTTTACATTGGAATATATTGGTGGCATGATTCCTCTGCTTGGGTATCTGGCTATGTTTACTAAAATGCAATAACATCTCATCCCACGATTTCTAAGGATAAACTGACCTTTGATCTTTTACTTCCTTTTTTGAAAGCTCTCAATTTAAATGAAAAACAGGCGAGGTTTAGATTGGTCTGGATTTTATGTGTGCAGTTCCAAGTCACTTAGTCCACATGATTGCCATTCCTCTGTAGCCACTTATGGAGATGAATTAACCTGAAAATGATGTTTCCCAGCCACTGTTCCTGAACTCGGTGCTCACAGAAAACCAATGGCCTTGTTGACACTTTAAAAGGAGCCAAAAGAAGAGGAGGAGCAGAAAGAAAAGCATATTTGCAGTCACCTAGAATTGTTTGAACATCTTCAATTTCCTTTCTTAAATTTGTTATCAAGCCTCTTGAGATGGAAATGTATGATTGGGATGATCTAACCATGATTATCTTTTATCAGATTGAATGCCAGTCAGCACAAGGCATTGTCTCCATGAGTCTCAAGGAATGTGCTGATGGACATTTATTTAGCACTTTAAGATTGGTGAAGTATCTTATTTCTGTTAGCTCATTCAGACCTCATAACAACCCTGTGAAGTAGGAAGCATGATCACTCCCATTTTATAGATAAGGAAACTGTGGGGTGTAAAATTAAGTGAATGGCCCAGGGCCACATAGGATTTGAAGTCAGGAGTTGATTTATGAGCCTGAAACTTTGTTAATTACTAGGGATACAAAGAAAGGCAAAAACATAATCCCTGTCATCAAGGAGTTTGCATTCTAAGAGTGTCTATCCTCTATAGAATATCCCATCTGTCAACATCTGCATTCCTACCTCCATACCTTTGTAAAGTGGTCTCTCATATTTGAAATGAGTTCTCTTTACACCTCTACTCTTTAGAATACTTAGTTGCCTAAAAGACCCCTAATAATGTCACTTTTCCCTTATTCCATTGGTTCCTAGTTTTCTTCACTTAAAAAAATCCCAACAACCCCAAAGCAAAACAAAAAAAAAAAAACCCTCACTTAACACTCTAATCACTTCAAACTATTATCATAAAATAAAAAATATAGAGTTAGAATGAACTCTATTGGACATTGAGTACAACCCCCCACCCCCATTTTACAGATGGGGAAATGGAGGCTGAGGGAGATTAAGAGACTTGCTTAATGTCACACATTTACAAAGCTGGGGAATTCTTGTTTCAATCATACCCCTAACCTACTTAAAAACAAAACAAAATCTTTAATAAGTAATCTTTTTGGTAGTTCCCATTGATTAAAAGAAGTTCTTCCCTGTTATACAGTATTCAACCTCCTTAGATGTTGTCTTTACTATTTTGTATGGCTCCAAGTGGAATATTATGGTATTAACTCTGAAGGGGAGCTTTTGTTTTTCCCTTTAAGCTAATTAATCATCTTAAAGCATAAAAAGGTCCCTGCTCTTACATTTCACTGACTTGTTTTAATTTCCTCTGAGAGATTGGATTCCCTTTTAGAGAACAAATGAATGTCTCAGAGTGATCCCAAGCTATCATGCAATCACCAGCTGGCAAAAGGAAAGATGCAGCCATTGCAAAAGTTGTCTTCATTTTGAAGCATATGTTGGAACCCATACTTAAGACTAAGGACTTTAGAACTGCCAGCTTGCCAGGGGAGCTGTCAATCACCTTCACTCTTGCTGAGGATGAGGGAGTCTCTCTTGCTAAAATGTGCTATGGGAATGGTGAAGCATAGTTCCCTTCTCAAAGTAGAAATGAGGGGGACTATTAGGGTTACTGTCAAATGTGGCTGCTGGAACACATGTTTTGCTGGCTTTTTTCCAGATGGGATAGTTTGATTTTGAGAAGGGGGAACACTTATGGACCAATGAACTTTCACTTTATTTTATTTCAAAATGTCAATAGAGCTGTGGATTTTCTATGCCTTGGCAATCTCATCAATCTCTAAAGTTTCATCAGGCATAGAAATGGATTTAGGCAATCTTCTGTAGAAATCTGTGGTTTAAAGAAATGTACATTATTTGAAAGATAGGTTTTCATTGATTGGAAGTCCTTAGTCTAACAATCCTTCAAAATGAAGACAACTTTCCCTTGGTTTCCAGTTTTCCTTCTTGCCAACTGGTGATCACAGGATAGCTTGGTGTTGCTCTGAGACACTTATTTGGTCATGAAAATTTGTTTGTTCTCTTCATTTGGGGTTCCAGAGTTGTTGAAGTCAAAATGAATGCTACTGGTTACTTTATCACTGGGTACAAAGGAAATAATACTGCCTCTGGAGTATGAAGACCAGTATTCAAATCCTGTCTTTTATGATTACTATCTGTGTAATTTTAGGTGAATCACTTAACCTCTCTGTGCCTCAGTTTCTTGATCTGTAAAATACAAGTGTTGGACCAGACAACCTCTTAGTTCCCTTCCACTTCTAGATCAGTGATCTTATATTCTTCTCTCATCAGAAACTGCAGGCAGCCCTGATATCCATAGGCTCCTGAGAAATCTCATACCACACAACATAAGAGAGATTCCATCTTTCTTTCCCTTTATCAAATAGTAAACATACTCCTTCCTCCTTTAAAAAAAAAGAAGACTGCAAATGATCCTATATCCCCTTAGGTTATGATCACAGGATCTCTGATTTGAAGACACCTTTAGGGTTATTGAATCCATTTCCCAAATGATGAGACTGATTCCCAGAGAAGTTTAAGTCTCTCCCAAGGTAAAAGAGCTCGTAGGTTTCTGAGGCAGAATTAAATCCCAAATCTTGCTGGATCTAGTGTTCACTCCATTATAACACTTTCCTTATCTCACCTCCTTTTCCCAGTCAAACTCTTAGAAAGAACTGTCTCTGAACATTTCTACTTCCTCTTCTCTCTTCAACTCTGTGCATTCTAACCTCCTCACTCAATTGAAGTTACTTTCTCCAAATTTACCAGTGATCTATCTCTTCATTGGTATATTTAATAGACTTTCATAATCTCATCCTTCTAGATGTCTTGATCTCCTCTGTCCACTTTTCTTGTTTGCTTTTCCTCCTGGTGTTATAGATCCCTTTTACTATATGCCTGGGGGGATGGAGTCAAGATGGCGGTGTAGAAGCAGGAGAACTCTGGAATCTCTCCCCATAACCACCTCTAATACCTATAAAATATAACTCTTATAAAATTTTAGAGCTCCAGAACTCATAAAATGACAGAGAAACAAAATTCCCACTGAAGGCAGCCCCACAGGTGGAGGGCAAGGGCTCTTCACAGCATACTGGGAGCTGAGCCCAGCCCTACCTGAAACCAAGCCTTTAGCCCCAGGGCAGCCAGGACAAGCTGCAGCTGGAGCACTCAGGAGAGTGGATTACCAGCAGCTGTGGTGGTTTCCAAAATTATCAACACATAACAAACAAGGACAAAATGAAAGGTCAGTGGAACTTGGCTAAATTTGGGGGAAAGAAGCAGGTCCAGCTGTCTGCCCCCAGGGCAAGAAAGGAGCAGAAGAAGCAGCCCTGCAGCTGCCTTCATGTGGCTGCTTCAGAGCTCCTGGCATGCAGATTGCAGGGGGGGTCCAAGTGATCATTCAGAGGCTAAGTGCTCTTTCCTTAACCTGCCTGAATTGGGATCATGGTCTTGGGTCGTGGTCCTGAGGTGCGTGACTAGTGAGCCAAAGCAGGAGGAGACTGCAGAGATGGTGCAGCAGAGATGGTGCTGCAGAGATAGCTCCTGCAGCTGAGAAAACCTCAGAAATTTGGGACAAAGCTCTCCCTGTGAAAGCAGAGTTCTACTGAGCCTTAAAGTCAAGTAACTGACTGGCAACATGAGTAGCCAAAGGAAGCAAAGCAATAACAGCAACCCAACTTTAGATTCCTTTTTTGGGGACAAAAAGGATCAAAGCATGGAACGAGAGGAAGACAACATAGTCAGAACTCCCACATCAAAAGCTTCCAAGAAAAATGTAAACTGGTTGTAGGCCATGGAGGAGCTTAACAAGGATTTTGAAAACCAAATAAGAGAAGTGGAGGAAAAATTGGGAAGAGAAATGAGAATGTTGCAAGAAAATCATGAAAAGAGAGTCAACAACATGACTGAAGAAAATAACATCTTAAAAAATAGATTAACTCAAATGGCAAAAGAGGCCCAAAAAACCAATGAGGAGAAGAATGCCTTAAAAAGTCAAGTTTGCCAGATGGAAAAAGAACCTCAAAAGCTCACTGAAGAGAATAATTCCTTCAGCATTAGAGTGGGGCAAATGGAAGCAAATGACTTTATGAGAAATCAAGATACTATTAAACAGATCCAAACAAAGGAAAAAATAGAAGGCAATGTGAAATATCTCCTTGCAAAAACCACTGACCTGGAAAATAGATCCAGGAGAGA
>CM053585.1:329653269-329672781 GCA_028646515.1 Pseudochirops corinnae | reverse complement strand
TGATAGATATATAGATACATAGATACATACATAGATACATAGATACATAGATAGATAGATAGATACATACATACATAGATACATACATACATACATACATACATACATACATAGATGAATGAATTGAAACAAACTCTACTGGAGTTTATTGAAGGAGAGAAGTTGATATGTTTGGGTCTATGCTTTAGGAAAATCACTTTGCCAGATTGGAAAGGGGAGAAGCTTGAGATGGGGAGACCAAATAGGAAGTTATCACAATAGTCCAAGAGAGATGTAATGAGGGTCTGAATTAAAGAGGTAGCTACATGAGTAGAGAGGAGAGGGTTTTTGAAAGAGATGTTGCAAACCAAGATTTGACAAAGAACAGGATCTGTGGGATGAGTGAGAATGAAGAATGAAGTATGACACTAAGGTTTTGAACTTGGGTAACTGGAAGGGTGGTATCCTCAACTGTAGTGAGGAAATTTGAGAGAGGAGTGAGTTTGGGGGAAAAATCCAATGTTCTATCCATACCATCATGCTGAATAAATGGGAAACATGGTAATGACATTTATTCCAAATCTTCTAGAAATTGAAACTGCAATAAATTATTTGCCAAATGTACCTCTAACTTAACTCAGGCTTTGTTTCAATAACCACTTTTAATCACCTTTGGTGGGAGAGAATCCTGCTAAGTACTGGGGAAAATATAAAGTTTAGGTATACTACTGTCCTTGACCTAATGGAGCTTGTAGATGGATCATGGAAGATTGTAGACTCAAAACTAGAAGGGACCTAAGAAACCAGCTCATCTTTTTTTTATTAATGGGGAAACAGAGTGTCAGAGAGGTAAAGCAACTTGCCCAAGGTCACTTAGATTCTAGGTAGCAATGGCAGCCTCACTGTGATTATTTAGCCTCGATTTAAATAAGATATAGCATAATGTAGCAATTAGAGAAAAGGTCTGGATTCAAGTCCTGTCTCTGACATATACAGACTTTGACTCCAGACAAATCATTTATTCAACTGTTCTATGCTTTAGGCATCTCTCTAGTAGGGAAAAATGGCCCATAGATGGATAGAGCGTGACGATCAACTGTGCCAATACATACATACATAGATACACACATGAACAAAAGTAAATAATGATAGTTTATACTTTAATAACATCAAGAGTGCTTTCAAGTGTTTTAATAGAGGCTCATTCCAGGACTGTGCACAGTATTTTGAGTTTGAGGAAGATTGGAAAAGAGTGGTTTTTATTTCATAGAAACATAGATTTGGAGTTGGAAGGAACATTAGGGTTCATCTAATATATTCTTTCAGGCAGCTAGGTGATGCAACAGATAAAGCACTCAACTTAGAATCAGGAATATTCATCTTCATGACTTCAAATCTGGCCTCAGACACTAGCTATGTGATGGGTAAGTCACTTCACTCTGTTTGTCTCAGTTTCCTTATCTGGAAAATTAGCTGGAGGAGGAAAAGTCAAACTATTCCAGCATCTTTGCTAAGAAATCCTCAAATGGGGTCACAAAGATTTGATCACAAGTGGGATGACCAAACAACATGACATATGCATTGAAATAGTACCTAGTGAGTGTGTTGGAGAGATTCAGAGTGATTAAGACAAGTCCCGGACTTTCATACACTTACAAGAGAACAGAATCATGGGCTATCAGTGTTGGAAGCCACCTTAGAGATCATCTCATCCAATCTGCTGATTTGACATAAGAGGAAACAGGCTAAAGATGTGAAGGGATTTGCCCCAAGTCACACAGATGGTGAGTGATGGAGCCAAGTCTTGAACCAAACTCTCCTGGCTGCATTTCCGCCATACTTTGCCTATGAGTTTGCATAAAAAGTAGAATCCCCAGATGACTTCGATGACTATGTAAAAGTTCTATGGCACTGAAAAGGCACCAAATATGTTGAGGGAGGGGGGCAAGGAAGGGGGAAGGAATAATTATAGGCTTCAGGTGTTATGTATGCCTTCCCCTATTTTCAGCCATGATTATCTCTTCCATTCATTGACATGTCATTTCATAATCTGGCAGCAATGATTATTCCTAATTACATAGGGGAAAATAAATTGTAATATGTGTTTAATAAAAATAGTCCATCATTTGGATAGCACTTTAAATGGTTAATCACATCAAATCATGGGGGGTCAGGTGGAGGAGTAACATTAAAAACATTTTTTTTTCCTCTCAATCTTGACTCAAAACTTAATCTGAAGGTCAGGAGTCACTGGATCAGAACTTTCTAACAGGAAGAAGCTGCAGAAGCCCTCTGCTACATTTTACAAATGAGGAAAGGGAGTCCCAGAAGTATGGCTAAATCTCTTGTCAGGATCAGATCAAGAAGGTCCTAGTACGAATAGCAGAGGACTTTTTATGAGCTTTTTTTTTTTTTTTATCATATCACTACTTTCTCTCCATTTTATCCCTATAAATTTTTCTCTCCTTCTATTTGGATTTGTGATTGATTTCATCATTTAGAGAACTTCCTGGTAAGGAAGCTCCATCCACAGATGTAATATAGCAACTCCCCATAATTTGTAGTCATTAAGAATTGTTTGGAAACACTGAGAGGTTAGTGGTCCATGGTCACTTAGCTAACAGGTATCAAAGACAGAATTTGAACCCATATGTTCCTGGGTCCTATATTACTCCTTTATCTGATATACCATGAATTCCTAGAAAATATTTTGCTCAAGCCCCCACTGAGCCTTCAATGCTCAGTTTGGGGCACTTAACCTCTTCATTATGATGAAATGAAATTCAGTAGCACATCCTTAATCTTAGCACCTTTGCTCTGAGACTACCTCCACAGTTGTCTGTGTGTTGTTTCCTCTGCTAGAGTGAGATCTCCTTGAGAATTAGGACTGCATTTTGGGGGGACTTTGGGGAGCGGGATTCCTCTTTTATGTCTCCATGGCTTGACATACCATAGGAGCTTAAAAATCCTAGTTGACTGATTGATCCTTTGCCTCAGGTCACAAAATCGTGGAATAACTATCATTTTAACCCTCTTTGACTCTAAAGGCATATTACTTTCTATTCTGTCACTTTCCATCTAAGTTTTCAGATAGAAAACAAAATCCCAAGAGGCTCCCCAGTTTTAAATCTTAGCTCTCTCTCCTCTTTGTATGTATAGGATATGAGGATTATAGCTGTTATTGTTCAGTCATTTCAGTTGTTTCAGACTTTTTGTGACCCCATTTGGGTTTTTCTTGGCAAAGATATTGGCGTGGTTCACCATTTCCTTCTCCAGTTAATTTTTATAGATGAGGAAATTGAGGGAAATAGGGTTAAGTGACTTGCATAGGGTCACACAGCTAGTAAGTGTCTGAGGCCAAATTTGAACTCAGGTCTTCCTAACTCTGAGCTCAGCATGCTGCCCCCAACTTTAATTTTTACAGTTGAGGAAACGGAGAGTGAGAAAGGTTAGTGACTTGCCCAGAGCCACACTGATAGTTGGTAAAAGAACCTATGAAATCATAAATATTTAGCCAAGTCTCAAAAAGGAAGCAGCGGCATATCATTAATAGAGAGCTGGCTTTGAATCAAGGAAAACCTGGGTTCAGGTGCTGCCTTGTCCGTATAACCCTGGAAGAATCACTTTGCTTTTCTATGCAATAAGCAATTCTCTAAGATCATAAGTGATAGAGTGTTGCCCTGTATTCTTTGAAAAGTTCTCTCCCCGGGGGGAGTTCTCTATACAAATGAAAATCACAAGTCCATGGTTTATACCCTACTTAGAAGGCTGAATGTTCAGGTTAGCCTTCAAAAAACACCCACTCAGTTTAAATTGATCCTAATACATTTGTGGGCGCACACGTGCACACGCGCGCGCACGCGCACACACACACACACACACACACACACACACACACACCCCCTAGTGGACCATTTCCCTCCCTCAGCAGGCAGTTCAATCAATGACAGATTTCTCCTTAATAGGCATACACACAAAAGAAGTCATTTGCCCCGGAAGAGTGGGCATAGGGCTATTTACAAAGCTAGCTTGGATCTTGTAGCTCACCAAGTAAATGTCAGGATTGTTAATAGCTTAAGAGGAATTAAAAGAAAGGAGAAGGAAAAACGAGAAAAAAACTTAACTGTCACACACATCTGTGAACCCTCAAAATACTCTGAGATCCGTGTGAATCTACTTATTCTCACATTGCACCGTGTCTTGCCCTAGCAGACGTTTTCCCCAAGGGCTCATGATCTTGCTCCAATAGAAATATCAGCAATTCTATTGATGAACACGATTTCTTGATAAGAAAAAAAAAGTGTTGGAATGAGAAAGCTCAGGAGAAAATGTTGCATCAGAATCATTATGATTATTTAAGTGGAGGGGACAATGGTGAGTGCAGGGAATGGGTGGGTTATTCACATCTGTCCCATAGATCTGCACTTTTTTAGAAACAACTTAATATAATGGATAGAGTACTTGAACACCTGGGTTCAAATCCTATTTCTGACACTTAAAAGCTGCATGACCCTGGGCAAGTCACCTCATTGTTCCAAGCTTAAGTAAAATGAAAATAATAATATCTCCTTCCACTGGGCCATGTTGCCTCTCAAAGTCCAGGTAGCTCAATGGGTAGAGGAATGGGTGATTGATTTCAAACCCAGTCTCAGACACTTACTAGCTGTATGACCCCGGACAAGTCTCTTAACTGCTGCCTTCCACATAGACTAGAGACGCTAGTGCCGTGGTTCTCAACCTGTGGGTTGTGACCTCTTTGGGGGTCGAACGACCCTTTCACAGGGGTCACAGGGGTCGCCTAAGACCATCGGAAAACACATATTTCCGATGGTCTTAGGAACCGAGACACTGCTCCTCTATCTGTCTCTAGGCAGGTCCGCCCACATGCAGATACACCCATATACCAGTAGTAAAGGGTCGCAGCATTAGGAAGGTTGAGAACCACTGTGCTAGTGCTTCTTGGGACTAGTCAACTCCTGTGAGGGAACCTAGAGAGGATGTGGGCAGGCCTCTCATCATTATTACAGTAACTATCATCTTGCAGGAGTTTTCATTGGGTAAATGATAAAGAACTCAAAAGGACATTCCAGGGTGTCTGTTATACAACCTGAGAAACCATGAATTGCCCAAGGTCAAAGGCAATAAGTAGCCATCAGAACTTGACCATATATGCAAGTGATTCCAAGTTCAGTGCTATTTCTGTTGAGCCATGCTGTATCTGAGGCATAGCAGAAAGATGGCTAAATTTGGAGTTGGGAGATTTGGATTCAAATTCTGACCGCTGACTTCCTGGGGGACCTTCTACTGGCCATTTTGTCTCTTTGAGTCTCAGTCTTCTCTTCTCCAAAATGAAAGAGTTGGACTAGCTGGTCCCTAGTTCCCCTTTTAGCTCTCATTCTCATGACATTAAGAGCAAGGGAAGTCTGGCAAGGACCCCTCCTGCTTAGCTTTCAGCAGTTATGAGTAAGGCAGTGAAATTAATTTATTTTAACTTTATACCCAAGAAGCATATGTTTTCTTTTCTGCGTGATTAATACAATACTGGATTCCCCCTGGGGAAAGAGGTCTTTTTATAGACTCTATGAAGAGACTACCCAGTTTCCCTGTATTTCTGTATTTCTCTTTCCAGAGCCCACTTAATTGTTAATCCTGTAGTGTGTTTGTCACCAATAAAAATCTTTTTTCCCCTATAAACAGACTGCCTGAAATTAGTCCTAAGGCAGAGAAAGCTGAGGGGATGGGTGGGGGGAGTAGATGAGTTTGCTGGTTATGAAAGCATAGTTCACGTGCTATCATAGTTTATAATAAGGTTTTTGCATCCAACTTTTGCCCAAGGGACTTAGAAGAGATACAGAAACTGTGCGTGCACGCACCTTCCCCAGGGAGGGTAGTACATGATCACAGCACACAGAGGGCAGCTCCAGCATTTAGTACAGGACTCTGCTGCCTGGAAATGAGACTACAAGATGTCACAGGCTGTTGTCATCACACAGACCCAGGGAATGGAAAAGCTGGCAGGGACCTCAGGGATCATTCAGTAGATATTAACTGAGTACCTAATAATAATAACCACTGACATCCTTATTGCATTTGAAGATCTGTAAAACACTTTCCACATCTTATTTCATTCATGTGGAAAGAATACTGTCACTGCAGTTAGGATCTGGGTTCAAATCTCACCTCTGACACTTACCAGTACGACCTTGGGCAGGTCATTTAAACTCTTTTGGTCTCAGTCTATTACAGGAGATAAGGCACATATGGTAATATTATAGAATTCAAGGTCTAAAGCTAGAAATGACTTCAGAGGCCACTCGCTCTAACTCCCTGTTTTTACAAATGAAGAAACAAACCCAGGATGGTTAAGAGATTTGCCCAAAGTAAGAGAGCAAGCAACAGGATTTCTGACTCCAGAGAAAGAACTCATTGTTCTGCATAACACTGTCTTCCTTCGAACACTGCCTTGTTTTACAGTTAAGGAATATATAAATGGTCCAAAAACAAATAAAAACAAGCAAAATTAAAACCAGAACAGATTCCAGTATCCTACAGACCTCTAGAGTTACTGAAGCTTAGTAACTTTTCCAGGATCATGGATCCCTTGGCGGTATCTGGTGAAGTCCATAGACCCCTTTTCAAAATCATGTTTTTAAATTCATAAAATACATAGGCATACAAAGGAAATTGTAATACAGTTTCAAAAAACAAAACCAAGTTCTCAGACTCCAGGTTAAGATCTCCTGCTTTGTGATAACTCAAGAGGAAAGTTTTGAACAGTCCTTAGCCTATCCCGTAGGTTGAGAGCTTCCTAGGACAAGAATTATTTTTATTTCCTTCTTTGTACCTCTTCACTCAGCACTTTGCATGGTGCCTGGAATGTAGTAGGCATTTAATAAATGCTCAAATTGAATCTGGACTGCCCTGCCTACCAATACTAGAAATCAAGCCAGACAGAATTTAGGAAAATGTGTCAGGTGGTGAGGAGGGTGTTCAGACACCCCCATCGCCTTTCAAGGGATGATTCATCCCACTCCACCCCTCACCCTAGAGCTGCTTTCTCAAGTCTGGTTAAGAAGAATATCGAGGTCCCTCTCTCTTGAAGTCAGATAATTATCCTAAAGTGGTTGCCAAGCATTATTCAAATCTTACATTCCCAGCTACTTTCGAAACAGTCTGTCACCAAAACTCACCCACTCTGCATATGAGGGGGAGAAGGAAAAGTAACAGGGAGCTTACTTTTTATAGAGAGATCCACATTCACTCCTTAGTTTTGTCAGTCAGAGTTTGAAATGTGATTAATTGCCTTCAATCACCTGCCTCCTTTTAAGCCTCTTGTTTCAAGATCATCATTTTCCCAATCTTGTGCTCTATTTCTTTTTTCCTCTTCAGAATACTTTGCTACTCTTGTATCTATGATCTCATAAATTCAAAAAGGGAATGCAACCCAGTGGAAAGAGCTATGACTCTTAAGTCAGAGAAGTTAGGTTCAAATCCTATCTCTAATGGTTACAAAGTGTGTGACCTTAGGTAAGTCATTTAACTCTAGGTCTCATTATCCTTATCAGCAAAATGAGGGCTTGGATTAGATCATTTCAAAAGGTCCTTCCCACTCTCTATCTATGATCCTATGAGTCCCTTCTACAATCCGGCCACATCCTATGTGATTCTAATTTGTGCCCACCTATGAACCCAATACAGGGAAAACGACTATGGAAAAATAAACTTAAAACCCTTTGGAAACCTAGAAGTATTACATAAATCTGGGCTGTAGTTATTTTAAATATTTAGACAACTTTTAGCAACCCCCTAAGAGAATCATCAGGATGGAACTCTGATTTCCTTTCAGAAATGTTTTATGGGTACAAATCATGGAATTGAACGTTCCCTGAAGAATTAAAGCTAATTAAATACTCACCTACAGGTAAGTAGAGAGGGCTATGATGGGTGTGAGTCTTTCAAATGGTGCCCAATTTGCTTATCTTCTCTTCCTATTGTGGAAATACCAATGAGTTCCTTCGGGGTAGTTGTTGCTCTCATTAAATGATTGTCCCATCTCTCTGGTCAAACACTTCTCTTGTGATCATTTATGTCAGTTTTTTCCCATTCAAATCCTAGTTTGAAATGGATCAGAGACTACGTGCCTTTACCATGCCTCTTCTCCATCTTCCTTTGAGTAATCCTTGACGTAAATTCTTCAGAGAGTGTAGCATTTTATAACTCAGTCACATAGCATTTCTGGAAGAATATTGGTCTTCCATCTTAGCTCTTACTTCAGGAGTCCATATGCTATAATTTGTCTATTATTAATTATAACAATGGCACTAATTATGAAGTACCTTAAGGCTAGCAAAGCATCTTCTTATTTCTCCCATTTGATCTAATAAGGTATATTTACCACTAATAGTAGTTAGCATTTAAATAACACTTTAAAGTTCGCAAAGCATTTTGTATGCAAAACACAAGATTGTCTCATTTGATCTTTAAAACAACCCAGTGACATAGGAGTTCTTATGATGCACATTTTATAGATGAGATTAAGTGACTTGCTCAGGGTCACATAGCTCTGAAGTATCTAAGGCATGATTTGAACTCAGGTCTTCCTAACTACAAGTACATCACTCATACCACTGCACTAATCAGCTGCCTTTAGTTAATAAAATCATGATTGTCTTTCCACCAAGAACAGGGTTAATAGTCCTTGAATGCTAGATAGCATCACAGTGTCTCAGGATCACAAAGTACCAGAGTGAATCTCTAGTCCAGCCCTCTATGATATATCTGACAAGGGTCCATTCAAACTTTACTGAAGACCTCCAGAGAAGAGGAATCCCCTGCTTCACCTCCCCCCCCCCCCCCATTCTACTTTTGGGTAATTCTGATTGTGAGGAAAGTTTGCATGATATCAGACTTAAATTTGCCTCTTTGAAACTCCCATCTACTTCTGCCTTCTTAGGCCAAAGATCAAAAGCCTAAACCCTCTTCCCCATAATAGAAATGAAGATGTATACTGAAATACAGATATCATGGCCCTCTTAAGTCTTCTGTAAGCTAAACTTTTCCAGGACCTTCAACCTATGCTAATTTGGCACCAGCTTGAGGCTCTTTGCCATCCTATTGCCCAGTTCTAAGAACCTTCTGACTTTTAAGTGAACTTCCTAAAAGGTGGTACCCAGAACTGAATACAATGCTTTATAGGTGGTCTTGCCCAGAGGAAACTATCTTGGGGAGTATCAAGCTTATCAAGTCCATTTAAACTAAAATCTTCAAATTAAGAATGCTTTCTGTGGGCTTCTGCATGTCCATTATGCCTGCTACATAATAGTTATTATTACAAACATTTGTCCATGATAAGGAAATGTTTCTGATGTATTTGGTTGGGTCATTCCTTTTTGGAGGATTTTTGAGAGGACATGACAAAAACACCACAGGATGAGAAGGCAGGGATGGGTCATGATTTGTACCATTAGATGGGAGCCCATTGGGTTGAGATAATGGATTCACTGAAGTCCAAAACAATTTATATCAAAATTTTAGTCACTTAACCACAGTGGACCTATTTCCTCACCTCTAAAATAAGGCAAATAGACTCAAGAGCCTCTAAGGTCCCTCTGAGTTCTGGATCTACAATCCTATATCAGAACAGTTAATGAGCCTATGAGAAGTAACAAAAAAGATCTAAGAAATTAAAAATCTCATTCATCATGATAAGTTGTAATCCTTACTTCTCCCATGCCTCTAACACGATGCTATTTCTATTTGTCTTATTTGTAGCTCTTTCTTAGCTCACCCGTGAAACTGTTAAACTTCTTGGGGCTCTGGCTCTTACATTTTTATTCAGTGTCTTCTCCCACAACTGACTCTCTTTATATATACCCAGGTCCTCACACAGTGCTTGGAACATTGTTGTTGTTGTTTAGTTATTTCTCAGTCAGGTCTAATTCTTTATGACCCCTTTGGGGGAGTTTTCTTGGCAAAGATACTGGAATGGTTTGCCATTTCCTTCTCCAGCTCATTTTACAGATGAGGAAATGAGGCAAACAGGGCAAAGTGACTTGCCCAGGGTCACATAACTAGTAAGTGTCTGAGGTCAGATTTCAACTCTGGTCTTCCTGACCATAGGCCTGTTGCTTTATCCACTGCACCACCTTGCTGCCCCTACTTGGAACATAGAAGTGTTTAATAAATGCTTATTGATAGACTGATGTTTGATCGAAAGTCTAACAGAGTGCCTTGCACATAACATTGCTTTGGTGGCACTTAATTACTTAGTAACTTAAGTAATTGACTCTTCTCATAATTATTCTGATTATACAATACTCTCCTCTCTCACTCTCTAGGTCCTTTTCAATTTTCCTCCCATAAAGCACTCCATCTTCCATCCCCATGACTTTGCATATCCTCATACCTTGAATGTGCTTCCCCCTTACCTCTATGTCATAGAACCTCTGTCTTCCTTCAAGATACAGCTCAAGAGCGTGGAAATTTCCAACTGCTAGTGACTTTCTTCCCTAACTACTTTGCATCCATTTTATATTTATTCTGGGTATACATGTATGTGTATATATAATATCTATACATGCATGTATATATTCACATTCTCATGCGTGCATACGTATGCATCTGTATAAATTTGCATATATTGTCTCCACTCAATTTCTCAAGAGTAACAATTGTTTCTTTATATCTAAATTCCCAGCACTTAGGACAGTTCCCAGAAAACAGTAGGCATCTAATAAATAGCTGATGGATTCAATAAAATTTTTTTGTTTTTGTTTCTGAGACTTGGTCTCCTCATCTCACTCAGGTAAGAAGTTTAGTAGCCCCATCACAGCCCTGATCACACTATTGATCAGCATGGAAGCTTTAACCTATTCCATTTTCCCACCTTGGACCAGTTCACCCTTTGCTGCCCCACTCCACTCTCCCTCAGGGTCCGCCATATTGGTGTCAGGGTTAGCATAGACATTGCTTTAATCTGACTGTACCTCAGAACTCCTGCACTCAAGAGATCCACCTCCACCTCCACAGCAACAGGGGCTACTTATGTGCACCAGTTCTTTGGTGGTTTGTGAATGTTTAACAAGTTGAAATGAATCTGCACCTTTAAAACACTTTCTTTTAAAGGCACAAGCCATTATTGAGATGAAATTGCTAAGATGATGATTAGTCAATGAGTAACTCTTGGCCTCCCTGGGCTTCTATTTTAAGATGCCAGGAGGGAACAGGGATCTTGATGGCTAAACAAAATAGAGGCTGCCAGGTGGCATAATGGACATCCCTAGCTTCCTTCAAGTCCAGCTAAAATCTCACTTTGTAGAGGAATCCTCTCCCAGACCTTCTTAATTTTACTGGCTTCCCTCTGTTGATTATCCAATTATCTATATCCAGTTATCTGTTGATAACTTATTTGTACACAGTTGTTCAGCATGTCATCTCCCCATTACTTGTAAGCTCCTAAAGGGCAAAGCCTGTCTCTTGTCTTTATATCCCCAGCACTTAGCCCAATGCCTGGCATTTAGTAAATGTTTATCAATGGATTGACTGACTGACAGGGGATAAAATGATGGAACTGAATTCAAATCCAGTATCAGACACTTAGTATTTGTATGAGCCTAAGAAATAATTTAACCCAGTTGAACCTCAGTTTTTCTCTATGAAACAGGGAAGGATATGTGATGGCTTCCTAAGGCTCCCTTCCAACTCTAAATCTGTGAGCTTGCTAGTAGTCTGGTTTATAAAGAGAAATGAATTTCCTTATCTTTTTTAACCCCACAAATGTGGGAGAAATAAATCCCACTCTCCTTATTCATTTCCTAGGCTGTGGAAGCTCAGTGTCTATAGGCATCATAGGACTGAGGACCATTGATCAGTGTAGCTAATGTTTGCAGAACATTCTGACCCACAGGAGTGGGAGGTCTATTCTTGCCTCTGATTAGGTGACTTAGAGCCCTGGTCTCCTCACAGGGACCCAGCTTCAGGTAAAAGAATGCTCATTACTCACTTTGGGAAGAACCTTTGTTTGCTCCATTCCCATGAATAACTTATGGAGCTGTGGCATCACTCAGAGCAGCCCTGACGTGACTGACATGACAGCACTATAACTGAATTCCGATCCCCCCTCCCCAGGATACAATGGAATATTTGCTCAGTTCACATTTCACTAAGTCGGGCTCTTCAACTATTTATAAGTTGAATAGAAATTTCCACGACTTCAGCTGACACACCTGGCTATACCTAGCAACTGATAAAAGAGACCCACCAGGGGCCCAAAGGAAAAGTGCCTTTCTAAGAGCAGGGAGCACCAAGGGAGGGGAGGGAGGGAGCAAGAGCTGTAGGGATGCCTGCTCCAGCAGCTGCCTAAACTAACACCCTCACTCTCTGGTGATGATGCAGAGACAAATGTAGTCACAGAATAAAACCTAGCAAATTCTTGTCTTGACAAAGTCACTGCACCTGTAAAATGAAGGGGTTGAATCAGCATTATCCTAGGCCCAAAGTGGCAGGTCTTCTCCAATGCTTGTCCTAACACAATTACTCCAAAAAAAGTATTGATTCCCAATGACCAACCATAATTCTGGAGGACTGGTGATGAAAGATACTACCCAGCTTTGGATGAAGAGATGATGGACTCAGAGACACAGAGTGCAGAATGAGACAGAGAGAGAGACACAGAGAGAGACAGAGAGACAGAGATATGTATATAGATATAGATATATAGATATAGATATAGATATCTGTATACATGTATGAATATGTATCTCTATCAAGATATATATATACGTGTGTGTTGATAGATGTGTGTATATATGTAAGAACATACATGTATAAGTATATAGCTATCAATATAGAGAGACATATATAGATATGTGTGTATATATGCACCCACCTGTGTGTGCATAGATGTATGTATATGCATGTATGATTATGTATCTCTATCAAGATGTGTGTGTATGAGTGTGTATATGTCGATAGATTAGATATTTCTCTTGGATGTGGCCAATAGTAGAATTTCCTTAACTGTGCATATATATTGTAACTTTTTTTTGGTGGTTTTTTTTTTTGAAGGGAGGATAGAGAAAAGGGGGAAAAATTGATTTTTTCATTAAAAATTAAAGTTATAGAAGTTTTAAGTGTTAATTAAGCAATTACCACATGCCGGGTGCTAGGGAAACTAAGATGGACATGAAAGTGCCTGCCCTGGAAGAAGTGAGGCTATCAGAAGAGACCACATTTACAGAGAAGTCCATATAAATATATAAGTAAATTAAATAAAGGCAATTCTAGTGGGGAGGCACCAGCATCTGAAGGTTCAGAACAGAAAGGCTTCATGTAGGAGGAAGCTTGTGAGTAGAGATTTTTTTTTTAATATTTTGTTTCATTTTTCCAATTAACAAAAATCTGTTCTTCCTCTCTCCCTCGCTGGGGGAGGAAAAGCTCTTATGATAAATATGTGCAGTAAAGTAAAATTCATTTGCTCATTGGTCAAAATATCCACCCTAAGTGTCTATCCTCTGTGCTTCAGCTGTCAGTCAGGAGTGGGGTAGCCTGATTCCTCGTGGGTCATCAGGAGCTTTGTGGTTGGTTATTGAGTTTATCAGAATTCTTAAGTCTTTCAAAGTTATATTTATTTGTACAATGTTTTTGCTTTTGGATAAATTGTTCTCCTGGCTCTCCTCATTTCACTTTGCCTGTCCCCCCAGGTTTCTCTGAAACCTTCGCCTTCATCATTTCTAGCAAGAAAATAGTATTCCTTTACATCTACATACAATAATTTAAGCCATTCCTCAGTTGATGGTCACTTGCTTAGTTTCTAGATCTTTTCTGTCATTTAAAAACACATATAAATGTGTTTGTAGATATTTTATCCTTTCTTTGTTCTCTTTGGGGGTAGAGTCCAATAGTGGTGTTTCTGGATCAATGGGTATACACAGCTTAATAACATTTGGAGCCTAGCTTTAAATTGATTTCAGAATGAGCCAATTCACTATTCAAAACTAGGGATTCTAAGAGTCAGAGGTGAGTAGGCACAGATTCGGGGACCATGTAACTGATTAAAAAGAGCTAAGGTTAAAAAAACAATATAAAGGTGTGGAAAGTGCACTGGATTTTGAATGAATTAATTAAAAAGCATGCATTAAGCCCAAGTGCAGGCAATCAAAGCACTTTGTAAGAAACAAAGGTAGTCCCTGTCCTCAATGAGACTATGTTTCAATAGTAGATACAAGATATATAGGAAAGTGGTGGTGAAAGCGGGGCACTTTGGTCTCAAAAGTTACAGACAGTGAGTGAATGACAGTTCCAGAACTAGAGGGATGAAGGGTATGCATGTGGCCAGACAGCTGGTCTGAAGAGTCTGGGGAACACCTGAAATAGCTGGCCAGGTGAGGCATGAAAAACTCAGAGCAGCAGGAGCCCCAAGGAGGAAGTCCCAATGTGAAAGGATTAACACCTCCAGTGTAGACGCTCTGCAGCGAGTGGCAAGGAAGCTGGGGAGAGATGGCAGCAAAGGGAGCAGAGATGGAGACTTGCCTCCCCTCTATCAATTCTCTCCAGCTTATCCTGTTTATGTCCTGTTAGCTTGGTATTATGTAGTGATTTATGTGCTGGTTTCCTCCATTAGATTGTGAACTCCGTGAGATCAGGGACTGTCTTTTGCCTTTCCTTGCATACATGGTGCTTAGCAGTGCCAGCCACATAGTAGGTGCTTAAGAAATACATATTGACAGATAGATGGGGGGGGGGGGGGGCCAGAGAGACAGAGAGACAGAGACAGAGAAAGACAGAGACACAGAGAGAGAGACAGAGACTGAGACGGAGAGACAGAGAGAGAGAGACAGAGAGAGAGACAGAGAGACAGAGACTGAGAGCCCGAAAGACAGAATAAAGAGATAGATAAAGATAGATGGATGATAGATGGATAGACAGAAGATAGGTAGATGGATAAAAGATGATAGAAAAAAATTTCATAGGATTTTAGAATGTAAGGTGCCTTAGAGATTATATAAGATCAGAGGATGCATCCAAAAAAAAAGTATATCAATACCAGGCATATAGAAAGCATTTTTTTTTAATCAAGGCTGCATTGTTTTTTTAATCTTATATTCATTATGCACTTACTCTGTTCGAGGCACAATTTGTGGTGCAATGTTAAGGCACAGCCTAGGAACTTACAATGTAGCTGAGGAGAGGAAATGTGTCTACATTAGAGGAAACATATATGTGAATGGTATAGCCAGTATATTGTGCTATCAATCAATCCCAAAGGACTTATCAAGCACCTTCTATATATCAGGCATGGTGCTAAGGAATATAAAGATGAAATTGTACTATGATCCCTTCCCTGCCCTCAAGAAACTTACATTCTAACTGGAGAGCCCACACATACAAATATAGGTAGATAACATATATGCAAAAACACCCAAAGTAATTTTAGGAAGACTACCACTAGCAGCTTGGTGGCTCAGGAAAACCTCATTACAGAAATGAGGTCAAACCAAAATTTAAAAGGAAACCACGGACAATTTGTCCAATAGCTAGCAGCAAGTAGTTTAGTATAGTGAGAGAAAAAATGAAACACTGACCTCAGAGGCAAGAAAGAATTTTGAATCCCAACTCTGACACTTGCTGAGCAAATTACTTGGCCTCAATGATGAGTCTCAGGTACCTTGTCTTTAAGATAGAGGCAACTAGGTGATGAAGTGAAAAGTGCACTGGTCCTAGAATGAGGAAAACAGATCTTCCTCAGTTCAAATCCAGCCACAGAAACTTACTAGCTGTGTGACTCTAGGCAAGTCACTTCACCTATTTGCTTCCTTCAGTTTCCTCATCTGGAAAATGAGCTGGTGAAGGAAATGGCAACCGTTCCAGTATCTTTGCCAAGAAAAACCAAACAAAGTCACAAAGAGCTGGACATGACTGAACAACAAAGATGTGAAGGAGGATTTAATCTGAACTCATGACTTTTTTTAGTATGAGGAGCTCCCAGTGTGGAAACTTCCCTTACTGATGCAGTTCAGTAATTGACTGTAACTTATGGCCTTAAAGAGTTGTCTGGGGGTACTGGAGAGTAAAATTTCTTGCCCAGGATATATGCAGCTGGTATATATAAAAAAGCAGTTCTTCCTAATTCCAAGGTGGCCCTGTATGCTTCCTTACCTATTAAGATACTATAGAAATGTGCTGTTGTTAACTGATGTTCTCTTTAGCATTAAGGTCATTTGATTATTGTGAGGATCAAATGAAATAACATGCATTGAACACTTTGCAAACTTTACAATACTGTCTAACTGTCAGTAGTGTCTGCTTTGGTCTCAATATTTCACATCCTCTGGGGGAATTTGCCCATCACAATTAGCAAAATCCAGGCCTTTCCAATGGGGCTCTGGTTTCATACCATGTGTGCCAAAGTGGCCAATATTAATGCAGCATCTGCCTTCTGTTGCTAAATTGGAGCAACTGGGGGGTGGGGGGGCAGGGAGGAAGCATTCTGAAAGATATATTTGAAGCACCATGATTCATGACAAATTGGTGTGACCTTCTCTTTGCTTAAAGAGTAGCAGAAAAGGCAGATGGTGAGTGACCTACCTAGAAAATGGAATCAGATGAATGTGTGGTGAGGAAATATAGTTTCTACTTTGAACTATAAGCCCTGGTTATCACAGTGGTAACTGAAAGATGCATGCTCCATCTGTACCCCAGCAGGAAAGGTAGCATTTCATTAGGAAGTAGTTTCTTTTTGTTGCTATTTGGAGAGAGGAGGCATTTCAAGATACACCATTAGGACGTGTTTTGGATTGTTTTGAGAAACAAAACAGAATACTCACTTGGTATGAGGAAGCTTTGCATTCAGATTCTACTTCTGACGTTTGCATAAGGCACAGCTTCTCTTTTCCTCAGTTTCCCCATCTGTAACTTGAGTAGGTTTGGCTTGATGGCCTCTATCATCCCTTCTAGTTCTAAATCCATGATACTACGTCAGACTTTCTAGCTGGATGACCATAGACATGTCACATACCCTCCGTGAGCCTCAGTGTCTCTATATATGAAAAGGAGAATAATGATACTTGTAGAATTTATCTCACAGAATTGTTATGAGTCTTGAATGAGACAATGTATATAACAGTGTTTTAGAACTAGAAAGAGCTACATAAATGTCAGTAATAATTCCTTTGGAGAATGTTTTCCTGACGTGAAGTTACACAGAATCTCACAGAATCACCTCACAGGACTTCTAATCCAACCAGTCATGGAGCAAGAATAGTTTCTACAATATGCCTAACAAGTTTAACCTTTTCTTGAAGACTTCTAATGATATAGAAGTTATAGCCTCTGGGAAGCAAACTCAATTGTTGATGGACAGCTCTAATTGTTAAGAAGTTTTTGTTTGATTTTGTTTTCTTTTCTACAAGCCTAAATCTGACTCTGCAACTTTCACCCACTAGTCCTAATTCTTACCTCTAGGGCCAAGCTGGACAAATATAATCCATCTGAAATGCAACCCTTTAAATATTTGAAAATGGTTAACACTCTCCCATCCAAAATCTGCTCCAATCTGAACATCACTGATTCCTTGAACCAATCCCCTTGAACCAGAGCCTCAAACTTCACCGTCCTGGTTGTATTCTCCTGGATAGACTTGGATTTTCAATGCTCACCCTAAAGTGTGGCACCTAAAGCTGAAAGTAGTTCTCCTAGTAGGGTCTGGAGAGGGCAAATTCCAATAATTTTAGTTCTTTTGGACAACAAAATGCTGAAGCCTAATATGCCATTATCTTTCTCATTCTTGAAGTTTACTCGTGTTATTTTGTAATACAGTAACCTCCATCTATACACACACACACACACACACACACACACACACACACACCAATATAGTCCAAGGTGTACATGTCAAACAGGTTAGCTTGGTACCATGGATAGCTACAGTTTTAGGTTTACAAAAGGATACTCTTAGAATAAATCCATGAGTTCTGGATTTAATGTCATATAACCTGGGTCTTGAAGCTCTACCATTTATTACTTTGTGACCTGAACCCAGTAAATTAATCTCTCACCATTAATTTCCTTAAATGTAAAATGAAGAGGGTGGACTAGATGGTTTTTAACGTCTCTCCAAACTCTCTAAATCTGCAGTCCTACAACTGAACACCTATTAAAATGCCTTTGACTTGATAGCTTCAGGCCAGGTTCAAGAAGGAGTGAAGAAGATGCCAAAATGCCATTAAATTGTATTGATTTTTAACACTGGACTCATTTTTGAAGAGGGAGAGAAATGTAAAGGTCAAATAATCTTTCCAAACGAAATGTACAGATGCCTCCAAAAAGTGTGTGGTGGATTTGAGTTGGGGGAGAGAAAGACAGAGACAGACAGAGACATACAGAGACAGAGACAGAGACAGAGACAGAAAGACAGAGACAGAGAGGGAGACAGAGAGAGAGAAGTGAGAAGGAGAGAGGGAGAAAAAGTCAACTAAACTCTTTCCTCCCAAAGAAGTCTGATTTCAGAGTATACCTACTTAGAATAATGTTACTCTCTATCTTTCTATAGCCAACTATCATGTGATTTTACCTCAAAAATGTGTTTTAGTGGAAACTGATTCATGTAGTATGATTTACCATTTCATTTAATTATAACATATAATTATAACAATTATAATTTTAAATAACATTTAAATTAGCCCTAAGACTTGTAACTTGTGGAATCAGAATCTCAAATTTCCCATCACTGAGAGGGTCTTCAAACAGATGAGATTACTTTTTCCAGGTATATGTATATTTCCATTTTTATTTTTTTTAATTTCTTTATTAACTTTTGTTCATTTTTAGTTTACATCATTCATTTCCACAATATTTTGAGTTACAAATTTTCTCCCCATCTTTCCCCTACCCAACACCCCCAAAACAGTGATCCCACTGTATATCCCCTTCTCCAATCTACTCTCTCCTATATCCTCCTCCATCACCCCTCTGACTTTCTGGAAGTGCAAGATGGATCTCCCTACCCCAGTACCTGTATATCTTATTACCCAGTTGCATGTAAATAATAATAATAATTTTTTTTTAACATTTGATTTTATAACTTTAAATTCTAGATTCTTTCCCTTCCTCCCCTGTCACCCACCCCCACTGGAAAGACAAGCAATTCAAAACAGGTTGTACATGTGTAGTTACTCAGAACATCTCCACAATAGACATACTGTGAAAGACTGATTATATTTCCCTCCTTCCTATCCAGCCCCTACTTGTTCTATTCTCTACTTTGTCCCTGTCTCTTTACAGAAGTGTGTCCTTCTAACAACCCTCCCCCCCAACCTGCCCTCCCCTCCATCATCCCCCCTCTCACTCCCTTCCCCCCATTCTCCTGAAGGGCAAGACAAGCAATTTAGAATGTATGTCATTCCTTCCCTAAGCAAAATTCAATGAGAGTAAGGTTGACCCTTTCCCTTTTGCCTTCCTGTTTTTCCCCTCCATTGTAACAGTTATCCCTTGCCTCTTCTATATGAGGTGATTAACCCCATTCTGTCTCTCCCTGTC
>CM053585.1:329599431-329652769 GCA_028646515.1 Pseudochirops corinnae | reverse complement strand
CTATGTGTCTATGTATCTATCTATGTATGCATTATGTATGTATGTATGTATGTATCTATTTATCTATCCATCTATGTATCTATGTATCTATGTATCTATCTACGTATCTATGTATCTATCTATCTATCTATGTTATCTATGTATATATGTATGTATTTATGTATCTATGTATCTATATATCTATCTATGTATCTATGTATCTATCTATCTGCTTATCTAGCTATCATTTATCTATCATCTGTCTATCCATCTGCTTACCTATCTCTATATTTTTTATCTATTTATCTCTATCCACCTTTCTCTCTCTCTCTCTCTCTCTCTCTCTCTCTCTCTCTCTCTCTCTCTACCTCCCCCTCCCCCCCACCCTGAGATCCCTATGATCTCTTGAGATTAGAATCCCAACTTTTCAGTCTGGCATTTAAATCTCATGACCTGTCATACTGGCTTACTTATTTCTTACACACAACACTCTATTTCCCATCTCCAGGCTATTTCCCTGGCTCTCTCCTGCCCAGAATACTTTCATTCCTCACTAGCAATGCTTGGAATCCCCAGTTTCCTTTAAGACTCAATTCCAGTGTCACCCTCTACATATAACTTTTCCCAAGATCTCAAGGTGCTTTTCATGCCTTTTCTTCAAAAAAGACCTCATATTCATTTTCTGTGTATTCTTGGTATAATTATATACGTACATGTTATCTCCCCCAATAGAGTGGAATTTCCTTGAGGGCAAGGTCTGGCTCATTTTTGTATTCATATTCACAGTGATCATTACAGTGCTTGACACATTGTAGGGACTTAATCAATTCTTGTTGATTGATTGATTGACAAGAGCCACAGAGCATGGGAAGGATTAGAGGGCTTGGGATTTGTATCAATCTAAGGAACTTCCAAATGAATTAAATCATAGAACCATTTGGGTATTAAAGTACTGACCATATGCCAGGCACCAAGAAAATAAAGACAAAGTATCCCATTATCCAAATTATCCCAGAGTAATGGGGGATTGGCCAGTATTTGGGTTTGTGAACCCAGAGGTTATACTGCTCGGGTTCTTAAATATCTTACTTAAGTATCTTTTGGGTCCTACTGAGTGAAGAGTGGATGGCTGGGTATATAGAACATATGAAGAACAGTAAATACAAAGAAATTTGAGGAAGGAGAAAGCTCTAACAACTGAAGGGATCAGGAAGGACCCTTTGCAGAAAATAGCACTTTAGTTGAGCCTTGAAAGAAGATAAAATCTTTGAAAGCCAGTCATAAGGAGGAGGCAGTGCATTCTAGATAAAGGAAATAGGAGACAATCTTCACCCTAAAAATCTGACTAATTCGGCCACAAAATCTAAGTATATAAGATATTTGGGGGGACAAATGCAAAGCCAGGTATAATTCATTTGAATAGTAATATTAACTCTGGAGGATAGTGGGGTAGACCATATATTTCTGACCATAAGATCATACTGGAAAAGACCTTACAGGCCATCTGGTCCACTCCTTCCCCTTCCTTTTTCAAGTGTGCAAACTGATATCTAGAGAGGTTCAATGACTTTTCTAAGGTTATACAGCTAGTTAGTATAAGAGGTAGAATTTGAACCCAGATCCTGGGTGTCCAAAGAAAGTGATCTGGTCAATTTTGCCTCCTTTTGACTATTTTCCTTTTATTCATTCCTAAATCATAGAGTGTTACAAAGTGAGTCAAATCCTCTCTGCAAATGTTCCCTTTTGTTACCAAGTAAATTGTTTTGTTACCAAGTACAACGAGGTAGGTACAGCTGAACTTGGTCTTTATTTCATTGTTTTGAACATGAAATGGAAAAAAAAAAACAACAAAACCAAAATGAAATACATACCAAAGCAGAAGTGATCAATAATAATGAAAATAACTAACCTTTATAGAGCAATTAAGGTTGTCAAAGCACTTCACATCTTTTGTTTTATTTCATCCTCACAATAGCTCTGTTAAGTGCCTGAGGCAGGATTCAAACCCAGGCCTTCCTGACTCCAAGTCCCTTATTTTGTTCACTACAACATTATGAGCTATAAGGTGAGATCATCCTCAAAGGAAAGTACATGGTGCAACAGAAGATGGCCTGGGTTAGTGAAGAGAATACCAGCTGGAACTTGGTGGGCCTGGACTGTTGTCCTGGCTCTCTGCCATTAGCCAGTTGCGTGACCTTGGGCAAATCATGTCACCTTCTAGGTCTTAGTTTCATCATTTGTAAAATGAAAGTATTGGATTAGATGTTTTTTAAAGGCCTTTTCAGCTCAAAAATTTTATGCTTCTAAATGATAGGCTACTCCATTTACATTGGAAAGCTGACTCATTTAAAACACACTGCCTGGCAAGCTTTAAATAGGCTCTTCATCTCTATATAAAGTCACAGAATTTTGCAAAGCTCCATGAGCCTTAGCCCTTATATTTGGTAGTGAAAATTATTTTATTTTCTGTAAGCAAAGTGTATGTCTCCTTTTGTAAGACATGGACTATGGTGGCTGAGCAATTTGATCTTGAGATTGAGAAAAATGATTTTTTTCCCAAGAGTTTCTGTGGCTAGAAGAGGTGATTCCTGAGCCCTGTTCTTCTGTTTATCACATGTCAACTGATGGCTAGGCTGGGAATATGACACACACAAACATATGGTCCACAAGTCCTAACTGAGGGGAACTATTCACCATGGACACCAGCTCAAGAAGCTTCTCAGTGGCAGAGAATGGGGGTACTTCTCTCCTTCTGTAGAATGAATTATATAGCAGATGAAAAATCCTTCCTTCATCTGATTTTCTGTGGAATGCTTTGAATATTTGTCTTTCCAATTCCTGTGACCAAGTTCTCCATACTCAATGATCCATGAACTCAAAAAAATTTATGGAAATAAAGCACACAGTATAATCCTTGATGCAGATCTCTCTTTCATCTTTTATCTATAATCTGTCTCTCATCTCATGTCCTCTCTCTCTGTCTCTCTATGTCTCTCTCCTTTGTCTCTCTCCCAACTTCTTCTCTCCCCTTCTTCTCCCTCCTCTCTCCCTCCCTCCCTCCTTCCCTCCCTTCCTTCCTTCCTTCCTTCTTTCCTTCCTTCCTTCCTTCCTTTTTTCCTTTTTTCTTTCTCACTTCCTTCCTCCATTCTTTCTTTCTCACTTCCCTCACTCCCTCTCTCCCTTCTTCCTCTCCCTACATCCCCATCATTTCTTTTTCTTTAAATGTGGATCTCCCTATCATATAGGGTGGAAGTGTAGAGGCTACTCCTATATCCCATACAACTCTAATCAGTATGGGGAATTTGACCAACCCCATTTCTGATCTAGGCTTGTTTGTCCTCCTTAGGCAAGTTGGTAGCTTCTCACTCCTGGAATCTCACCACATTAATGCTATACTCTGCAGCCCCCTGCTTGGTTTAGCCCAGTGAAGTTTGGGACCCCCAAAACCAGGAGATCTGCCAGCCCATGTCTTCCTATTGGCAGTTATCACAGGCATACACCACCAATCCATTAAGATACTTAAGATGAAAGAGGGATCTGCATCAAGGATTATATTGTGTGCTTTATTTCCATAAATTCTTTTGAGTTCATGGGTCATTGAGTATGGAGAACTTGGTCACAGGAATTGGAAAGACAAATACACCACCTAAGCATCAAGTTGGTCAGAGCTTTCAAAGGGCAAATGTAGGGTTATCATAAACATGATCCAAGCTTTGAGTAGTAGCAATATCAAAACAATCAGGTTTATCCAAGGCACGATGATTGCTAATTGAAACTTGTCTTGACTCTTTGAGGTAATGAAATTAAACCTAAGTGCTCTCTGGACAGTGCAGAAACAGCTCAGGCTGAGTATAGAGGACAAGGGTATGGGTTGCTAGCCAGGGCTGTTTCCCAATAACAGACCATTTGCTCCTTCTTGGCCTGTACTTACTCATATCTAATAGCTATTACTATGCTCCAGATCTAATGCTGAGATGCAATTAGAGAAATAGCCATCCCAAATTGAAGTGGTGTCAGGGCCAGAGAGGCAGCAGCAGTAGGCTGTGGTCTAGGATTGCTGCCCATCCTTGGCAAGAAGGGAAAGGGCAAACTGGGAAAGAAGAAGAGTATGAGAGTAGCAGGTGTGCTAAAAGGGAAGAAATTGCCAAGTAAGGCAAAACGGTGGAGACCCTCTCTCCCTTTAAAATGTAGCTCAGCACTATCTTCTGCATGAAGCCTTTCTTGATCCCTCCGAATACGGGGGAAGAGGGTGGCCTAGGGCCCTCCTTCTAAAGCTACTTTGTCTACGTACATATGTGTGCATAAGTATACAGATAGATTTTATATTTGTGTTATATTTATTTTTTATATATATATATATATATATATATATATATATATATGCTAATATCTCCCTCATTAAAATGTGAGTTCCTTCTGAGTAGTGATTGCTTCATTTCCCCACCTCCTAGAACAATGCCTGACACATAGTAGGGACTTAATAAATATCTGTTGATCAATTGGTTCCTTGATTGAATTATAGCCACAGTGAGGGAGGAACAAACTATGTAGAAGTCTGTTTTTTTGGAAGTAGATAGTTTCCTTTGCAGAAACATAAATGAGGTAACTTTATGCACTGGAAAGAGGGCTAGATTTAGGTTTTCTACCAGGGAGAACAATTTCTTCCTTCTTAGTGAAGGATATTGGAAAGAATACTACCTCTGGAGTCAGAGGACCTCAGCTCAAATTCTGCTTTTGATACTTATTACCTTTATGACCTTGGGTAAGTTGCTTAAGGGGCAGCTAGATGGTGCAGTGAATGGTGTAGAGTGACAGACCTAAGGTTAGGAAGACTCACCTTTCTGAGTTCAAATCCTGCCTCAAACACTTACTAGTTTTGTGACTGTGGTCAAGTCACTTAACCCTGCTTGCCTGTTTCTCATCTATAAAATGAGCTGGAGAAGGAAATGGCAAACCAATGCACTATCTGTGCAGAGAAAACCCCAAATGGGGTCATGAATAGTCTGAAACAACAGAATAACAACAAATCTATGTAACTTCCCTGGCCTCAGGTTTCAGTTTTCTAATTTATGAAATGAAGAGGCTGGAGAAGATGACCTTGAAAATCCCTCCTAGCTCTATATCTGATATTTTAAGCTTATGAAAATGACAGTGACCTTTGCTTTATTATGATGGCCTAGAACACATAGGGTGATGTGCCTCTATTGCAGAGAGAAATATTGAGAGGCAGACTCTAGGGCAAAAGGCACAGCAATGACCAGTCAGACACTGGGGGCTAGTTTCTAATTATTCCCTAGTATACTCACAAGGAAAAGGGTTATTTAAGGATACACCAGAGCCAGGCCTGAAGCTGATGATCATTAGGCTGGCCCATTTTTTCTTTTCAAATTTCTTTCTTTTAAAACATATAGATATATTTTGTTTTTGTGGCACCTACTTTCCCCATTGTATTGTATTCTTCTCCGCCACCAGAAAGTCACCCCTTATAATGAATAAAAAAGAGGAAGAAACCCAGTATAGACTTATGGAGCAGTGGGAGATAGAACATTGGAATTTGAGTAAAAGGTTTTGGGTTCTGCTACTTATTTCTTTTGTGACCTTAGGCAAGTCACTTCATTTCTGAGCTTTAGTTTTCTTACCTGTCAAATGAGGAGGTTAAGCTACAACTTCTCTGTCTTTTATAATTCTAAATCTATGATTCCAGTTCAGCAAAACTAGCCAACATATGGAAAAAAGTCTGGCATTGTATGCTATGTTCCATCCCCATCTATCACCTCGGCAAAGAGTTGCCATCTATCACTGCTCCTTTGAGGCCATATTTGGTCATTGTAACTTGCCAGCATTAAGTTTCAATCCAATTTAATCATGTTTCTTCTTTCCATTGTCTTTGTTTCAATCATTCTGTTTATTATTTTCCTGGTTGTGCTTGCTTACTTTGCTTTTGCATCAGTTCACATAAGTCTTCTGATACTTTTGTATATACATCATATTCACCATTCTTATAGGACAGTGATATTCCATAACATTTATGTCTGACAGCTAACCAATGTGACCCATTTAGTTCTTTTTGTTGGTTTGTTTGCTTTTGCAAGACAATTAGGGTTAAGTGACTTGCACAGGGTCTCACAGCTACTACGTTTTAAATGTCTGAGGTCACATTTGAACTCAGATCCTCCTGACTCCAGGGCCAGTGCTCTCTCTACTGTGCCAACTACCTGCCTTGATCTATTGAGTTCTAAAGAAAGAGGAGACTTTGCAACGTGATAGTGGTGAATTATGACTCAAGAGACTAGGATACAGCCATGAATCCAGGGGACTCTTTCAGTGGAGTGAGCTTGAGGCTCTATCTTCATCTACTCCTACATGAGAGTCATTCTAATTCTGACCTTTCCTTCCACAGACCTTGGATCTCAGGAAATTTGTCTTATATGTTTGTGTTGGGGTAACTGGAATGCCAAGTGTCCTCTTGATTATCATCTATTTGTGGGATGCTGTAGCAGGTAGGGCATAGTCTTGTCTTCTCAGATTAGAGGCAGCTGGGTGGCACAGTGCCCAGAATGCTCAGCCTGAAGTCAGTAAGAGCTGAGTTCAAATTGAGTTTCAGACACTGTGTGACTCCAGGCAAACCACTTAACCTTTGTCTCAGTTCCCTCAATTGTGAAATAGAAGTAATAACAGCACCTACCTCCTTGGGATGGATGAAATATTTATAAAGCACTTAGCACAGTGCCTGGCACACATTAGGTCCCTCATAAAAGCTTATTTTCTTCCCTTCTCCTACCTCAAAAGTGTTTGATTGCTAAGCTTCATCTTGCTATCGCTGAGAGACAGTGTAATAGCCACAGGTAACATATATTTATCAATTTAAAGTTTGCAACATTATCTCATTTGATCCTCACAACAAACCCTGTGAGCTAAGTGTTATTATTAACCCTCATTTGACAAATGAGGAAACTGAGGGTCACAGAGATGAAGGAACTTGCCTGGGATCACACAGCTGGTAAGTGTCTGAGTGAGAACTTGTCCTCAGGTCTTCTAGACTCCACATTCAGTATTCTGTCCACTGCACCGCCCAGCTGCCAGGGATGAACCAAGAAACAAATATTTATTAAGGTATCTGCTGGTGCCAGGCTCTGCTAAGAACTGACAAGATCAAGAAAGTAAAAAAAAAAAAAACTATCTCTTTCCTCAAAAAGCTTCCATTTTTATAGAGAAGACAATGCAAAAATAGTTTTATTAAACTAATTAAATTAAGTTAATTAAATTATATTAATTATGAATAAGATCTCTGTTTAGAGTTAGTCTGCAAGGGTATGGGAGCTAAAGCACGTACCAATTCAAAATTGAGCTGCCTCATTAGGTAGTGAATTCCCCACTTGGGACATGTTGGAGCAAGGCTAGATGACTAGTTATTAGATATGTCGTAGAGAGGAATGAAGCCTCTGTCAGGAGTTAGATGAGATGGCCTTTCATAATTCCATCAGAATTATAAAGCACACTTAGTCTCACAATCTTATCTTTTGCAGCTGTCTGGGGCAGTGCAGAATCTAATATCATGATGCACCTTGAAACCACACAGCACATCAATAAGTTCAGTCCACTAGTGATGCCTAATCAGAGTCAATAACCACAGATAGCATTCTAGGTCATTGAGTATGGTCCCAGGTTATCCCAGTTTAAAATGTGTTGTATAAACTCCTTCATAAAGAAGCAGGACTGAGCCACCTTTGTATCTTTTTTCTTTTAATAAGCTGCCCCTTCCTTCCTTCGTTCCTTCCTTCCCTCCTTCCTTCCCTCCTTTCTTTCTTTCTTTCTTTCTTTCTTTCTTTCTTTCTTTCTTTCTTCATTTTTCTTTTTAATTTTTCATTGACTTCATTATAAAGGAACTTTGAACATTTTAAAGAGTCCTTTATCTTCTGGGAGGACAGAACAGGTATTTTCCAGGGCTCCTGCTTACAAAGCATCATTCATTTTGATATCTCTGTTTTAAGACCTGCCATATTATATCAGACTCAAAGTGATTCCTTTGATTTCTTTTGTTTTGGAATCAAAATAAGGCCATTGAGTAATTTGGACATCTTTGCTGTTCCTAAAGAAGAGACTAGAATAGCTGAGTGGAAGTCATGTTTGAGGAATGATTCTTCAGATACTTACTAGTTGTGTGACCATGGGCAAGTTACTTGACATCACTTTGCTCATTCACAAAACAGGGATAAAAATAGGCCCCACCTCCCAGGGTTGCTGCGAGGATTAACTGTGATACCAGCAAAGTGCTTTGTAAATGCGAAAAAAGCCATATCCATGCTAGCTATAACTGAAGCTATCAACTATGGTCTATGGTTATGAGCCTAGATGTGAAACTGCCTGTGAGTTGTATTTTTTTTTTTTTTGAGGAAATGACTATAAGTTACTATGAACTCCAATGATGATGTGATTTCATTCAGCTTCCCACTCCTAGAATGTGGTTATTGTTGGTCATCCTTCATTTTTCATAAAAGATCAATGATATCTTGGGGTGGCATCTTGACTTGTGTGTGAATTGGATGGAAGTGAGGTAGAACTGTACTCACTCTCACATCAGCCTCATGCTTCTTTAGAGAATCACCAAAGACTAATGGTAAGACAAAAGTGAAGATGACTGAGAATGGCCCTGGATACAGTGACCAATGTTAGCTTCTTCAGTGTCTGACCAAGCTCTAAATGCTCCACAATGCCTGTTTCAGTCACCTTCATGACCATTGAAACACATTCTTCTCATCTGCCTATTTCATCAGTGTAAGTCTTTACATGTTTGGAATAGACATCGCCCTAACTCACTGACAGATTTGAGGCTTGTTGGTTACCCTCAGCCTGGTTTAGCCTGCTTGCTGAGACAGTTTTACTGGAGTGTGGCCACTGTGCATGCTATCACTTCTTAGAGTCACAAGTGAGAGTCGAGTGAAGGTGAAGCCCTGGCAAGGCCTCAGCAAGCACTCACACCAGAGATGGTAGTCCTCCATGAACACTCATATACTCTGCCAAATTCTACATGACTGATAGTAGAACAGAAGTAATCATGGAATGTGCCAAAGACTGGAAGGGAGTAAAGCTAAGGGGGATTGGCAATCATGGAGATTAAAGTTCCATTGGATCCAGGCAAAGCGATCCAAGCTGACTTCCCAAAAACAGAAATTTTAGAGTAGATGATAAGAAGTCTAGTTTTCTGAGTTCAAATGAAAAGTTAGGGTCTGAGAAGATCATAGGATTGTAAAGTTAAAGCTGGACCATAAGCCATGTAACTCAATCCCCTCCTTTTATAACTAAGTCCTGGGAGCAAGGCCCAGAAAGGAGAAGACACTTGCCCAAAATTATACAGTTAGTAAGGGCAAGAGGCAGGATTTGAACCCAATATAGTTCACATTTACATAGTGTTTTAAGGTTTGCAAAGCACTTTAATACATAATCTCATTTGATTCATACAAACATCTATGAGAAGGGTGTTTATTTTATCCCAGTTTTATTGACGAGGGCACAGAGATTCATAAAGTTTAAGTGACTCATCTCTGGTCACACAGGTTATAAGCTTTTCAATCAATCAATCAATAAACATTTGTCAAGCATCTATTCTATGCCAGTAACTATACTCAGTGTTGTGGACATGAAAGAAGGCAAAAGACAGTTCCTTCCTCAAGAAGCTTACAATCTAAGGGAAGAAACAACGCGCAAACAAATAAAAGTAAAACAGGCTATATACAGGATAAATGGTGAATAATTAATAGGGGGAAGGTACTGGAATTAAGAGGGGTTGGGGAAGGCTTCTTGTAGAAGGTGGGCTTTTAATTAGGACCTAAAGGAAGCCAGAGAGGTCAGTTGTTAGAGCCTAGGAGGGAGAGCATTCCAGGGGAATAGCCAGAGAAAATATGTAGATCTGAGAGATGGAACGACTCGTGCGTAGAACATCCAGGAGACCAATGTCACTGAATTGAAGAGTATGTAGAGGGGACTAAGGTATAAGAAAACTGCACAGATGGGAGGGGGCTAGGTTGTGAAGGGCTTTGAATGCCAAGCAGAGCATTTTGTATTTGTTCCTGGAGGAAATAGAGAGCAGCCACTAAAATTTATTGAATAGGGAGGTGACATGCTTGGACATGTGTTTAAATAAAATTACTGTAGTGTCTGGATGGAGGATGTACTGTAGTGAGTAGAGACTTGAGTCAGGCAGACTCCCAGGATGTTATTGGAATAATCAATGCATGAAGTAATGAGGTCATGTGCTATAGTGGTAGCACTGTCAGAGGAGAGAAGTGGCCATATTCAAGATGTTGAGAAGGTGAAACTGACAGGCCTTGCCAACAGCTTGGATGTGGGGGGTGGGTGGGGGTAGAGAGGGTGTGGTAAGAGGGAATAAGGAGTCCAGCATGCCTCCTGTGTTTTGAATCTAAGGAAATGGGAGGACAGTTTTGCTCTCCAGAGTAATAGGAAAGGTAGGAGGGGAGAGAGTTTGGAGCAAAGATAATGAGTTCCATTTTGGACATATTGAGTTTAAGACACCTACCGGACATCCGATTCAAGATTCCTGAAAGGCAATTAGAGAGGACAGATTGGAGGTCAGTAGAGATATTGGAACAAGAAAGGTTTGAGAATCTTTAGCACAGAGATGGTAATCCATGGGAGCTGATGAAATCACCAATTGAAATAATCCTGAGTGAGAAGAGAAGAGGATCCAGGACAGAATCCTGAGGGATACCTATGGTATGATCTAGAGGAAATTTGAACTTAGGTCTTTCTAATTCTAAGTTCACTGCTCTATCTACTAGGCAATAATACTGCTTCTACCATGCTGAGGAGGAACAAATTAGGTTTCTCTAGGAAGGTTAAGGCAAGCAAAGATATTTCACTCCTTGCCCTCCCCACCCCCATTCCACCCAAGTCTTCTCCAGGCTAAACCTTCAATTATTTCAAGAGATGATTATGCGACATGATCTCTAGGTCCTTGACCTACTTGCCAGTTACCAAAACAGTTAACTTTTCAATGTTCTTCCTAAAGTGAGGTCTCCAGAAATGAACCCAAAAGTCCTTGTATAGTTGGGTCATCCACCTCCCAGGTTCTGAACATTGTCTCTTAATAAAGCCTAACATAACATTAACTTTTTTTGGCTTCCATGTCATCTTTGTTGACTCAATCCACTAAAACCTTTAGGTCTTTTGTTCACACAAGCTCATGTCTAATCTTCCTTCCTCCCACCTGTAGTCATGGAGCTTATTAAATTATGTCCTTAGAGAAAAAAAAAATTACTTCAATGAATTAAAGTGGAAAATTGATAGTGATCAGTCCCAAAGCAGGTTGGATATCATAGTAAATCATTAGCATTGTAATATTTCAAAACACATTATCTCTTTTGTAATTTTTTGTCCTTCTTCTAATTACCCTCATAAATTTTCCCTGATCCCTTTATCTTGGGGAATTTCCTATCCCATGTGTGTAACTCTCTTCTGCTTGGTACCCTATCATATTTAAGAGAGCTGAACAATAACATCATACTTCTCTAGTTAGTCATTTACATATCACAAACGATTGAAGAAAAAACCCACAAGCATGTATAAAGCACCTACTTTGTGTAAGGCATTGTGCCACTTGCTAAGAATGGAAACTATGTATCTATGTATATATACATGTGCACATCTATGTATATGTATGTACACACATCCATACACACCTATGTATAAATACATAAATAAACATAGATGTGTATATACACACATACATATACATAGGTGTGTAAGTATGTATTCCTAGTGCTTAAAGGAGAACTTAAACTTTGGTAGCAAGTCATATGACATACTTATGTAGGTATAATATTAGATAAAAAGTAATGTGAATAAAGAGTGGACCAGAAAAATTTAGGAAAATTTGGGGCAACAACAGAGACTTTTAGGGGGATCAGGTAAGGGCTTAGAGAGGAGAGGCACATGATCTAAGTCATAGAAGGAAAAGAGGGATTTGGGGAAGAATGGACAAGAAGTGCACTCCAACCAATGGTATATGTTGGGATCACATTTAGTAATCCAGTTTGACAAATAGATTGGAAGAAGGACAAGGGAAGGGGAATTTGATATAAAGTGGATTAGAGATAGATTGTAGAGAGCCACAAATATCACAGTCTTTGTAACTGACAAACAGGATACTTTACTACTGTTATCTGTGAAATGTCAAGTGAATGAGAGGAAGACACAATATCTTGGGTAGATACTTGGTGGGATATCTTGTAAAAGGCATAGTTTTAGTGAGGAAATCACAGAACTATTAGAAAGCCTTTGGGGTTTTTTGAACAGGGGAGTGACATGGTAAGATCAGTGTCTAAGGAAGTTAATTTTGACCACTGTGTGGAGTGTAGACTGGAGAGGGGAAGAGACTGGAAGCAGGGAGACCAGTTAGGTATTTTATAGTGTATCTAATTTTTTTGTATTATATTTGTATTGTAGTTGAAGGGCTAGAACTGGTCTTGGCAATGCAAATGAAGAGAAGAGGATGGAAGCAAGAGTAGTCCTAAAAGTAGCATCATGAAGATTTGACAACTAATGGCATATGGGAGGGGGATAGTAGGAAGAAAGCAAAATTGAAGGTGACTCTAAGGTTTCAAGTCTGAGTGATGGGGAGGTTGGCGGTGCCCTCAACAGATATAGGAGCCTTGTGTGAACATTCCTAAAATATGACACTTACTTATGCAATGAATTACATAAAACAAATTAGTTCCCAACTTCTCCAATTTTGTATCTCTAAAATTTAGCATAAGAACAATTAAAAGGGACTCTTATACTTGCATCTAGGCATTTTCTCCTTGCCTTTCTGTGTTGTTAGTTTTATTCCTCTATATGTAATGTTGCAATGCCTTCTACTCCTCCCTCAGCTCTAATCTTAGAAGGATCTGACACCTAAGAGCATTAGGATTCATCTATAAACCTGGGGATTGGCGCATAATGCAGTTAATCAGCATCATAGCACCCTCCTTCTGTGAGACTGTTCAAAACAGAAGTCAATTCCAGGGAGGACCCAGTCCTGTAGAACAGATAAATGCATCCCCAAATGTGTGTGTGTGTGTGTGTGTGTGTGTGTGTGTGTCTTGGGAGGGGGAGACTCTGACAAATACAAAATGCACAGGTCTCTCCAAAAGAAAAAAAATGGGACACATTTATCTACAAAGATAGATGGGAAAGGGATCAGGCACAAAACAGAAGGAGACTAAACTGCCAGAGATTGTGGTTGAGTTGAGAGACTGCCTGCCTCATCAGTACTCAGACAAATGCTCTAAAATACTCTCCTAACTGAGAGGGGGGCAGGGAGAGGGAGAACAACTAGTGAACCCTTGAGCCTTCCACTTCTGGCTATGCTCTTCTACTGGTTGCATAAGTCTTACTGGAAGGGTAATACCACATCTAATTATTGCAACTGTCAAAGGTTATCCATTATTGAGAAACATGTGAGATTTCTTATGGTTCCCTAAGTCCAAATGGATCAGCACCACGGATAGCCCCCATGTCTTGCCAATTCCCCTCAACACATTCCTTTACATGTTAATTTCTCTAATTTGCCTTTATAAATTATATCCCTGGCATTGTTCCAGGACATAATTGGGTTTTCTTTTTAAGATGGAAGAAGCATTGGGCAGGCCATGACTTACATGGGTCAATATAATACAACTGAAATAGCAGATATAGTAGAAAGGACCCTCAATTTAAAATCAGAGGCCCTGGTTTGGAATACTAGTTTTGCCACTTTACTGCCTGTGTGACTTTGAATATCAAGTTATCTCTCAGTGTCCTCATACATAAAATGAAGCATTCAACTAGATTATTTCTCAGGTGTCTTCCATTTATAAATCCAGAAACCTTCTTAGACATTATTGCCGAGCTTTGGATATGCCTAACTGAGTCCTAGTGACTGGGGTTAGGGCTTATAATGCTATTGTACACTCTGATTCCTATGCAGGATAGCATAGGATCAAAGGATCATCAATTTAGAATTGAAAGCATCCTTATAGATTATCTGGCATGAAATCTCATTTTACAGATGAGGTGAAGTGATCTGCCCAGGGTCCAACAGGTAATTCATGTTAGAGATAGAATTTGAATTCAAGGTTTATGACCTCAGCTCTAGCACTCTTTTCACTGCACTACATGCAAAACTTGGGTAATACATCTACTCTAGGTATCTAGTGATTCTCCTCTCACTCGCACCCAGTTTATACTTGACTTTAGGTCCAGTATATAGGTCCATTGTCCCCTTTTTTCCTCTCTTGGTACCCTGGATTCTTATGCAGCCCCTGTTGACCTTAACCCTTTGTTGACTTTATTTACTGCGGCTGGTCACTAATTCCTCACCTCACATGGCAGGGAGATAGGACACCAGAAGCTCATGTCCAATCATCCAATTATACATGGGATCACCACCATCACTATCAACTATCAAAGCTGTCTTTGCCATTTAAATAGTGCTTTGATGTTTGCAAAGCTCTTTATATACACTGTCTCATTTAACTCCTAAATAACCCTGTAAGGAAGGTAATTGTCCCCATATGGGGTAAGGGAGGGCAGCTAGGTGGTGCAGTGAAGAGAGTGCTGAACCTGGAGTCAGGAAGACTCCATCTTCCTGAGTTCAAATCCAGCCTTAGATACTTACTAGCTGTGTGACCCTGGGCAAATCACTCAACCCTGTTTGCCTCAGTTTTACCACTTCAGTATCTTTGCCAAGAAAACCCCCAGTAGGGTCATGAAGAGTAAGACATGATTGAAAAAAATTGAACAATGACAACAATAATCCCCATACCATAAAAGAGTAAATTAACTTGCCCAAGTTCACACACTTAGACTTAAGCTAGGGTGCTGTGAGGTTAGCACTGTATGCATTAGTGGTGTCAAACTCAAATAGAAACTGGAGCCATTTATTTGTGTATAAAGATCCCTGTAGACTGCATGTTGATTTAGAAAACCACGTATTAACATTATCTATATTTTATTGTATTTTTGTTTATTTTGTTAAATATTTTCCAATCATATATTCATCTTGCAATTGAGAGTGCTTGAGAAGGGAGCTGTCTTACTCATGATCACATAGGGAAGAAGTAATAGAGCCAGTGATATTTAAGCTAGGTCTCTGGTGCCAAATTCAATACTCTTGCCCTGATAAATGAATGAACAAGCAAATGAATGTACAAAAATATAAATGAATGAATGAGTGAGTAAATGAATGAATAGATGAACAAGCAAATGAATGAATGGACAAAATACAAATGAATGAGTGAGTGAAGGAATGAATGAATGAACAAGTGAATGAATGAACAAAAATATAAAAGAATGAATGAATGAATAAATAAATGGATGAAAAATAAATAAGCGAATAAATATCTTCATAAGACTTTTATCAAACACTGCTGGGGATATAGCGTCTATTGCTTGTGGTTGGCACTGAGTCACTGTTGTGCAATTTGTTTGCAACTCCGGAGATTTTCCTTACCTATGGATTTTTCTTGCCTGGATTCTTCCAATGAATATATTGTATTTTAAATTTTTCAAGTGACCTTATATGTATTATCTCATCTGAGCCTTACAAACTGCCTGTGAAGTAGAAAGCAGTTGTTATTATCCCCTTATGACAGACGAGGAAGTTGAGGCTCAGAGAGGTTGACTGATATGCCTGTGTTCCCAGACTTTAGGCCTTTCTAACTCCAATTTCAGCAATCTTTCCATTTTGATAGAGTTCCTCCTTTTGAATGCTTAGAATCATGTATCTAAATCTGTAAGGAACCTATAATGCCAACTAGCTGAATCCTTTCCTTTTATACGAGGAAGAAACTGAGACCCAGGGAGAGGAAATGATTTGGCCAAGGTGACACAGGTAATGTCAGAGGTGATTTCTCAAAGTCTATCATCTGAGGTCAGAATAGGTGCTCCTTCCATGATACGCTTCTGCCCCTCTAAAGCTCGCTATAAAGTTCCTGAGATGGGATGAGGAGCTGCTGTTTCCCTCACTGCTAACATATACTCTTACAACTGATGAGAGCTGCTTGTAGGTCATGTGGTATTGCTTCCTTCCTATAGATGGGACTATTGTAGGATGATGGGATCAAAAATTTAGAGGGGAAAGGGACCTTTGAGGATCAATATCCTCATTTGATTAAGAGTCTGAGGCCCAGGGTGGGAAAGTGACTTAGAATCAAGTAAGTTAATCTATGCAAAGTGCTTTACAAATTAGATAAATGTTAGCTGTTATCAGGATCATTGATTTAGAGCGTGGAGAGATCTTGGAGACCATCTAGTCCAACTCCCTTAGATAGTAGGAAAGCCAGTCTCAGAGAGAGACAGAGAGACAGAAACAGGAGACACAGAGGCAGAGAAACGGAGAAACAGACAATGACACGGTGACAGACCAAGACACAGGAACAGACAGAGACACAGAGACAGAGAGAAGGAGAGGAAGGAAAGACAGATACAGAGAGAAAGAGAATGATAGGAAAGTGAGGTTAATCCACTTGCTCAAGGATGCATAGATAGTAAGTGACAGAACTGAGATTTGAACCCATCTCCTCTGACTTCAGAGTCAAAGTTCTTCCTATTATACCCCTTTGCCTAATCAGGCAACATTTTTCTTGAAGCATTATAGATCGAGTTTTTCTATGGCACAAAAGAAGTGAGATATCTTTGGGCACCCACTCAAGAGGGTGTTTCAGAAAGATGAAATAAAATTTGGGGTTTATGAGGACATAGGGTCAGCCAGGCACTCTTGAATGTTTATTGTTCTTTGTGTACTATTTAATGTGGCCATGTGAAGGCTCCTTGGTTGATAGCAAGCAGATGTTCTAGAAAGATTTTCTTAGTCATAGGAACAGATGAGTAGGAATGACATTTTCCTAATTTCCATTTCATACATTTCAGGGTGTGACGTTGGTGACTTCTGCTTTCATGCTGATGGTAATGTAATAAAATGGAATTAAATCAAATGAAGATCTCTCTCTTTCTCTGTCTCTCCTTTCTCATTCTCTTTCTCTCTGTCTCTCCTTTATCATTCTCTTTCTGTCTGTATCTGTCTCTCCTTCCTCTCCTTCTCTCTGTCTCTGTGTCTCTGTCTGTTCCTGTGTCTTGGTCTGTCACCGTGTCACTGTCTGTTTCTCCGTTTCTCTGTCTCTGTGTCTCCTGTTTCTGTCTCTCTGTCTCTCTCTGAGACTGGCTTCCTGCTATTTCCCCAAATGTTTTCTTTCAGTTTCCAAAGCAGACAGTGAAAGTCTCAAAACTGGAAGGGAGCTTTCAGATCTCCTGCCATCATTCAGATAAATCCAGGACTGGAGCACAGCTTCCAACCTCTTCTAATTTTAATGTGAACTCTCAGTTGGTTAGTTGTCAGAGCAAAGTTCAAGACATTATAAATACTCATTTATTCCTAGGCATAGTTGCTTGTGGTAGGATGAGAGGCTGCTTTTGCCTTGAGAAGATCAATCACATTTTTATGCATTTAGTAATGTCAGCCAGGGTTCAGGTTTGCCCACCCTGTATAGATGATAGCTGGGGTTAAGAAAAAAGTGAGCCTGTCCTAGCTCAGGAAGCAGGCTAAGTCTCTGTGTAGTCTTCCTGCCTACCTATCTTGTCATCTTTGCCCCAGCAGCTGTGTGCGCCTAACTAGGTTTTGCTAGTCTGATTTAAACCAAACTGGTCAGTGCATGACCAGATTGCACATAGCTAAAAAGTGGCATAGTGGAAAGGGGATGCTGGATCTGTGTTCAAATTCTGACTCTGATACAATATTAAATGTATGACCTTGGGAAAAGTATTGCAGATTGTTGGGATTCAGTTACCTCACCTATAAAAAGAGGACTAAAGCAGGTGATCTGTAAAGTCACTTTAGGTTCTAAATCTGTGAATCTTAAGAACTGTCATGATAGTCATTAGGAAGACATACCAAATGTTATTTATTTCTTAGAATCTTCAGAACTTAAATGAATACATTCTTTTAAATTGCATCTAGGTGACATAGTTGATAGAGTACTGGGCTTGAAGTCAGGAAGACATGAGTTTGAATTCAACCTCAGACACCTACGAGCTGTGTGACTCTGGGCAAGTCACTTAACTGCTGTCTGCCTCAGTTTCCTCACCTATAATATAAGGATAATAACATGAGGATAATAAATAAAGATCAGATGGGATAATATTTGTACAATAGTTAGTAGAGTGCCTGTCACCTAATGGTTTTATCTAAATGATAGCTGCAATAATAATAATAATCTTTTATTTTTTTAGTATTTTATTTTCCCTAGTTACATGTAAAAACAAATTTAATATTAATTTTTAAAACTTTGTGTTCCAACTTCTCTCCTTTCCTTCCTCCCTACTCCCTTTCATTGAGAAGACAAACAATTCCATATAGGTTATACATGTGTAGCCATGCAAAACATTTCCATATTAGGCATGTCGTTTAAGAAATGATAGACCAAAAAAAAAAAAAGACCCACAAGAAAAATAAAGTGAAAAAAGTATACTTCCATCTGTCTTCAGACATCATCAGTCCCTTCTTTAGGGGTGGATAGCATTTTTCATCTTAAGTCCTTCAGAGTTGTCTTGGATTATTGTATTGCTGAGAAGAGTTGTCATTCACAGTTGATCATCTTACGATATTGCTGTTACTTTGTATGTGTACATTTCACTTTGCATCTGCTCATGTAAGTCTTTCCAGTTTTTTCTGAGAACATCCTGCTCATCATTTCTTTACTTAAAAATTTTTTTTAGTATTTTACTTAATCATTGTTATTTACAACAACAATAGTGATGATGATGATAAACTCTAGCAACTCAGAAGGGATATGAGAAGTATGCTGGACTTGAAGTAAGCAGAGATCTGGGTTTGGATGTCACTTCTAACATTTATTAGCTGTGTGATTTAACATCTCTGAATCTCGGTTTTCTCATTTATTGAATGGAGATGAGATTAACTCTACTTTCTGTGTCCCAGGTTCATTTTGTTTCTCAAATGAGACAGTGGATATAAAGCACCTTGCTAACTTATGCATGTTACATAAATGCCAATTGTTTTAGGTACGATACAGCTGTTAGATTGTTTTCTCTCAACTTCTAGAGGAAAAAAAGAAACAACATTTCAAGTTTTCATAGTCCAGCCTCTTGGTGAATAGGTCAAGTGAAATAATACAAAGGGATTTTCTTTTGGGGAGGGTGGCAGAAGGGGGCAGATTGTGTGCATGTGCCACCTCCTACCTTTTCTTTGACTGTCATTCAACAATTGGGTTGTTCAGCAGTCTGAGGCTGTGGAGGAAACATCTTTTGGGGCTGTCAATTTCCTGGCATGTTTTGGTGCTTCAAATTAGCAGAGGAGATACTTGACTCTTGTGGAAAGCATCAGTGATGAGTTGGCATAAACAGAGCCAGCAATGGCAAAAACCCTGCCAGCCAGGACTTGATACACATACTTAGACAGGCACACACACACACACACACACACACACACACACACACACACAAATGGGCACATTTGCCCATATAATACACTTCTATGGACTTGCCCAGATACATCCATAATGACATGATTCTGGGCAAGTCACTTAATCTCTTGGCATCTTAGACAACATTTTAAGATTATAAGTGGCAAAGAAGGTGCCAACCCACCTTGGTAGAGGGATTATAATCATCTGGGGGTTCCCTACATCAAGGAAATCACAGTGCTGTTGCTATCCAGGTATTTTAATATGTAGACAGCACTATTTTTATTTGCACATATCATATAACATGGCATGCTCCTTGCAAACACATGCACATAATGCACATATATGCACGGCCAGAAGCATACAGAAAACACACATGTATATACATAGACACTGCACAAAGACATGCATGCACATGTATGTACATATACACAAGACACATACATATGCACACACATATTCAAACATACTCATACAGGAAAACATACAAAAGATGGTATTCAGGCAATACAGACATATACATATAGATACAATATACACATATTTACATTGTTCTTTTTGTACATTCATATCATATACATTCAATTGTGAGCTCACTAAAGGCAAGGACTTTTTTTCCCCCTTTCTTTGTATTTCCGGTACTTATCACAGTGCCTAGAACATAGTAGGTCCTTAATAAATGCTCATTGGCTTACTGACTGAAATATATACATGTTCATATGCATACACACAAACATTGGCCCCCATCCCCACCCAACTCCAGTTTAAGTTGCCAACATTTCAAAGGAAGACTTACCATATATAATTTAGATATTTTGAAAATCATTTTTTACCAAATATTATTTGGCTTAAAAAAAGTAATTACTTAGGCTTGAGAAAATACACGTCCATGTAACTAAGTTGAAATGCCATACAAAATAAGGACATAGACTGAATTTTTTTTTATTCAATTAGACTGAATTAAAAAAAGATTCTTGCTTGCTTTCAAAGCATCACCTGAAAATCAGTACTTCAGGGGAAGAGATAGCAAATGCTTGTTGATCGTTACGGAATTAAACATACCAAAAATATGAAGAAGCTCAAAACAAGAAAAAGAAATTCATTATAAAGTTTTTTTGTTCCAGTGAGTCACCTTATAACTCTTTATTCTGTTGTGAATTTGTGTTTGGTGAAGGGAAAGGTGAAATTTCGTATTCCTTGCATTTCACTCATGAGACAAGGAACACCTTTTGCCATGGACCATACTTTCCAAATTCAGTGACATTGTTAGAGATGGCAGGTATTGATCTGAATTTTTGGGCAGGCAGCCAGAAGAGGGAAATTTTTCCATCCTTGACAAAATAATTATGAAACCAGGAAGAAGAGGTGGCTCTTAGACACATAAACTGGTATACATGAGTACTGTCACATTCCCACTCATGAATAAAGATCAGGTCACTTGAATAAACCACTAGCAACAAACAGGTCTCAAGAATTTCTAAAGGTACATACATTCTGACTGTAAGAATTCAATGAATTTATGATTTTTTGGGGGTGAGAGGAAATACCCTTTTGGGGCATGATATCACATTCAGATTCTTGGGCATAGAGGAATGTCAAAGAACATTACCTGCCATAAGGCAGTTAAATCTACTGACACACAGAGTAAAACATTTTCATAGAGATCAAGAAATGGATGAATGCAGATCTTGGATATTGTTTTATTTATTTTTGAGAGACAGCATGGTGTACTAGGTAAAGTGGTAAACATAGAGTCTGGAGAAAAGAAACAAAGACACTATACACAATTTTTGTTGTTCAGCTTTTTCAGTTATGTCTGACTTTTGGTGACCTTATTTGGGGTTTTCTTGAGGCCAGATCTGAACTCAAGAAGACTCATCTTCCTGAGTTCAAGCCTGGAAGTTTATCCATTGTACTGCCTAGAGGCCATATTGTGCAATGTCTCTGGAAGACTCTGCACATACAGACAAAAACAAGATTCCCTGCCCTCATGGAGCTTATAGTGTATTGTAGGGTCACAAAGTGTAATGGAAGAGTTGACATCTGGGCTGAGCCTTGAAGGAAGATATTGATGCTAAAACTGGAGATGAAAGGGTGCATTGCATGGATATGGAGTGTATTAGTACATGGATGTGAGAGATTGTATGTCAAATTTGGACAGCAGCAAGAAGTCCAGAAGTCTAGTCTGGCTGTAATATTGAGTGCATGATGGGAAGTAATATAAAATCAAGGGGGAATGATATGTTATAGCCAGATGTCCAGTTGAAAATGCTATCAATGGGTAGAAAAGACTCCAGGCTGGAAGACTATAAAATGTCAAAACCTCCCTTTGGAGTGTATAATTAGACCAGGTAAATAAGAAAGAAATACAGACCTCTCTTCTCAATAAACTCCAACTTTTTGTGGTAAATGGAAAGAGTGCTGGACGTAGAGTCAGAGGGTTTGAGTTTGAATCTAGTCTGATGCTTACTATCTGTGTAACGTTGGGTAAATAACTTCATCTCTTAATGCCTCAGTTCTCTCCTCTGCACAATGAGAGACTGGTTCAGCTGGCCCTTCTGAGGCCCCAATGCAGCTCAAAATTTCAATTTCCTGGCCAGAGTAAATAGATTCTCTTAGATGGTAAAACATAGGGACCAAGGTTAGTGGAAGTTTCTTCCTCTCTCTTTATGCTGTTTGATCCTATTTGGAAGAACATCTTAACAAAGTCCCAAAGTCCAGCTCTCCCTGAAGTGGGAGCCCTGAAACCTAAATGACTCCCCACATTTTCCAGACCAATCCACACCTGTGCTATTACTGCAGTGGAGGAGGATGAGACATCATCTTGCATAGCAGAATGCAACTGACATGACCTCATTGTGATATGACTCATTGTGGAAAGACTCTACAAGTTAATAAAACTAAAAAGGGTCAAATTCTCTAGTGCAAAGTTAAAGATTTCTGTGTGTTGGAAGGAGAGATGATATTAATGGTGATGGATGAAAGCCGAAACATTTGAGCAAGCTAAATACTCCCCAATTTCTCATTTCAGATCGGATATGAATAATTGTCCTTAAAGCATTGCAATTGTAACAACAGAAATAGCAGCAGAAACAACACAAGATAATAATAAGAATTGGATGGGAGTGAAAAGCAGAAGCAGGAAAGGGAGAAGGAAACTGAGGAGGAAGAGGAAGAAGAGAAGGAGATGGAAGAAGAAGAAATAGAAGCAGAAAAGAAGCAGAATAAGGAGGAGGAGGGGGATGAGGAGGATGGGAAGAGAAGGAAGAGGAAATGGAAGAAGGAAGAAGATTAAGTGGGAGACATGGAAGAGGAAGATAAGATAACCTTCTGAAATGTCAACCTCTTGAGGTGGAGGAAGAAGAGGAAGAAGGGTTTTGGGGGAGAAGGAGGAGAAGAATCAATAAGCATTTACTGAGCACTTGGGCTAGTAGCTCTGCTAGTTGTTCAGGATACAGATAAAAATGCCCTAAAAGAACTTGTTATCTCATTGAGAAGACGATATGTTCATAAATAAGGATAGAGAAAATATATGCAAATAATCAAACACCCCATAGTAAATATATAAATTCAAAGTAAATTCAACAAGCATTTATTAAACACCCATTGTATGCCAAACATTATGCTAAGTGCTCTGAGTCCAAAGAAAGGCATAAACAGTCCCTGCTCTTATGGAACTCACATTCTAAATGGGGTATAGTGTGTGTGTCTGTGTGTGTGTGTGTGTGTGTGTGTGTGTGTGTGTGGTCTGTGTCTGTGTCTGTGTGGCATAGCATGCAAGCACGTTTATACCAACAAAATATATACAGGATAAAGTGGGTTATCTCAGAGGAAGGTGCCAAGATTGAGAAAGACTGGGAAAAGCCTTTTGCAGAAGTTTTAGTTGTTGAGAATTTTCAGTCTTGTCTGACTATTTGTGACCCCATTTGTGATTTTATTGACAAAGATCTTGAAGTGATTTGTCATTTTCTTCTCCAGCTCATTTTACAGATGAGGAAATTGAGGCAAACGGGGTTGAGTGACCTGCCCTGGGTCACATAGCTAGTACCTATCTGAATCCAGATTTGAACTCAGGTAAATTTTGTTAAAGGCTTATCTAAAGTATTTCAGAAATTTAGGGTAAAAGTTGTTGGTGTTGTTTGAGGCAGGAAGTGGGTGGAAATTGTGCCCCAGATTCAACTAGAAAGAGTGATGATTCGAGCTATCCAAAGCAGAATCAGTTGCCTTAGGAAGTAGTTATATTTCCTGCTACTGTACACCTTCATGAGAAGGCTGGATAATCACTTGTAGAGGAGATTGCTTTTTCAGTGGCCACTAAGGTCTCATCAAGTTCTGAAAATGTGGTGATTCCATGACTTTTTCTGCTTGGTAGTTTCAGGGCCGAGCTAGAAGTACTAGGTAGAAGCTGCCAATATGCAAATTTAAGCTTGATGTCAGGAAAATATTCTAACCAATTAAAGCTGTTCAAAAGTGAAGGCGGCTGCCTGGGTGGGTTTGTCCCTCATTGAACATCTTTCATCAAAGTCTGGATACCCAGCTGTTGGGTATGTGACTGAAGAGATGTCTTTTTAAGTCTTGGTTAGACTAGAAGATTATTGAGGTCCCTTCAAAATCTGAGATTCTGCAATTCTCAGCAATGATATAAATAAACTCTCCTATATAAAGATGTAGCATAGGATAATTGCACCTAATGATTTATTTTTAACATAGACAGTCAGTATGGTCTAGTGGGAAAAGGGACCCAGGATAATATAGGTCTAGAGAATGTCTAGACCAACCCTCTCATTTTGTAGTTAAGAAACCAAGACCCACAGGTTGTGACTTGCCCATGGTCATATACATAGGTAATAAAGTGGGCATTGAAAACAGGTCCTTTGATTCCACCTTTGGCACACTTTCCACAGTACCACACTGCCCCTAAGAGTCAGAGAATGTGTGATCCAGTCCTGGTCTGGCTACTTACTAATTCTATGCTCTTGGGTAACCTTTTTGGGTCTCTTTTTAAGAAATCCAATTAAAGAAATCAAAACAAGGGAACTGAACTCAATGATTTCTCCAAAGCTTCTTCTAACTCTTAACTCTATCATTTAAAATCTGAGTCATACATGCAACTGATTTGAGGCAGAGCAGATTTCAGCTATAGATGGACATGGCCACATGATCATCGCAGCAGTGCGGATCAGTGATAGTTGTGAAAGTAGACAGAATGTCCCAGCTCTTTGTGCTGTGGTCACATTCTGTGGTCACATAAAGACTTGGCCTCAAGAAAAGGGTCTGGGCCACTTGTTTTGAAAACATCAGAACATATTCCAGGCTGTTTAGTGAGTTAAGGCAGCAAATTATAGATATGGTTCAACTGAGCTATTCTCTGGGCCTATAATTATATTTCATAGTATTCAGCTCCACCTATTCATTTTTTTTTCACTCTGTATAGAAGATGGAAAGACTGACATGAGAACATTGAGTCTTATCTCTAAATGTTATTACTTTGGCACCTATAACATAAGGTCACATTTGACCTATATACAAACTCTTATTTTACTGCAACAATTTAGTTGGAGTATGTCTTAGTTAAACTCCATTTGTGTTCATTTCTCTTTACTTTCCTAAGGTACCTTGAGAAATCCCCTTGAAGCATTCATTCATCAATTATAGAGGTTGGTTATTGGAGTTGTCCTATCCCAAAATAACAAGAAAATTCAGCAGAAAGAGTGCTGGAAGAGATCTAAGAGGTCTTTTTAGTCCAACTCTTTCATTTTCCAAATTAAAAAACTAAGATTGAAAGAAGATAAATGATTTACCAAAGTCTGAGGCAAAATTTGAACTTGGATTTTCCCGAGTCTAAGTCCAGTGATCCATCCATTGTGCCACTTAATTGCTTTAGTGTTGACAGAGACCAGTGGAGACATTTATAGATAGGAACATCTTGATGCGAAGGACAGATTGTTGACCTGAGATATACTGGAAACCAGGGTGGATTGATTCCAAACCCTGAGCAGACTGGACTAGTCCTTTAATATAGGAGAGTCCTTGGAGAATGAGAGTGCTGGAAGCTCAAAGTTTCCATAGAACATCTTGTTTACAAGTGGTAGAAAAACATTATTCAGTCACCTGGTAGGACCAGTATCCCAAGCATTTTGGTGAAGTCCAGCATTACTCTCCTTTGGGAAATAACCTAAGAAGTAACCTAGTTCTTTTTGTTATTGATAATCCAGCAAAGAGGGATCCAAAAACATCAGCTGAAGATTTTGAAAACCTTGGAGTTGTGATTCTTCATTTGAAGGAAAATTCAAGAGGTATCTTAGGCAATGGAGAACCAGAGCATCATTATCAGAGATCTGTGGATTTGGAGATAGAGATTTTTGTAAACTGGCAGAGATATACATTGGAAATTTGCCAACCAGGAGAAACAAGCCACTTAAATTGAAACAGACCATGTTTCTTTAATAAGATGCTTGAGCAGGATCTTCTAAAGCCAGCAATCTTCTGAAGTCTAGCCAGCAAATTTACTCATGTCCTAGGCAATATGGGACTTTTCTTAATGCCAAAGGGCCCACTAGCTCGAAGACAAGTGTGTCATAAGATTTAGTGATATTGACACTGACCCAAGTGTGTCTGGAAGAATTGTTGTTGGCATCCTGTGGAAGTTTTATAAAATATTTGGATATTCTGAAGAATCATGGTTACAAGAGACTCTAATAATATCATTAATAATATTTATATTGTTCTTTAAGGTTTACAAGTGCTTTATATATGTTGATGTAACAACCTTGGAAAATAGGTGTTAATTATATCACCATTTTACAGATGAGGAAACTGAGGTAAATCGTGGTTAAGTGACTTGCTCAGTAACACAGCTAGTAAGTGCCTGAAGCCGGAAAAATGGAATGATACCTGCCCTCAAGAAGCTTACCTTCTATAGGACACACACACACACACACACACACACACACACATATGCATATATAAAATATGCATGAAATAAATACAAGATAATTTGGGGTGAGGCTCTAATTACCTTGGTGATCTCATTTAGGAGGTAACTGAACTGAGCATTGATGGAATCTACAAGCTGGAGATGAGATAGAATTGAAAAGTATGTTAAGTTTAGTAATGTGTAATGAAGTTGTAAAGGAGAAATGGTGGTCAGGTTGTAATGAACTTCAAATGTCAAATGGGAGAATTTGTTTCTGATTGTATAGATAATAGGGAGTCATAGGAGCTGATTGAATTGAGGAGTGATGCAAGCAAGATCTATGTTTTAGGAATATCACTTTGGCAGCTGTGTGGGGAAATAATTTCACAGGATGTATTTTAATTTCTTTGATATTTCATATTTCTATTTTTTTGCAGAGTGAAGAGAGGTTTCATATTGAACAAAATAAAATTGATTCAAAAAATTCCCTAGTGTTTGTTTTCATCAGAAAAAAGCCAAAATGGCAAAAATTGTAATTACAAAAATTACTACAAAAATTCGTGATTTTAAAATTCATCTTGTTCCTGCCAATTTTATTCGTTCATATCATTCATAACCATTTACCCCTTGAGCTGGTCACCATGACTAAATTGTTGACTTTTGTCAGCCGGAAGCTTTTATGATCCGGTGATGTAACACTTCATGTTTCCCAGAATCTCATTGATGTGTGGACAGAGCAGATCACAACCCAGCCATGTCTTCCAATCCTGTGTATCTTTGGTAAATGTCCCTTCCATAATTCCCCCCTATTCATCCACCTAATATCCTGGGGACCTTCCCCTAGAGATCCCAATATTGAGTTGAAAATAACGGAGCACACAGACTGTTTGTCAATTTTATACTTTGCTCTCACTACCTGAATGACTCCTCTGTTTTTCCAGTCTTACTGGTATCTATGGGAGAAGTGGAGTGGGGGGAGAAAGAGGAAGAAAACAAGCATCTATTAAACACCTACTGTGTGACAAGACTATGATATTTGTTCAGTTGTGTCTGACTCTTTATGATCCATTTGGTTTTTTTTTTTTTTTGCTTTTTGGAGGGCAATTGAGGTTAAGTGACTTGCCCAAGGTCACATGGCTAGTTTTTGTGTTAAGACTGGATTTGAACTCAGGTCTTCCTGACTCCAGGGCTGGTGCTCTATTTACTGCACCACCTAGCTGCCCTAGGGTTTTTTTTAAAAACAAAGATATTCGAGTGGTTTGCCATTTCCTTCTCCAGCTTGTTGGACAGATGAGGAAACTGAGTCAAACAGAGTTAAATGACTTGTCCAGGATCACACAGCTAGTAAGTGTCTAAGGCTAGATTTGAACTCAGGAAGATGAGTCTTCCTCACTTCAAGTGGGGTGCTCTATGCACTATGGTGCCACCTAGCTGCCCCATCTGTTCTATGGCTATTCAATACTGTGCCAAGTTTTTTTTTTTTTTTTTGGTATATATATGTATATTTATATATATATATATATATATATATATATATATATACATATACACACACATATACATATATACATGAAGTGCTTGTTGGCATACATGTTGATGGGCAAAACCCACCAATTCATTGCTTGACCAAAATGTGCTTATTGACCATTTACTCTGTGCTAAGCTCTGGAGAAATAAAGAAAATGCTCAAAGAATCCCTGACCTCAAAGAGCCTGCATTCTAGTGGGAAAGACACGAGTACATCCAACATACACACAGAGTAGGTAGGAAGCACTAGTAACACAGAGGTTCTTAAACTGGGGTCTGTGAACTCTAAAAAAAAATCTTGACAACTATATTTCAATATAAGTGGTTTCATTTGTAATTCTATACATTTTGTTTTAGGCATTTAAGAACATGTAATGCCAAACAAAGGCAACTTCCAAGGTTCAGATTACCAGCATAGCAAACCCCATTTATTCAGCAAACATTCACAGAACAGAGAAAGTCAAAATACAGCATAACTTGTTCATTTAAGAAGTAAGTTCTCAATTCATTTGCAAAATATTAAGGTCCGAGTATCCCACCCCTGGCCAGTACATTAGTCAAAGTAGCCCACTGCTGGGCAATACATTCATTTAGTCTCTTCTCAAATGGAGATTGGTCTCTAATCATAAACAAAGCACATGCATCTGGTCAATCACAGAGCACAAAAAACTCAAAGGCTTCCCACCCCTGAATCTCAAAAGGGGCAGGAGAGCACAAAAGGCCATCGCCCTTAAGTTGCAATAAGGTTAAGATATCATCTCAGCACTGAATACCCAAGAAAAGGCCCTTCTTTCATCTTCACTCCAGGCAAACCCTCAGCAATCTCAGTTCCTGGGGAGACAAGGCTCAACAAAGCCATAGCCAGTGTCCTCATCAAGTCACTCTCTGCCTGTAGAACAGTCCCAGAACCCCTGAAAACATCAGCAAGGCCCTCTTCCAGGATTTCTGTAAACATATAACAGGAAAATCGTCCTTCAGGGCTTCTGAACCAACAGCCAGTTTCCAGAACCTCTACAACAGTAGCACGGTCCTTCACCAGCAGGTCAATCTGGCAAAACAACATCAAAACAGACAAAATACCAGCATCACAGCCATGCCTCCTTAGTTCTTGGCAGCTCTGGGTGGCAGTTCTCAAAAGTCCTGGGCCACTCCAATGGCTCTCAGCAGTCCTCTCAGCAACTCAGGCTCCACGATACTGGATACTGCTCTCCCAAAAGTCCTTCTGGCCTTCTCTAGGCTTGGGCCTCTCTCCCAATTCAATACTCCTCCCAGTTCAGCCCTGTCTCTTCACATCAACAAGTCCATCCCACAAGTGGGATTCACAAGCTCTGGGTTTTAACACTCAACCCAAAAACTGAGCCAATACAGGGGCATCTCCAAATTCTATTACCATTACAGCACATTATTCTAAGAAGGTGCCCATAGGCTTCACCAGACTTCATGATAAAATGAGGGATTTGGAATACTTGCCCTAACATCAGAGGGAGACCAGGAAAGGCCTCCTTCCCAAGGTGTAATTTGAGCTGACTCTTGAAGAAAGCCAAGGATTCTAAGATGTAGGGAATGAGAAGGGAGAATATTCCAGGTATGGAGGGAGATAAGTCATAGCAAAAGAACCAATATTAAAGGTGGAGTGTCATTTGCAAAGATCAGCAAGTAGAGCATTGTGACTAAGTATCAAGTATCCTCCTCCTTTTCCCTTATCCTTTGGATCATTTTCTGCCTGCCCCCAGTAGACCAACCCTGATAGAAATTTGAGCATACACAGACATCTCCTTTAGGTCAGGAAATGGCTCTTTTAAAAATTTGTGTCCCTGGTACTTATCACAGTGCTTAGCACATAGTAGGTAGTTAATAAATATTCATTGAATTGAACCGCTTCTGGCTATATAACGTCATCGGTGACTAAATTGCTAAATCAATATAAATGCTAATTATTTGGGGTCCCTGAATATAAGAGGAAGAAGAAGAGCTAGCTTTTGGCTGGTGGCCTTCTTGGCTTCAGCCCTCTAGGCAGGAAGATACATTTTCTGCCATGGGTGAAGAGGGAGGCCTATCTCTACTCCCACCAAATACAGTGGAGGCTCCACTAGGTAGGCTTGTGCTAAAATCCCTGGCTGCCTCTGCCTCTCTTGTCTTTCCCTCCTTTAGCAATGACCTTGTGATGAAGACCTTGTAAGGCCTTTGCGTACTTGCAAAAAGCAATAATGGCTATTGGAAGTGGGAACAGCAGAAGAGGGAACAGACTGATAGCATTGAAAGAGTCACCATTAGAGAGAAACTAAGGGCACTAAAAAGAAGATTTCATTGGGTGTTGGACCAAATTGTTCAGTGGAGGTGAAACGCATAATGGCTAATTAGCAGCCTTGCAAAGAAATTATTTGCAGTCATTAGCCTCCTAACTGATCGTGATAGTAATGGTGAGTTATTGGATTTTCTAATCTTTGCGTGATGCCTGATTGCGTAGTATTCTCTTTTCTGTGCAGGAATTAATGTCCTGTTTCATACCTGATTCATGGTAGAATATTGGATTCCTTTTTGCTCTCCTCCTTGCTGGGTTATGAGTCCATAACCATTTCTATAATTAGCAAGTCTAGAAATAGCAACTTTCTTTATAAATGCAAGGTGGGAGTGTTGGTGGTGGAATGATGCAGTATAGGGCCCAGTCTCCGGATTGAGAAGACAGGCTACCCTTGAGCTGAGAACCCAGGACAAACCTTGATGGCAATCAATCAATCAATTAAACAAGAAGCATTTACTAAGCACCTACTGTTTGCTAGCTATTATGTGAGTTTCTGAGGACACACATTCAAAGAATGAAATAATTCCTACTCACAATGTGCTTCTATTCTAATGGTAAATAAAGGGTAGGGCTCAGCACAGATCACCAACCCCCATGGCATCACCAAGGGTGCCTAGTAGCTACTGTTCTGGAGCCAGGCCATTAGATGCATGGAGGGAAGAGATGTTGTGAGGATCACGTATTGACAAAGCACTTAACATACTGGCACATAGTAGGTGCTATTTTAATGCTTATTGTTATTATTATTGTGTAAGAAGACAGGAAAGATAGGAGGGGGCAGGTTGTGATGAGCTTTAAATATCACAGGATTATAAATTTGATGCATGAGATAAGAGCTCCTATAATCCCCTTGTCCATGGTTTATGTTATTCAGTGCTATTGGAACTAAGGGCGCACAAATAAAATAAAAAAAAGAAACAAGCCTCCACACAGAATGATGGGCATACATTGTATTTATTAGAATTATTAACATATCCTCTAAAGTGCTGGAGGATCACACACAAAGCCTTTAAAATAATGACATTCTTTAAGCTCTGACCAATGACATAGATCAGCATGAGGCTAAGCTATACAGGAGGAGGGCAGAAGGAACCGTCACGCTGGCATGGCCCTCAACATTACAGGCTGACCATCAAAGACAATAACTCAAATCCTGCCTCATCAAAGACACTTCACAAGCAATTGAGAGGCTTATGTTTGCAGCTGAAGAAAATGCTTTTTTTCCTCCAAATAAGATTTTGTTTAAACACATACAGGACAACGGCTACAAAAATTCCAACCCGCCTCCTTTCGACTACTATTTATAATCTGGCTTCCTAGTCCGTGTCTGAGGACATGGATAGGTGACATTCTAGGCAGCTCACCTAAGCTGTAATGTGATTTCTGGATTCAGACATCTGTATCTATATGTCTATAGAAATATCCATATCTATTTTGCTTTATTACTTCTAGATCCATCTATATACACATATATGTATATATAACCCATATACTATCGATAACATGTTACAGAACATATTTTGTGTAACATAAATATATGATATTGGTTTTGTAACACATACATGTTATATAACGCACATATATATGTTTCCTAATCACATGGGAGTAATTTTCAATTCCACATGTCCACATGGTCTTCTTGCTGAGATAAAAACTTATGTACTGAAAAGAACAGACTTTCAAAACTGATTTTCATTCCTTTGAAAGCCTTTTTCTCTAAAGGATCCTTGAGCAGTGATGACTCAGTTCTTCCAACAGCCATTGAAAGAGAATTCAGGGACAGAATTCAAGGCTATCCCTGTAAATTTTCAGAGAACTCTTTGAACATTGCCTTTTGAGCAGTTTTCCAATATTCTGGGATGTCAATTGTGTCTCTAGTTTCATTATTTGGCTTAAGGAGATTCTCTAAAGAAGTATACTAGATGGACAAATGGAACTATTTTTGTCCCTTAAGAAAAATCCTTGGGCTGATGCATAGAGTTTTTGAGTTCAGAGTATCTCTAGTCCCAATTCACATTTACAAATGAGAAAACCTGAGATCTAGTGCAATCTGAACTAATCTGATTCAACATGAATGTGTTAGTGCCTACTATATATAAGGTATTATGTTCAGTGCTGGTGATGCAGAAGCAAACTGAAAAAAACAAACAAAAAACCCCAGTCTGTCTTTATGGGCTGAGGATGCATGCTAGAATCAGCTTGGAATAGTACACAGAGAACTGAAATTTGAATCAGGCAGACTTCAGTTCAGATATGGCTGCAGACACTTAACTAGCTTTGTCATCCTGGGCAAATGCAATTATGCTTTCTCAGTCTCAGTTTCCCCATTTGTAAAAGGGGAGAATAAGAACTCCTACCAAGAGGCGGGGGAGGAGGATCAATGTAATAATGTAAAGGAAAGCACTCTGGAAATGATTTGTGGCATGGTGAGCAGAAAACTGGCCTTCTAAGACCTGCATTCAAGGTTCACGTCTGAGAATATAACGACTCTGGGCAAGTCACTTAACCTCTCAATACTCTAGCTGATGCAAAGTCTATAAGATGAAGAGAAGGGACTGGATTGTGTTGGTAGAGGGATTTTTCTCACCTGATGGTTCCCAATATGAGGAAATTACAAGTTCAGTCCCTATTTCCTTCTCTTTTTCTCATTTTTATCATTGTCTGTTCTGTCGTCTTTCTCTTCTTCCTTCTCCTCCTCTTCCTCCCTTACTTCCATCTTCTCTTCCTCCTCCTCCTTCATCCTCCTTCTCATGCTGACTCATCCTTTGGAATATAAGCTCCCTGAGAGTAAAGGATATTTCATATTTTCCTTAATTTTTCTGGTATATAGTAGGTGCTTACTAGTGGTTACTTGCTGAATTAATGAATGAATTATTGTCTTCAAATTGAGTGGTGTAGTGGAAAGAATTTTTTTATCCTTAGTATTTCACCTGGATGAAGAACAGATCTCCAACTTGCAAATAAGTTAATCAACAAACATTAATTAGCACCATAGAGCATCTGTTTTAGGATTGGAAGAAACTTTAGAGATTACTGAGTCCAGTCACCTTATTTTACAGAAGCATAGTGGGGGTTAAGTGAATAGATCTAGGTCACATAGAAAATAATGCCTGAATTGGGATTTGAACCCAGTTCTTTCTGAGTTCTGTGCCCATTCCACTCTACACTGATACCCTCCAAAAGACCCAAATGATATGGAATAGTGGCCCGTTAGTAAGAACAAAGAATCTCAACCATGTAATAACAAGGGTACTCACTTATATACATTAAATCACTTTACTATGTGCCAGAAAAACCAAAACAGACCATCACTTTCAAGGAGTTTACATTCTAAAGGAGGAGTCATCATATAAATAACCACGTTCTTACAAGATACACACAGAGTAGATGGATGGTAATTTTAGAGAGCTGATACTAGCAGTTGGGAATCAACAAATGTTTGAATGTATGCTACATTAGAGACCTTAACAAATTAAATCATCTCACTCTCTCTATGATCCTTGGAGGGTTAACACTGCATGTGTGAACCTGTTTATGGACATCATTAAGCAAGCTAATTGCTAATATGCTCCTTACTAATCCACTAATAACAACCTCATTAAAATTGCAAGAAAAATCCCAGATTTTCAGTACTTACTGATTTATAAAATAAAGATGCTGTTTGAAATAAAAAACCCCTCCAAATTCTTTAAAAAGAATACTTAGTAATAAAAGGTGACCCCTTGAACAGTTGAAGATAAATGCCAGGCTTTCTTACTCATCTATTAAAAAAATTCATGAAATTCTTCATTATTTTTCAAATAGACTTTCTTCTAATATTTCAATACAAGTTTTAATATTGTCTGATCTATTTGATGCATGTAGGGAGTCTGCCCAAATGCTGAGTCTGCATTTTAAGGAGATGTGTTAATTACCCACAATGTTAGAGCTGGAAGAGACTGCAGAGATCATTTCAGTCCAACCTCCTCCTTCATCAAGAAAAATGTCACTGACTGTAGATATATTTATACATATACACATATACATATACACACTCACATATACATATACACATGTGCATATGTACATCATGCACCACATGTATACATTTTTATTGCATTCTCATCTAAAAATGATGTTTTTATCTCTATGAATTAAAAGATTCTCAACTAAAATCCTCTTATTTCATGGAGGCATGAAGGTGATCTCAAGGTCTCAAAGCCAAAGATGAAGCTCTCATTTACTCCTATGGAGTGTAAGACTTTAAGTATGGGATGTACCTGTCACATGTGGACCAGCCTGACCCAGGTCAGAACTTAGTCCCAGAGGATTAATTTTGTGGAGATGAATATTTAAAGCCCTAGAAATTGATTCATAAAGGCCATAGGAACATAAGTGTTGAGCTGCAAGAGATCTTGGAGGCCATCATTTTAAAGATGAGAAAATTGGGACAGAGAGATTGTGATTTGCCCATAATCACACAGTTAGAAGGCATCTGAGGAAGGATTTGAACTCTGGTCTCCTGACTGTAGGTCAGATGTCCTAGGCATTTATATTACATTGACCTCAACTCCCTCATTTGAAAGTGCAGGGTGCTACAGATCAGAGAGATTGTAACTTGTCCAAAGTCACACAGCTGACAAGTGGCAAAACTGGGATTTGAACCCTAGACCTGGGATTCTAAATCTGACACTTATGCCATGTACCACACTGACTTTCTCTTAATTAAAGCATGGTAGAGCAGTAGTGCTGGAGGGAATCACTTAGATTAGTAAAAGGTAAGCTCCTTAAAAGGCAGAGATGACAATTTTATTTCTCATCTTTTTATCCCTTACGTTACAGTTAGGTCCCAATAGGTATGAATAATAAAATGATCATATAATTCAAATTCGCATTTCATGTTTTGAATGGCCTGGAACCAATGACCACATTTTATATACTTATACCAATAGTGTAGAATTTGAACACATACCACCACCTCATGGGATTAATTATTCACACTAATCAGGACCTATCTGCACAGTGCCTTGTACATAGGAGGTTTGTCATTGTTGCTATTCAGTTATTTTAAGTAGTGTCCAACTCTTTATGACTCCGTTTAGGGGTTTCTTGGCAAAGATACTGGAGTGGTTTGCCATTGCCTTCTCCAGCTCATTTTACAGGTTAGGAAACTAGGCAAATAGGGTTAAGTGACTTGCCCAGGATCATACAGCTACTAAGTGTCCAAGGCTAGATTTGAACTCAGAGAGATGAGTCTTCATGTCTCCAGGCCTGGCACTCTGTGCACTGCATTATTTAACTGCCTAGATGTCATATGTACTTAACAACTATTTGTTGTATTGAGGAAACTAGGGAAAGAGTACTGGACCTGAAGTCAGGAGAACCTAAGTTCAAATCCAGCTTTAAATACTGGCTGTATGAAGCTGAGTAAATAGCTCAACCTGTCTCAGCCTCAGTTTCCTTATCTATATAAGATGGGAATAATAATAGCACCTACCTCAGAAAGCTGGTATGAGAATCATATGAGATTCTATATCTCTATCCATCCATCAATCTGTCTATCTATCTTCCAGTCTTTCTGTCTTCCATTTATCTATCTATCTATTTACCTATCATCTATCTTTCTATCTATCATCTATCTGTCTATCTATCATCTATCTATTATCTATCTATCTATCTATCTATCTATCTATCTATCTATCCATCCATCTAATCTTTGAAAACCTTAAAATGTTCTATGTTGTCATTCTTGTTGACTTGTCCAGGGTCACAGAGCTAGTAAGTGGTGGAGGTCAGTTTTGAACTAAGGAAGATGAATTTTCTTGGTTCCAGGTCCATCACTCTATTCATTGCATCACCTAGTTACCCCATTATTATTGTTATTATTATTGAATTGACTCTATGACATTTTAGATTTTTATATTTTGAATATATTAAAGTAGCTTTTGTTTCATTGGTTGGAAAAGCAATTGGACAAAATCTGCCCATTGTCTACACCATGCCATTTAGCTGAATAGTCAGTTTATTGAGTTAGTTTGTTAGCTAGGTAAAAGCATCTAGGTAAAGCAATACAGTCAGACAATTAGGCACCCAACTGAAGAGGAAGAAGACAGATGAGATTGCATTTGGGGAATCGTGTGCTACTTTCCCCGATCTCCAAATGCTCCCCGAAACAAAACACACACAAATGCTTTCTCCAGGGTGCTATGTGGAAGAATTCCAGTCTCTAAAGAATCAAAGTTATGGGTGATAAGTATAATGGAGAAATGCATTGCAGGTACAAGTAGACTGCACTGTGTTAATGAGGACCTATGTTCAAAAAGGAGTGTAAGGGTGTGTGGGACAGACTGACAGATAGAAACAAAGATACACAGATGATACATAGATGGAACATATATTAAGCACTCATAATGTACCAGGCACTGTGCTAAGTGCTGGCAATATAAGCAAAAACAAAATGATAAAACAGTTCTTACCCACGAGACAACACATAAAAGGAAACTGGGTTGGGGAAAAGGGGAAGGAGGAGTGGGAAAGTGTGGAGAGAAGTGAGCCTGGACTTTTCATAAAATGTTGGTCCTAGGCAGAAACTCATGGTCAGTGAAAGGAACTAGGAAAGAACATGGATAGGAATCCCAGAATTTAATATGGATTCTAATGAGGGCATGCATCCATAGAAAAAGTGCAGTGTTCAAATACTTAGATGGTACTAAATATAGAACCTAATTAAGCATCTAGATTACATTAACATGCATTATTTTTGTGGAATTGGGAGCTGTTTCCTTTTTGACTGATCAGATTAACAGCAAGTCAATGAAATGCTATCACTGATGAATAAGTTAATAATGACTCACCAGTACCTTTATCCATGTATGAATTTTTCAATGTTTTCTGCTAATGCAGATTGCCACCCATCCACCTCTGCTCATTATGCAAGATTCTTTTTCTTATTTCATTCATTTCCTCCCATTAAACATTCAAAGATAATTTTCTCAATGCTCTACAGCCTTTCTCTCTCCACTCCCACTCTTCCTCCCATATTTTATACATGCCAGTACCACAGTTGTTCATCTGTCATCCCTCATTGTCTCTGTATGACTGACCTACCTCCATTTCTGGCCATATATAACTGATGATATCTTTCATCCATCCATCCATCCATCCATCCATCCTTCCATCCATCCATCCATCCTTCCATCCATCCATCCATCCATCCATCCATCCATCCATCCATCCTTCCATCCATCCATCCATCCATCCATCCATCCATCCATCCATCCATCCTTCCATCCATCCATCCATCCATCCATCTAGCTATATCTATCCACATGCATATACATTTACACACACACACACACACACACATATAAGCTTCATAAATGCAAATGATCACTGAGAATGGTTCGAACTACTCACTCCTACCCTGTGCCTGGCTTTTGGACCACGTGTAATTTTGTTTCTTTTGAGATGATGCTACATGAGTTACAGGTAAATGTTGGCAGAAACAATATGCACAAGCATCACTGGAACAATATTGATGTAAAGGTGGAATGTGCACATATAAGTGTCTATGTACATGTGTACATGTTAGGGGCCAGCGTGGCATTGCTGAAAGTGTCACATAATTTTCATGATTAATTCTAAATCTGACTTCCTGTTCATCCATAGAGTTTGCCCAAGATGCTAGAATCAAAGAACTAAGTAATTCTAGAGTGGGAAGGGCACATTTAGAAAAGCAATCAAACAATGAACAGTCTTTGATTAGGCACCAATTGTGTACTAGGTACTAGAAATGCAAATATAATGTACTGTATGATCCTACTCACAAGGTGCTTACATTCTGATGGGGCAGACAAGAAAGGCATGTGTATGTGTATGTGTGTGCTTATGTATACAGGTGCATTTTTATATTATATAATGTATGAATACATGCAGATATACATATAAATATTTATAAACAGATTTATAAACATACATACATGCATAAAGATAAATACACACAGATATATACCTATATATACACATACCTATACATACATACATACATATATACATACATGTACAGGTGGTAAGTGACAGAAATGGAATTTCAACTTCAGACCTTTGACTCCAAGCTGAGTATTAACCACATGCAAAGGGTCCATCTTGGACTTAGACTTTCCATAGACTCTGCTCCATGATAGTGATGAGCACTTTTGTCCCTTTTGAGTCAGAGGTCCTGGTATCGAATTCTAACTTTGCTGTTTATGATTTGCACAGTCTTGATGAAGCCATTAAATCTGTTAGCCATAGTTTTCTCTTTCATAAAATGAGGAGGTTGGGCCAGATGATCTTAAAGATCCCTTTCAGCTCTAAATCCATGAATCTATCTTTTGTTGAACATGTTAATTAAGATCCTACTTGGTTGAGCACAATTCTGTGGTTTATTGCATTGTTGATGCCTTGTTTGATATCAATATTCAGAGGATTATTGAAGAAACAATAATAGCATTGATCTTAACAATACCACTAATGTTTCCATCACTCTAAAAAGTGCTATAAATCCTAATGGAAGGCACATTATATAACGTTTAAAAAATTATCCATGTAAATGGCTTAATCCTTTGGTTCATTTTGTCTCAAACAAAATTCTTGAGAATCAAACCTAACACAAACCATATGGCCCATAATGGCACAGTTTCTATTTTTTTTTCCTTTTCATTTCTTAAGGTTCATGTTAATTAAAGATATGGGGCCTTCTCTGAAAATTATGTGGCAATTCAACACTATTCAATTCGGAGCACCTTTATTATGTTCTTCCTCTGCAAATGTCTCTACCTTTGCCATGAAGACAGAGAGGATGTCAATAATTTTATGCTTTTCATTGCAGCAGAAATAAAGGAAATTTACATATTCAATGGAAGTAGGAGGTAATTCTATGAATAAAACTTTTCAACTCTCAAATGAAAGCAAGGCAATACATATGTCTCAATTTTCTACTTGAAGGTCTAAGGTCCAAAAGCTAAGTTTTTCTTTAAATGTGATTCCTATTCAATTCAACTATTTTGAATTGTGTTAGGCTCTATGAAAGATAAAGAGTTTAGATATGACATGATGTCTTCTTTAATATAATTTGCAGTCTAGAAGGAAGAGGCAATGCGTGAACAAAGAGCTATAAAATGAAATTATCTGGACAAAGTTCCTTGTTTGGGCCTCTACTTTCCTTGGTGAAGGAAACTCCATCTGGTGAGGAAACACTCTTTATCAATATAGATATATTTATCAATATAGGTAAATATTCTGCAACTTAAAATCTTAGGTAGAGAGCAGAGGGCAATTCAGAAAGGGAAATGACTCAGCTGGGTAATGCTGATACTATCTTGTTAAATTAAACATACACTAAACCCAACAAATGGGCAACTAGGTGATGCCATAGTACGTATAGCCCCAGGACTGGATTCAGGAAGACTCATCTTCTGAGTTCAAAAGTAGCCTCAGACACTTCCTAGCTGTGTGACCCTAGGTAAGTCACTGTACCCTGTTTACCTCAGTTTCCTCATCTGAAGGATGAGAAGGAAATTGCAAATTCCTCCAGTATCTTTGCCAAGAAAACCCCAAATGGGTTCACGAAGAGTTGGATATTATTGAGATGACAGAACAAAAAGAAACAAGAATCTATGTATATGTAATAGATTCATGGTTCAATATACAACTTCCTTTTTGATTTTCTTTCTCCTGATCTATGTCTTGCCACTGGACTCCAATGACTCTAGAGGAGAGAGTGGGGCTGATATCTCTGCACAGCTCTGCCTCACTTAAATCTAATTCCCATTCAAGTCAAGACATCACCCTCCTGATGTCATTGGTCCTCTTCAAGAACAATGGATGAGCAACAACATAAACATATGTATGTTTACATGTTTTATGTGTATGTCTTTGCATATATGCATATATGTTTTCATGTTTATTGATAGTTTATAGTTTACAATTTAAAGAAATAAAATAAAATTTTAAAATTCCTAAAATATTTTTAAAAAGCAAGTCACTTGGGATCATTGAAAGGTTAAATGTCCTGCTCAAGGTTACACAGCCAGTATATGCCAGAGGGAAGATGTGAATTTAGATTTTCTTGACTTAGGGTGGCTCTGGCTTCACTACATCATCCTTCTTCTAATGATAAACACGTTAGTAAGGCACAAACAAGGTGAAGTGACTTGCCTAGGGTCACAGAGCTAGTAAATGTCTGAGGCTGGATTTGAATTCAGGAAGATGTTTTTTCAGGGAGTTTTTGCTGGAGGAAGAGATATTTGAGTTGGGGTCTAATAGACGAGCTGGAACATAAGAGGTAAGGGACATCTGAGGACTAGTGAATGGTGTGAGTGAAGACAAAGAAGGAAGAAAGTACGGGGTGTTTTTAGGGGGTCATGAGTTTCGCTGGAGTGAATAGTTGGAGGATAAACTAGTATGAGAAAAACAGATGCATCAGTTTTGTGCAGAAACTTCCTTTTTTTTCTGGTATGATCATAGACATTCCCCAAATTACCCATTTTGAAAGCATTTGCTGCAGATGATAGGAAAAATGGATGTGAAAATTTGATCACCTTCCTTACCCCTAATAAGTTATTAATAAATTAATCCTTCACTTCAGAAGATAAGTGTAGGAGTGATGGGTTGGAGGGGGTAAAGAGGGAAGTTAGGCAGACTTGTTAAAAGGTTATTGGAGGCTATATATGGAAAGTTTTGCTTAGTTATAGTCTTAAGAGAAGGTACCATGGAGGGATCATTTACTGGGATATAATTTATATTTATATTTATATATATATATAGTTCTTCATAGTTTCCAGAGTAACTAATATATATTGTTTCATTTGGTACTTACGACAATCCTGAGATGTAAGTGTTGGATTATTCCAATTTTAAAGATGACAAAACTGAGGCACAGAGAGGTTAAGTGACTTTTGAATGGTCATACAGCTATTAAGTATCTGGGCTGGATTCAATCTCATGTCTTCCTGACCCCAAGTCCATCACTCTAGCTTCCTCTAATAAAATGTATCCCTTAAAAAAGTTATTATATTAGCCCAGGAGTGTGATAATGAAGACTTGTAAGGGGAATAAAGAAGAGGAGACAAATGTGGGAGATGGTCAGGAGGTTGAAACAACAGAATTTTGTGACTGAATTGATATAATCTATAAGGAAGAGGGAAAAATCAAAGACATCATTATGGTTTTAGAATGGGAAAACTTGACTAATGGTGATCCCACTAACAGTGTCATTAGAAGGAGGAAAAGGATTTTTAGGGGGAATGATAACATATCTATACGTTAATTTGTGTAGAACATCAAGATGGAGACACCTTGCAGGCATCTGGAGAAAAGGGTGTCAAGATGAGGGAGAAAAAGTTGCTGATGGAGAGGGAGAGAGAATGATAGAAATGGAGAAAGAGGGGGAGAGAGGAAGAGAGATGTTGAGAGACAGAGAAAGAGAGAGAGAGAGAGAGAGAGAGAGAGAGAGAGAGAGAGAAAATATGTGGAATATGTGCAAGAGAAAGCCTTGGTTAACTACCTTATGGCAAGAACAAGAAATTGTAGGAGACAGAGAAGGGGCAATCTGAGAGGCTGGAGAAAAAGCTGAGTGAGATATTTGTGACTTTGAGTCCTTGGCTCTGCTACCCACTAGCTGTGTGACCTTGGACAAGTCACATAACCTCCTTAGGCTTCCTTTTCCTTATCTATAAAATGAGAGATGTCAGACTAGATGGGTTTCTAACGTCTTTTCAAGCTCTAAATCCTGTAATCCTATAATCCTATGATCCTAAAGCCAGGGAGAAGAGACTAACCAGAAGGAGGGAGTGATCTACAGTGTCTGCTACCCAGAGGTCAAGGAGGATTAGGGCTGGAAAAAGGCCATTGGTTTCAGGGCGGAAGGAAGAGGTCCTTGGTGCCCTTTGAGAGAGCAGTTTCCAGAGCGGTGGGGGCAGCTGCCAGATTTCAAGCGGCTGTAATATGGAGGTTTGAGGAAGGACAGATTCCCTAAGAAATGAGATGAAATGATAGGACCAGTGTTTCTCAAGTACAATAACCATGCAAATTATTTGCCTGTTCTTTTGCATTAGCAAAACAACAAAGTAATGACTTCCTCCCACTCACTTAATTTTTGGCAGTTAGGATAAGAGGATTTTCTCTCCTGCTCTGCTTGTGACAGCCTGTCATATTACTGCAGAGAGGGAAAAAAAGCCCAAATGATCTGGAATTTTCTGTAACAAGAGCAAGCATTTGACTTGTTATTGAGAGATGTCTTCAGATTAATGATCATTTGACCTTGAGAGCCGGGAGGTGCTTCTCTCTATCTATTGGATCCTGATTTCCCCAAAGAGGGATTCCAATCCTCTCTGTGCAGGCTGTGCCCAAGGATCAGCTGGGCAGGGTATCTTTTCGAGTCCTTGCGTTAGTTACGATCTCTCAGTGGGGTTAGGCTCAAGTAAAGTAGCTTAAGCAGCGAGTTATATTTATCAGCAGCAAGCAGCAGTCGCAGGGAGGGTTCTACCCAGGCACCAAATAAAGCTATAAGTTTGCTGCTCCAATTGCAGTCGTGTGTTTCAATAGAACTGCTTGAATTTCTATTTTATTACCATTATTACCACTAGTGGCTAAGCTTCTCCTGCAAGTTTTAATGCCACCAATAGAAAAATGATCAAAGAGGACTCATCTAATTACACAGGCTTCTAATATTAGTCTAAGATAATAGAGGCAACTTCCATCCCACCCCCAAAAAAGTGAGTTGATTGACTCTCCCAGGGATGAGAGATCTGGCTCTGGAGGTCTGCTCTGGACTGTGCTGTTCCAGATAGAAAGAGGAGGGCAGAGGGGCACAGGCCAAGAAGTGTCCAAAGGGGCCCTAGAAATTGTTTCGGAGAGATACAAATATATGTGATCAGGGCAGGAGAGGAAGAGGGAATGAGGAATGTCCAGATTGGGTGATGTCCTTGGTTGACCCAATTGCTGGGCATCATAATTTTATACTAGTTATACTACTGCATCTTAATATTTTAATTGAATTCAATGAACTTTTAAAATCAAATGAGATAATATATGCAAACCTCTTTTTACAGATTAGTAATATGATAATTGCCTCCTATGTGCTAGGCACACAGGAGATGAAATGTTGTTCAACAAGCAATTATTAAATACCTGCTATGTGCCAGGCATTATGATAAGCACTGAAGATACAAAGAGAGGCCCTCCTCCCAAGGATCTCACAATCTAATGGGAGAGACAACATTCAAACAACTATGTGCAAGGAAGATAAAGGCAGGATACTTTGGGGATAGGGAAGGCACTACCATTGAAAGGGATCTGGAAAGGTTTCTCATAGAAGATGAGATTTTAGCTGAGACTTAAAGGAAGTTGGGAGAGCAGGAAATAGAGATGAGGAGAGAGAATTCCAGGCAAGGGAGGAGGTCAGTGAAGGTGTCTGGAGTTGGAAAATAGAGTGTCTTGTTCAGTAGATGTATGAGCTTGCTTCCTTCTCAGCCTCATGGTATGCCATATATAGGGTATATAATAAGCTAACTCTTCGAGATTAAGACTGTACTGTTCAGTTCAGTGATACTGGACACCTTAGAGAGAACAATTCTGGATCTCAAAGAGTTAGCCTATTACATAGTACTATAATGTTGAGATAGGGGGTGAGAGTATAAGACTGTCCATATTGGACATTTTATCATGTGCTCTACTGCCTTCCTCTTTCCATCTGTAACAGCACCTTCCAGAGCAAACCTCCAGAAAACAAGTCTCCCTCTCTGGGCACAGTCAATCAATCATTTTTTTTTGGGGGGGGCTTGTTAGACAAGTATTAAAAGTCTCTCTGGTCAACCATCCTGACTAATATAACAATTACCAAATGAAACCTTGTTACCTTATAGAGGTTTGGAATGGAATAATGTCTTTTCCCTACCATCCAGAACAATATGTTTAAGGAGACTAAATGCCAGTGGACTACATGACTAGATTCAGAAGGTGTTTTTCTATTGTTAATAGTGCAGGTCCCTTTTGATTCAAAACTGAGTTATCCCATAAAAGGTAGAACAACACCTCTACTGGTCCTCAAATTTGGAACAGAGTGTGGAAGGTAGAAAGTTGGTTGTAGCCTACAGTCCTTAATATGACAGAACAACTTCCTCCTTCCTTCCTTCCTTCCTTCCTTCCTTCCTTCCTTCCTTCCTTCCTTCCTTCCCTCCTTTCTCTGTATCTGTCTGTCTTTCTTTCTGAGGAATGGCAAGGAACAGTGCTGACTATTTCTAAACATTCCCTTTTGAGAAGGGAGACCTCTCCTTTGGAGGCTGAATTCCACCATTCACTTTCACTGTTGATCCTTTCTGTCAGGTATAGAAAAAGACAGCATTCTCTTCCTGCTTGTACTAGATTTGGGCAGTGTTATGACAGGCTTATTTGTGTTCCGGAGAGGGAATCTGATTCCATCCCCTTTGATGGCATGAATGAATGTCATGTGTCTTTGGAATTATTTTTAGGAATTATATTCTCAAATTTTAAAAGTCATTTTGATAGATGTACATATTTATATCAATCTAGAAATTTTCCTGAAAGTTTCATTAGATACTTCTCTTGGTTATCTTCAGTTGTCACTATTGTTGAGTATCATACTTTTATACTACTGCATCTTAACATTTTAATTGAATTCAATAAATATTTTTAATCAAATGAGAGAATACATTCAAATCCCTTTTTACATATTAGTAATTTGATCATTCTTTCATTATAAGGTCATAAGTCTAGAGCTCAAAGAGATCCTAACCCTAATGTCCAACCCTCTCAGATGAGAAAATGAAGAGCTAGGGAGGCTATGACTTACTCAAGGTCTCTGTTCAGTGGTGTCTAGGTTGCCAAATGTATAATTTTCCATTGTCTTAAAAGACCCAGCACAGTGCCTGGCACGTAGTAGGCACTTAAGAAATGTTTGAGATTATGTATTCTTCCTATCATACTGGAATTTTAGGGAGGATCAGATTCATCAGTCACTCAATGGCCCTCATAGGCTATCCTCCATTACTTGTGTTGGAGTTTCAACTCATGTGACCCATTAGGGCAGCTAGGTGGCACAGTGATTAGAATTCCAGCTTTAGAATCAGGGAGATTCATCTTCCTTAATTCAAATCTGACCTCAGACACTTACTAGCTGTGTGACCCTGGGCAAGTCACTTAACCTTGTTTGCCTTAGTTTCTCCATTTATGAAATGTGCTGAAGAAGGAAATGGAAAACCACCCTAGTAACTTTTCCAAGAAAACACCAGATGGAGTCACAAAGAATCACACATGACTGAAATGACTGAATAACAAGAACAACAGGGTCATTATTAACCCTTCTTGTGCCAGAGGTCTTGTCTTTGCTTACCCAACACAATAGGTGTCCTATATCCATGTTGAGTGTTCTTTGTTGATTGAGTGATAATTAGAACAGTCAGTACGATATTGAGCAAAATACTTTGGACTTTGGTTTGAATTCCGACTCTGCCACTTGAAGATCCTGTGTGACCTTGGGCATATTAGGAACCTCTCTTGGCCTCAGTTTCCTTATCTACAAAATGAAAAAGTAAGACAAGATAACCCCCCCCGCCTTTTTGAAATATGTCTAATGCAGAACTTTATTTTGCATGACTTTATATTTATAGCAAGATTTTTGTTTTTATTTCTTGCCTTTTCAATAGGCAGGGCAGAATTTGCAACTAAAAGCAAAATAATATTGAAATAACAATAATAATAATTAAAGATTAGTTTTCAAGGTCTATACCAGTTCAGTCTATGACCTCTACAGTGCTTTCTAGTGCTGTGTCTATATTCCTAGGAATATTTCCTTATATCACCCTCACACTTTGTGGCATTGAGATAGAGATATACTAAGAGTCTGATGAATCCTGGGCAGCAGACCAGATATCCAGTCGCAGTAGAACTCTTTCATATAGTTGTCTCACTTAACAGAAAGTTCAGAAAAACCAACTAAGAAAACAAAACCTGAAACCACACAAAGAAGTTTGAAATTTGCAGCAGAGTTGAAGTAACTGAGAAAAATCAAAGCAAAGCTAGTTATCATCAAAGCCCCACTGGTGAGGATTCACACATGATATGGAAGATGAATTGGCCATCTCCCAGACCTAGAGACCTATCACACTTTGTCAATAATCCAGAAAGATAGTATTTATTACCTTTGGTGTATCAAATCAAACCGATAAGCTTTCATTAGACACTTAATGATATACCATGTACTGTGCTAAGCCCTGAGGATTAAAAAAGCAGCACAAACAAAAAGGGCCATGCCCTCAAGAGGCTTATATTCTAATGGAAGAAGGCAGCACATTTTACGAAAGGAACTGGAGGAAGCGAAGGTAGGTAGGGGCTTAAGGTACCCATGTGGGAGCATTGTGGGAGACTCCAGAGAGGGAAGGACGATGGCTAGTTTGGGACTTTCATCAAAAAAGAGTTTGTAGCCATGGCTGATATGGAATTTTATTTTGAATGACTTCACACGTACATTTGATACCATATTGCTTGCCTTCTCAAGATCATAATTATGTTGGTGAAGGAAATTTCTAATACAAGGAAGGACCTTATTGGGGAGGGGATGGGAGGGCGGAAGAGATTTTGGAATCCAAAATATTAAAAAATGAAAGTTAAAATTTCTTTAAATGTAATTGGAAATATCTAATGAAATAAAAATACATTAAAAAGAAAAAAAAAGGAGATTGTAAGAGGAATTCACCAGTGGAAGGAAGAAGTAAAAGAGGTAGAGGGCAAAAGACAGTGGCAGATTTTGAAGAGTGTATTCCCAAGAAGTTTCCATACCAGCAAGAGATTCTTGGGATGTAGTTGGCTAGACTGGCCAGTGTTACTAACATAAGATTACAGTAGAATCCACTTAAAGCCATCTTCTGATACCTCCTGTGGGAGTGACCTGGGTTCATAGGATCACATACAATTAGAAGGGATCCTTGAGGCCATCATTTTTACAAATGAGGAAACTTCCACCCAAAGAGTTTAAGTGACTTGTCCAGGACTGAATAGGTGGAAAGTGGCAAGGTGGTTTGAGTCAAAAGTCAGCCCTTTCCACTGTACCATGTTGCCTCTCAAAGGCTAGGTGGCAAAATATATGGAGGACTAGATTGGAATCAGAGAGACCTGAGTTCAGATTTGGCTCAGACCCTTACTATGACACCGCTAAATGAACATTTAACTTCTGTCTGACTCAGTTTCCTCATCTGTAAAATGAGAATAATAATATCACCTGACTCCCAGGGTCGTGAGAATCAAATACAATATACTGAGTCTGATGGATCCTGAGCAATAGTCCAAATATTGGGCTACAATGCAACCATTTCATGTAGGTGTCCCACCATTTGTAAAGTTACTGATACGTAGTAGATGCCAAAGAAATCTTTGTTTCCTTTGTTTTTGTTTTCCAGTGGAACTCAGGTTCCAGCAAACTAGATAGGCTTTGGGTAGAGTCTATGACTGATATTCTTTTTTTTTTTTTTTGCTTTTTGGAGGGGGGAAGGTAGGGCAATTGAGGTTAAGTGACTTGCCCAAGGTCATACAGCTAGTTTTTGTGTTAAGTGTCTGAGGCCAGATTTGAACTCAGGTCCTCCTGACTGCAGGGCTGGTGCTCTATTCACTGTGCCACCTAGCCACCCCTATGACTGATATTCTAAGGCCAATCTAGCTCAGTTTCAAGTTATAACTCATAACCATAACTCATAACCAGGTTAGATGTAGGGGGATGGATTTTTCATTCACAGCATCTCTGAAAGGTCTTTTACTCAATTATAGGCTAGGGATAGGGATTAGACCAGTAATTTTATTGGTGAAGGAAATTTCCAATACAAGGAAGGAACTTTTCTGCAATCTAAGGTCATGATCAGCAACAATTCTGAGTACTCTCTGTACCAGATTTAAATGAAATTAAGAAAAGTTTATCAAGATAAAAATACAATAGAACATATATAATATGAATAAATGCTTTTCATAGTTAATAAGCCTCCTGTAGGGATCCTTATATATGGTTTGGTGGTCCCCAATTCTATTTGACTGACACCACTGGCCTAAAGCACCAAATATCTTGTCCAGGATCAGGTCACACAGTCAGTATGTGGCAGATTTGCAACTGAAATCTAGACAATCAAAAAAAAAATCAAGCCTTGATTTGTAGCATTTTGCTGATTTCTGAGGCATAAATGCCTCTCCTGAGAATGTATGAACTGACTCCAGCCCATTTCTGATTTTCTCCTTGAAGGCAGGTACTATGTGATTTTCCTCTCTATATGGCCAGTGCCTAAGATAGAATCTTGAACAAGGCTGGTATTTAAATAACGTTTTTTGAATTGTTAAATTCTAGTTAAGTTTCTCCTTGCTAGACTAGGCATCATAGGAACATTGACCAATAGATACGTACAAAATTATTCACTACATCACTTTTAAAAAATTCCATTTTATAAATTTCCAGTTCCAAATGTTCTTTCTTCTCCTCTTTCTCATTCACCTATTGAGAATGCACGAAATGCAAAACTCATTTCAAATGTGAAACAATGCAAAACAAATGTCCACTTTAGCCATGTTCTGGGGGAAAAAAAAGCAAGGAAGGAAGAGAAAAATGTACTTCAATATTGTGATACAAGTAAGAAAAAGAAAGACTTTCTTCAAGGGGCTTGCAATCTAATGGGGAAAGACAATATACAAAAAGTAGCTAGAAGGGGGTGACAAGAACAGGGCTATCCTATTTCATGGAGTCCAAACCAAGCAGAATTGTAGATGGAAAATGGAGAGTTAGTTGGAAACTTCAGATCCCAATCTTTCATAAAGGAAAGCTTTGGGAGGTGTTTAGTTTTCCACCCTCCAACCCTCTAATCATGGGGGGAGAGGAGACTGAGGGAGTTTCAATTTGCATTTCTCTAATTATTAATGATGTAGAGCATTTTTATATGACTATTGATAATGCATTACTTTTGTGGGAGCAACAATTGGGGAGCCTGGTAGAAGTCCATTGATCAGAATGATTAAGCAAATTATGGTACAAGAATGTTATAGAATATGACTGTGGATAAAAAACAGAAAATATGAAGAATTCAGAGAAGGCTGAATTTGTTGGAAGTTTAATGAACTGATACGAAAACAATATACATAAAGGCTACAGCAATATAAATGGTGAAAATTTAAAAAGTTGAACTAAATACTGGATAATAATTTTTATTGTCTTTTAAGAAGATTTTTATTTTTTTCTTATTCTGAACTTGGGGTAATTAGGGGGCACAGTGGATATAGCATAGCTGTCTATTCACTTTATGGCAGATATTACAAAACCAGCAGATGGGTTCCCATTGCTGCTGGTGAAGATCCCTATTTACTTAACTTTCTCCCCCAACAACTGGAAAGCTAGGTGACACAGTGAATAGAGTTCTGGCCTTAAAATCAGGAAGATTGATCTTCCTGAGTTCAAATCTGACCTCATATATTTATTAGCTATGTGACCTTGGGCAAGTCACTTAACCCTATTCATGTTAATTTCCTCATCTAGAAATTGAACTGGAGAAGGCAATGGCAAACCACTCCATTATCTTTGACAAGAAAACTCCAAATGGGATCATGGACATGACTAAAATAACTGAATGAAAATAACAAATTCTAAACTTGTGAAACATTGACAAACATGAATATTTCCATAGGCAAGCAAGAAAAAGAAGAAAATTGCATATGAAAATATGAATTTTTACTATCAACATTAAAAAAAAAACTATTTAGCAAATGCAACATGGACATTAGCAATAAGGTCTACCTTGATTCCATTACTCTGCCTGGAGTTGATCTTCCTAACAGACTAACAATGGTATCTTACTTCCTCAGCATCTGCAAAGCTGTCCTGCCTTTTTTATTTTTTTTAAGTCTCTGAACTCTCTCTATTCTCTCCCTAAGGAGTGGGGCTTTGAGGTGTGGAGTACTGTATATTCTGTCAGAAAGCTGATATATCGGTCAATTTCACTTTATCACAAAGGATGACTAGCTGGGTAGTGGAGAGGGAAAGTTTTAAAATAAAACTGAGGTATAAACCAAAAGATAACACCAAAAAATAAGATTAAAATAAAATAAAACCCACTGGGCATTTTCCTGGTTCTTATGTCTTTTGCATTTTTTTTTTTTGTACAGTAATCCACAGGATATGTTCTGGTGTCCATTGGGGGACCTCCAAAGGGCAACAGGCTGGTGGTAGCTAAATCAAACTGTCTTATACCTGTATCTTAAGACTGGAACTCTGTTCACTGTGCCACCTAGCTTTCCAATTGTTGGGAGAGAAAGTTAACTTAACAGGGATCTTTACCAGTAGATAGGAACCTATCTGCTGGCATTAGTCAGGAATTTGGAGAAAGAGGAGTAGAAACAGAACCCCTTCTATGGCTCAGTGATTAAGGAAAGATGGAATGATACAAACAATAAAATTGATCTGGACCTATGATTTCATCACTACTCAGGGGTTACGCTGGGGTCTATGAAGTTTTTTCAATGAAATACTTTGATTACTGTATTTTACTATAAGTGGGATCCTTTATTCTCATAAGTTATACAGTTAAAAACATTTTTCTGAGAAGGGTTTCACAAGACAGTCAAAAGGGTCTAAGACACACAAAAAAAGATTGAAAACCTTTGGTATGGGGAATTCCCAATGTGAAAACTCCCTCCTCCTATGCAAATAAGCAACTAATCATTATCTTAGTTTCTCAGAGATTTGCCTGAGGTACTTAGAAGTTAAATGACTGTAATGTTAATGGGATTTTAGATCTTCCCTGCCGATTAATAGGCCTCAACTAAGGGTAAGCATTTAAGGGAAGCTTTCTTAGGGGAGGCTTGCTCTTAGGAAGGCTTTCACACCTTTTGCTAATTTTTGATTAGGCACTGAGTCATAAGGTTTGTGATACCTTCTGGCTCTGAGAAATTTATATATACTCTGAATTGGTATTTTGCTTTGGGGGCTTGCTTATGAGAAGGATCTTGTGATTCCCTGGTTGAGATTCTGAGTGGCCACCATATGTTCAGAGCTCCCTGACTGCTCAGATATAAAGACTCTCTCGATCCAGGGATGTGTGTAAAGTGTGTAGTTGCTTCAGGTAGTCAGAGCTCCATCTGTTGGTCTTTATTTCTCTGCTTATATGTATATTTTTTAATTTTCTTTGGAGTTCAGGGTGCTGACTTTTCCCTCAAACTAGTGAATAAAATTTAAAAAAGATTGATGACCCCTTAAACAGCTATCTTTGCTAGTAAAACAGATCTAAGAAGCTGTGCAAGCAGCCATCTGGGTATGCCAGTGTGGTTGATGTTACAGTGACTTGTCCAAGGTCACGCAGATAGTATATATTAGAAGCAAGATTTGAACCCAGGCCTTCACAACTCCATGCCAGCCCTCAATTTATCAAACCTTGCTCCTTTTCTGACACAGAAGTTGTAGAATTCATGTACTTCCCATCAAATTGCGGATACTTGACACATGCATGTGAAAACCTTTCCAAAATGATATACTAAGAAATGTAAATGCAGGGCAGACTGAGTGTTCAAGGACTGAGGGATGTGTCTTATAGTTGTTATCCTCCTTTAAAACTATACTTGAAGTTTTTCAGAAAATACACTTCTTTAGTAAACTACATTTCAACTTTATTTATTTCCTTATGATCTCTTAATAGGGGAAAAATAATCATCTTGGGATCTAAGAGTGTGGTGACTAGGTTGGCCTTTGGATATCTGGAGAAGCTCTTCTGTTGCTGAAGCAAGTCAGAGCTCAGCAGGTTTGATCACTGAAATGTGCAGCTTTGGCAAAACATACTCCTCTGGATGCCGGGATTCAGTTCTCCATCAATCTCCATCAATTCTTGAAGTGACATCCTTGTCTCCAAAACTTGCCCTGATTCTTTGACTCTTCCAGGCTTTACATTCCCTAAAAGGGTGACTCACATCTTAGTACCTCATCACCCATTTTTAAGCCCATTCAGAAATAACTGGGAAATATCTTCCCCTCACTCCTTCTTCCTTTCCCCCTAAAACTAGGAAGTAAACGAAAAAAATAAAGTTACATGAAAAATCAAAAGTCCCTGACAGAACAGTCTTGCTAAGAGAAAATCTTCATTTGCTTTTTTTTCCCCCAGTTTTCTTCCCCTTTTTATATAATTATATTTTCTGAATCATGGAGATCTCTTTTCCTCTCCCCCTCTTTTATGGCAGTTTTTCTTGAGGAAGGAAGTACTGTAAACCCATAATCCCTCCCATATTTTCTCCCACCCCCATGGGTTAAGTCCTTAAGATCTTGGGTATATATTTCAGCTACCTTAAGTTTTCTGATTACTTTTCAGGGTTTAAGCTCTCTGGTTTTTCTTTCTGTGGGAAAGGGATTTAGCTGCTTTGTGAAAGATACCTTTGAAATAAGTTAAAGGAAAGACAAATGGTTAGGACATTTTTCTTCATATCAAATTAAACCTGCTTCTTAGTAACCTTCACCCTTTGCTCCAAACTTCTACCCCCTACCCCCATTCCAGGTCTCATAGAACCTGGCTAATCCCTCTTCCAGCTGACAGTCTGTCCTTCATATATTTGAAGACAGCTATTGTGTCCCTTCTAAGGCTTCTGTTCTCTACACTAACCATGCCCAGTTCCTTTAACCATCCTCACATGTCATGAACTTGTACAAAGCAGAGCAGTATCCAATAAATGAATGAGTACACAAATAGTCGAAAAAGAAGTTGTGCATGATGAACTCTGCATGCTTTACTCCTTGGCAGGGTAGCTAAGTCACACACACACAGACATACACAAACACATAAACCAAATCTATGCAAACTAGCCTTGGACAGAACTCTATGTTCTTTCTTTAATATACTTTGATTTCATGAAATCAAGTACACAACTGTGTACATATTACATAATGTAAGATCCCTGATGCTTTCTTCTTCCTCCCTCCCTTCCTTCCTTCCTTCCTTCCTTCCTTCCTTCCTTCCTTCCTTCCTTCTTTCCTTCCTTCTTTCCTTCCTTCCTCCCTTCCTTCCTCCCTTCCTTCCTTCCTCCCTCCCTCTCTCCCTCCCTCCCTTCCTTCCTTCCTTTTTTACTTCCTTTCTTCCTTCCTTCCTTCCTTCCTTCCTTCCTTCCTTCCTTCCTTCCTTC
>CM053585.1:329562666-329599331 GCA_028646515.1 Pseudochirops corinnae | reverse complement strand
CCTTTCTTTAATCTTTCCTTCTGTCCATCTTTCTGTCCTTCCTACCTTTCTCTTCTCTTCTCTTCTCTTCTCTTCTCTTCTCTTCTCTTCTCTTCTCTTCTCTTCTCTTCTCTTCTCTTCTCTTCTCTTCTCTTCTCTTCTCTTCTCTCCCTCTGCCTCTCCCTCTCCCTAGCACCTAATACAGTGCCTAGTATGTAGTTGGGGACTCAATCAATCCTTGTTGAATTGATTTGGACAAAGAAAACCATAACCTAGGAGTACAGAGCAGGATCAGTACAGAAAAACAAAATACCCTCCTTATCTATAATGTAGGTATTGCCCTCCAGTGCAGGGCTTGCAAGATGAGTCATGACCAACATGGAACTTGTCATCATTTCAGCAGACATTGGCATCTCAGAGGTCAAACTACGGGCACTGGGAAGAGTTCCACAAATACTCTGGTACAGATCTGGGATTGTAAACAATACTAATTTTTTTCTCTTCCACTGAGAAATCTCTCTTCTGATAGCCAAAAAGAGAAAAAAAAATTCAGTGAGCAAAACTCACATAGTACTCTATATCGTTAATCACCTTGACTTTCAAATAAAATAAATCCCACTCAAAAAAATAAATAGGATCACCGTATCCTAATACTGTAATACTTTAAAGTATTAGGATTGTAAAAGCATCTCTCCCCAGTGGCGGCTGCAGCATTTGGAAAAGAGCTTCCCTTTTTTGCAAATTGATTTTGTCTTGGCAGTCTCGCTTTTGCTTGCACAGGCATTAATGACTTGATTTGGAAGGAAATCGTTTCCTGTATGGCCAGGATTAAGAAGAACCATCCACATCCCTGCCAGAAACGATGTACAAATTTACATTGCTAGCATGTAAACACTTCTTCCTGTGACATTGCCTTACACCCAAACAAGCAAGGTGACCCACATGGCTTAAGAGCTCAGGGAAACATGATCATGGCAGTACCCAGGAGTTCCAGGCAGAAGTAGTGAATTCCCTCTGAGATGGCAGTGAAAGCTTCCTGCTCTTTGTAGATCAGCCTATTTTTGGAATACATTTACCCACAGATAATCCTCCAAGTAATTAAATGGGAAGGAAGTGTGATTAAATCACCATGAAATGATGGCTGCCAATACACAGAAGGAAAGACCCTTAGCCTAGCAAGTATTCATTGTTAACTAAGCTTAGCCATGGTTTAAACAGTTACTTTCTAGATGGTTGGATTGCCTGGTCCCTGAATTATGTTTTTCACAATCATATAAAGTTGGGAGGAAGAAGGCACAGGTAGTTGACCTAATAATGTCAATGGGAAAAGTGTACATGGGAAAATGTTCATATAATAATGGGAAAAGTTCAAGTCACAGAATCATTGGTAGATTTTATGAGCCTGGTTTAGTGGAAGAAATATTGGGCTTGATGGTTAAAGACTTGGATTTGAGTTTATACTCCACTATAATTATTGTGTAACCTAGATGTAGTCATTAAATTATGCTTAAATAATTGCATTAATTGATGAACCTGTTTCTTCTTGTGTGAACTGCTCTGATTCTCTTCAATATGTCAAGCGATTGTTGAGCTTATATATAGCGATACTCCCTCAAATCAGTACAGCTTTTAACACATTCATTCTTTCTTTGCTTCTATATTTCCTCATTTATGTCCTTCAACAAATGCTTCCTAGAGGAGAAATGCAAGCAATCAACAACCATATATTTTTTTTAAATCTTAGATTCACTAATAATGAGTAATGCAAATTAAAACAATTCTGATATTCCAGTTTAAACCTATCAGATTGGCAAAGACAACACAGTGGAAAATTGGTCATTGTTGGAGGGGTTTTGAGAGGACAGGTACACTAATGTGCTTAATTAGCATAATCATTCTGGAAAATGATTTCAAACCATATTCCCAAAGTCACTAAACTGTACAAATCCTTTGACCCAGTAATACTATTATTAGGTATGTACTTCAAGGAGACTGAGGAGAGAGAGAAATGTCTTTCATATGTACAATAATATTAATAGCAGCATTTTTGTAGTAGCAAAGAACTGGAAACAAAAACAGGTTCTCGTCAATTGGCTAGTGGTTGAATAAATCATTGCATGTGAATGTAATGGAATATTATTGTGTCATAGCATATTACAAAGACGATAGATTTAGAGGAACCTGGAAAGACTTGTATGAACTGATACAGGGTAAAGTGAGCAGAACCAAGATGATAATTTACACAATTACAAAAAGCAACAGGAGCTTATAAATGCTGGGTTAGTCTCCCTGGAGATGAATGCTTAAGATAGCAAAACATGAAGCATTTTGAAAGCTGTTGAATTTCCATTTTACTTCCCCTCAGTTGTGCATTGTCCAAATTATTCCTCCAAGTTCCATGTTATATGGAAAACCAGGCCAGGAGTTGGGATCATCTTCCTGTTGGTGGGGAAATGTCTAAGTGCTCCACAGTGCATGGTTCAGCCACCTTCATCGCTTTTGGAGCAAATTGTTCTCCTATGCCCATTCTGCTAGGGAAAGTTTTTACATGTTTGGGGTAGACATCCCTCTAACTCATCAATGGGTTTGAGACTGTCAGTTCCCCTCCCCTTGGTTTAGCCCATCTGCTGAGATGGTTTTATGGGGATATCGTTCCTGTGCATGCTACAGCTTCTTGTAGCTACACATGAGAGTTGGGTGAGAGGAAGACCACCGAACGTGAATGAGCAGCCTTGAAAAGAGCCCGGCAGGCCCTCACAACAGAGGTGCTAGTCCTCCCTTAACACCCCACACACTCTACCATCTTCACCCCGTGAGGAAGATGCTACTGTTATTCCAGTTTTACAGATGAGAAAACTGAGGCAAAAGTTAATGATTTTCTCAGACTCACACAGCTAGTAAGTATCTGAGGCCAGATTTGAGATGAGTTCTTCTCAATCCAGTGTCCACCCTTCCACTTATCCTGCTCACTTCTTACTTTGCAGAAGTGTTAGAGGAATTAAATAAGGTTAATTACTCTGTAGTTTTGTAACTATGGAGTGTTATGCAAATATACTACTGTAGTAGAGTCCATTTAAAAAAATGACATACATATATGAGCACAGATTCAGTGAAAGTAAAGGCATCTAAGATTCAAAAGATATGGCTAAAACAAAGAGGGTCATGTTACACTAATGCATTGTCTATCCTTATTGCATGGGCACTACATAAAATGTATAGATGAAATGCAATTTATGAAAACAATTTGTATACGTCTTCCCAAATGTATCAATATGCTTAGGAGGATCAAACAAACTGCAGGCAATTAAACATTGCCTATGTGCTAGGCATACAAACACAAAGATTAAAACCAGCCCTGATACCCAAGATCTTATATTAAAGTGGAGGAGACACTAAGTATGCCTATAACTATGCACTGTACAGGATAGATGAGATATGCAGCAATGTGTACTATGGTTTTCTAAAAATTAGCATTTTCCACTCTGTGACTCCCAGGACTTTCAATGTTCCCATGAATTCAAAATGCATTACTTTTTCAGGATGTAATGTATTTAAATGCAGAGGTTCCAAACAGCCACCGACAGATTGGCCTTTTAAAATAATGGCCTACATTTATAAATAACTTCAAGATAGATACACTAAATCAGATAATGGGCCTGACTCTAGTGACAAGGAAGAAAAAAACCATTCATTCTTTGGGATTGGAGTGCTTAGTTCTTTCAGGCCACCTGTGAATTCTTAACACATTTCTTCTCCTCGCCCTCTAAGGAGCCTCTGGAGGAAGGACATTGGGTCTGTGGGTGTAAAATATGGCTATACGAGCCTTCAGCATGGATTGGCACTTAGCTGATTTGGCCGTGGAGACTGGTGAGGTTTCAACTCACACCCTTTATATTGGCACAGGTATCTACAGCGATTGTATGGAGTAAACCATCATTGGCTTTGGTGACTGTGTATGAACAGGGTGATACATGAACTTACTGCAGTTTTGAGAGGCAGAATAAACTTAATAAGTCTATATAAGGATAGAATGGGAACTAGATCTATGATTTCTCTGATATCTAGAACTCCCGAAGTGGATAGTCTCGTATTCAATGGGCATATTGTTTTTTCCCACAACTTATTATCTTTGAGATAACATAGCAAATAGTCAAACACATACTCAGGCAGCCTGGCCACAACACTCCCAGTGCCCAATGAGCGATATTAAAATGTAATTGGGAAATATTTAACAAAATAAGGAAAAATACAATAAAATATGGATAATGATACATGTCAAAACTAAGTCAATAAGTAACTGAGATCTTTATGTATGGGTAACACATTACATTTAATAATTCTTCCAATTATTTAATTTATTCACTTATTTATTATTCATTCATTTATGTATTTATCTATCCTTTCATTTAGTCATTCATTTATTTTTTCATTTTTTAGTCATCCATCCATCCATCCATCCATCTATCCATCCATTCATGCATTTATTTATTTATTTGCTCATTTGTTTGTTTGAGCCCCATTTTAAAGAGTCAGGCAGCCAATCAAAAGAGATTATCCTCACCCATGTGGTAGGAGATGAAGACTAAAACGACCATTTTAGGCAACCTGGATGTGCCCCAAAGGCCTCTAAGGGACACCTCCACATTAGGAGAACTGGGTATGCTCAGATCAGCCTATGTTCCATATGGGTTAGTGGCCCCCATTTCTATTTGAATTTGACACCATTGGCTTAGAACATTGAGAAGTTAAGCAGCTTGCCCAGGCTTAGAGCCAGTATATGTCAGAAACAGGATCTAAACCCAGTGAGGTGTTCCTGGCTCTGAGGCCATGCTTCCTCTCATAAACCCTCCCCCCCATATGCATATATACATATATTATATTAAATACAAGAATATGGTCATTACCTAGGTATATATTTATAGAATATGGTATATTCTATCATATTATATTTTTATATTTAAAAAAATTTCTTTTATTATTTAAAAAAACTGATGTAAATTGGTGGGCACCAAAGGAGGATATTAGTAGAGGGAGGGAGGTATGACTGGATAGCTCTCCCAAATGAGTGATTTCTTCCTTTCTTGACTTGGAAACTAAGGATCCTTTAAGAGACTTCTCCAAGTAGTTGTTCAAACAAAGTGGGTACTAAAGGCCTAAATTGAGCTAAGGGGCAGTAAGATGACCCAGTGGATAGAATGCTAGGCCTGGAGTCAGAAAGGCTCATCCTCTTGAGTTCAAATCTGGCCTCAGGCACTTAGTAGATATGTGACCCTGGGCAAGTCACTTTGCCCTATTTGCCTCAGTTTCTTCATCTGCAAAATGAGAAGGGGAAGGAAATGGCAAACCTCTCCAGTATCTCTAGAAAGAAAACCACAAATGGGGTCACAAAGAGTTGGACACAGCTGAATAACAACCACAAAAGCCCTAAATTATTAGCTGGGGTGTCCACATGGATCTAATTAATTGGATAAGTATTGGATCTCAGCTTTACTAATCATAACCTAGGTGAATAAAGCATGTACACATCATTTCCTGACTTGTCAGGTCCTCACAAGAAGCAGGATAATATGGCATATGGAATGTGGGAATCAGAAAGACCTAGGTTCAAAACCTGCCTTGAATATTTTGTGACAATGGTAAGGTATCTGACTACTCTGTGCCTTGGTTTCTTTATCTAACAAAAGGGAAAGGATTGGGCTCAATGACCTTACAAGCTCTTCTAGATCTAAATCTATGACACTCTTCTTTTCTTTGGTAATTGAAGGGGGAATCAAGGTCAGTCTTCTTTAGAAAAGAGGCAGTGGACCATTGCATTCCACCATTATTGTTTGTTTCCAGGCTGAGGACTCTTGCCATTGCTGGATTTATAGAATATAAGAGAATTCATAGGAAGCCAGGATCAAAATATTTCCCTCTTCAAGAAAGTAAAAATAGAAGAGTGCTTTTAAATTTTATTTATGTGAAAGGATCTGCTGTCCTAGATCCCAGGAAGGTCCAGTTCACATCACTCCAAGTGTTTCTTCATTATAAAAATGGACCTTCCAGAATGGCTCATTGGAGCTTAGCATTCAGATATGAAAAGAGTCTTAGGATCATCTAAATCTAATTCTAGAGCTGGAAGGTCTGTACAGCCAATAGATGAGGAACCTGAAGCCAGAGGTTAAATTACTTGCCTAAGGTCACACAGGTAGTAAGTGAAAAAGGTAAAACCCAAAGCCTCCATTTTATAGATGTCAAAACTGAAGCTCAGAAATGTGAAATAAATTGCTTAAGGCCAAACTGAGTAACCTGAGTCAAGATTCAAAACCTAGAACCCTTGATGCCAAATCCAATGTTTTTACCACTCCATCAATTTCATGCTAGGCACACTCTTGATTTCTAATAAGGACCATATAACAAGAAATTTGAGAAAGAGTGAGAAAGCAGCAGAGAGATAGAAGACTGGCTTCTAAGTCAGGAAGACCTGGGTTTGAGTCTGTAAAAAATATTGACTCCAGGATAACCATTCAGTGCCCCAGGCTATTCTCTGACTATAAATCACAGAACAGGGTCTGATCTTCATTGGGAAAGGAAATTGCCTCCTTGGGAATTCACTAAGTAAATGAAATCACAGGTTCACCAAAATCCCTCACCCCCCAAAAACCAAGCAACCAAACAAAAAAACCACACCAAGCATACCAGTCTTATAGGATATGCACAGTGGTAGAAAATACCTATCGTGACATAGAGGTCATTCTGTGTTTGTTCTGGGAAGATATTTTAAAACTGCTTTCTTGACTTCCATTCCTAGACTCACTTAGAACTTCTCAGGAGAGTAGTCAAGGCCCCTTTACTAATCCTAATTTTCATGCAGAAGCATTCCAACTTCCACAATGCATAGGGTTGCTTGCAGTGGTTATTTTGCCTGTACTGTGTTATTTACAGTTCCTGCAAATAGAAAACAGGAGATAGCAAACCTCTCATCGGATGTTCACTATAATTTGGACAATTACAGACTAGTTTTTGTTCTTAGGCTAAATTGTTTGGTAAGGCAGAGCAGTTGCTTTTGTGACATCATGGATGGTACCTAACGAGAATACAAGGAAGAAAGATGAAACTTTGCTAAGGGAGATTTTTTTTCCTTTTTCTTCAAGTTACAAGAATTCATATCTTAGATGATAAACAAAGACCTAACATTTAATAGTATAAATGAGGTACTTTTGCTTTCATGGGATTGACAGGATTGAAATGGATTCACTGAATGAACAGCCATTTTAAAGAGAATCACAGACCTGTGGTCAGATGAGATTTGGAGATTACCTGCTCCACAGTTTAGGGGCCACATGCAGCCCAAACCACTCCCTAGTATGGTCTGAACCAGATTAAAATATAATGGGGAAATAGTTAACAAAATACATAAAATATGGTAAAACATAGAAAACATTATATTCTAAAACTAAGTCAATAGGTGGACCACAGAGATCCTTATGTACAGATTAGTGGCCTGGGCTTCTTTTTTGAGTTGGACACCACTGATGGAGTCCAACCCTCTCATTTTATAGATGATGAAACTGAGACCTAGGAAGGCTACATGACTTCCCCATGATCACATATGTAGTAAGTTGCAGAACCATGATTTGAACGCAGGACATCTGATTCTCTAGACCCAGAGTTCTTTCCACTGTATCTACTATATCAGAAACAGAGTAGCTTGTATGAGGATAGATGTGTCTATCCTGATATGAATCCATGTGGAAGGCAGCATGGGATGTTGGTCAGAGATCTGGTCCCAGTCAGGAAGACCTGTGTTCAAATGTGATAATATTTGTAAAGCACTTAGCACAGATCCTAGAATCTATCTTTCATAGGTTCCCAAAGTGGGTGGCACTGGAGTGATCCAGGGGGGCAGTACTTTTTTTTGAAATATCTCAAATTAATTAAAAAAAACTATTAAAGGGTTAAAGAAAGTAGATTTCCAGGGTGACTCTGAGTAATTTTTTTTTAAAAAAAGGGGCAGTTGGGTCAAATAAGTTTGGACACCTCTGATAATAGGTGCTTAATAAATGCTTCTTTCCTTCCTCCTTTTCCTTTTTTTTTTTTTTTTTTGATTCATCTTAGCTCAATCACTCTGGTCAAATCATTAACCTCTTTTCCTAGGTATCCGTGTAGGACTAAAAGTTATAGAAGAGATGGTGATTTGCATTGGTGGAGAGAATTTGCACACAAGGAGTTCCTTGCACTGATTAAATGAAAGGTCCTTTCTTTCTTGGGTCACTTCCTCTGACCCTCCAAAAAAGAGTCAGGTGTGCTTATTCACGCAAGACAGTGAAAATAATGGACTCTGATGGGCTTAGAGAACTTCAAAGTTGTAATACTCTTCTTGAAAAATAGTAATATTTTTAAATGACCAAAAGACTCTCTGTCCAGGTGGGTCATTTGATTTATAAGTAGCATGTTCCATCATGAGTCTTTTGGAGTTGTCTTAGATCCTTGAATTGGTAAGAAGAGAGAAGTCTATCAAAGTTAGTCATTGCACAATGTGACTCCATTCTGGGCTCACTCCCTCAACTCTCATTGGCAGGTTGGGTCCCCTTGAGCTCTAGAGGTAAACCTGTGGGTGACTATTCCTAACACTGAGCCCTTACCAGTTAACTTCCCTAAAAATTAATCAATTAGCTTTTAGAAAAGTCATTTGCTGTCCTCATGTACTATAAAGTCATGTACTGTAGTTGGCAGAGTGAGAAGAGTAATTATAAAACATTTCCCCTAAAACAAAAAAAGATATATAGATTCATGGGGTGAGGTAGAGAATGATTGCAAACTTAAAAATCCAGTGGTAGTGTAGCAACAAGGTAAGACATAGATCTACCATGAGGGTCTTGTTGTTCTTTCTCTAGCTATTCCTCATAAAGTTCTCTGGGGGAAGAACATTGGGGTCATTTATGGAAGAGTCATTTCACTAACAGGTTAATCTGACTCCTTTCAGGGTAAGGGATCTCTACAACATAGATGGCTCTGATGTAATTACTCTCTTCAGGCCTGAAACGTCTCTTGGCTACCAGGCAATCAATATCCAAAGTGGACCAGGCAGACTGTTCTACCATTGAGCTGCTAGGCTGTCCTAGGCAAGTTACTTGGCAGCTGGGCTAATGCTGCCTTGGCTGAACCCGATGGCTTAGTCATTTGGCTTTTCTCAGTATATTTTCTCTCCATTGGATGGACTGATCCAGTGGACTGGCTGCCTGTGCTCACTCTTTGATGAAAAGCTGCATTCCATATCACTTGTAGCCTCTATGTCCTTTATTTCTCCTTTCTTTCTTAGCTAAACTTCTTGAGAAAGTTATCTACCCTAGATACCTCCATTTTCTTTCCTCTCATTCATGTCTAAACTCTGTAATCTGGTTTCTGATATCATCATTCAACTGAAACTACTCTCCAAAATTTTGCATAATCTCTTAATTGTCAAATTAATTGCTTTTTAAAAGTCCTCATTCTTCTTGACCTCCCGCAGCCTTTCTTCTTCTTGATCACTCTCTCCTCTCTAGGTTTTTGTGACACTGTCTTCTCTTGGTTCCTCTCCTACTTAACTGATGACTCTCACTTTCCTTTGTTGGACTTTCAACTATACTATGGCCCCTAATCATGGTGTTCCCTAAGGCTCTGTACCTATTTTTCTTTTCTCCCTCTACACCATCTCTCTTGGTGAGCTCATCAGTTCCCATGCCTTCAATTATCATCTTTATGCAAATAATTCACAGATCTTTATATTTAGCTCTAATATCTCTCCAGAGCTCCATTCTCACATTCCCCAGCTACATCTTGGACAACTTGAACTAGATCTCAAACTCAACATATCCCAAAGCAGAACTCATTATCTTTCCCTGTCCCAAACCCTTTCCTCTTCTAAATTTCCCTATTCCTAACACAGGTACCAACATCTTTCCTGTCATCCAGAGTCTCAAATTTAGTGTCATGCTCAACTGCCCATTCCCAGTTACCCCACGTATCCATTCTGTTTCTAAGTCTTGTTGTTTCTATCTTAACATCTCTCATAAGCATGTTAATTTTTCTACTCATACAGCACCCACCCCTGGTTGAGGTACTTAGCCCCCTAAACTCTGTGCTGTTTTAATAGCTTCCTTGTTTTTATCGCTCACTCAAATCTTTCTCCAATTCTATTCATTTTTCATTTAACTGGTAATTTTCCTAAATTTCAGGTTTTACCGTATCACTTTCCTCTTCCCCATTCAAGGGAGGCAGTGGCTCCCTTATTATGTCTAGGATCCAATAAAAAAATCCAATTTGACTTTTAAAGCCCTTCCAGCCCTGACCCCTGCCTTCCTACTCTTCCAGTCTTTTTACTCTTTACTTTCTTCCATGCATTCTATGATCCAAAGCACATTGGCAATCTTCTTGTTCCTCCTTGACTCTGTGTCTGTCCCTCATTTTTCTGCCTGGAAGCTTCTCCCATCTCCCTTTCAACTTCCAGATTTCTCTAGTTTCCTTCAAGACAGATCAAATTTTAACTTCTACAAGAGCCTTTTTAAAGAGCCTTTTCTCACCATCTCCCACCACTGCTAGTGTCTTTCCTCTGAGATTATTTTCCACATTTGAATTTATCTTGTTTATTCAGTTATTTGAATGTTGTGTCCCTCTTTAGGATACAAACTTCTTAAGAGCAGCATACCTTTGCCTTTCTTTGTAACCTTGGTCCTTAGTACAGTGCCTGGCACATGGTTTTTTATTTTTGTCATTTTTAAAAAAACATTTCTGACTCTTTGTTACTCTATTTTTTTTTTTTTTTGCAAAGATACTGGAGTGGCTTGCCATTTCCTTCTTCAGCTCATTTTACAGATGAGAAAACTAAAGCAAACAGGGTTAAGTGACTTGTCCAGGGTCACACAGCTAGAAAGTGTCTGAGATCACATTTGAACTCTTGGCACTCTATCCACTGCATCACCTACCTGCCCTCTAACACATGGTAGGCATTTAACAAATTCTTGTTGACTGATTCTTTTCTGCTGGAGTTCCACTATGTTCTTTCAGCAGGGGCAATAACCCTTGCTCCAGGAATACCAGGAGCTTCTCCTCTTTCATTCCCTCAGGACATTGGTCTGAAGTTTGTCACCTCTATGCAGAGGGTCTAGACTTTCCTGTTCAGATAGCTTTACGATTTTCAGAGCTGGGCTCTCTGGTTACGTCTCCTAGTGAGTTAATATGCAGATGAATGATTAGAGACATTGGCCGATTGTGCCTCTGGGGTGAGTTCATTGTCTTTGCTGCCCTGTCAGATAAGCAACAGCTTCAGACCCTTTCTAAAGTAAAGGATTCATCTTTTATGTCTGAAAAATCTCCCCCTTTGCATTTCAAAATTTCTTTGCTCTTTCTAACTTTTAGGTTTACCAAAATCTAGCATATACTATAGATAGCTATGATCTTCATCTCCCTCCCACCAGAACCTGGATTCTACTCCTGTAATCACCCTGGGCTCTGATAAGTGCATTTTAGAACCTGGTATTTACATAATTCCCAGACTAAGCTAGATCCCTTCTCTGTCTCTTACCCTTTTGTGTCATCTTTCCCCTATTAGAATGCATACCTTTTCAGGGGACCATTGGCTAATATTTCTATTTCTAGCACTTACCACAGTTCTTGGCATATAGTAAGTTTTTTGATAAATAAAAGCTCTTTCTTTCCAAGTCTAAAGGGATTACACCCTCACATATTCAAATGTTTTTTGAACATTTGATACTTACTAAGGAAGATAAAAAAAAAAGTTTGTATACATTTTCTTTACCCACATGTTTCTTGCAACTATAGGAGGGGAAATGAGAATAAGATGAATGGAATTCCTTGAGAACAATTAAGAAAGATGTAAGCAGAAGATGCTAAGGTTGAAACTATATGAGTAAGGTAAGTGGAGATGTGGAATGATCAAAGTGGGGACAAGGTTAATCTGGGAATGCTCTTTGAATGAGATCTACTACAGAAACCAAAGTGAAATATAATCAGCAGCCAACACACTGATATGACGCACAGAATCCACTTAGGTAATTAGCACACTAGAGGAGACTGATGACGTGGGTGAGATTAGAGAAAGCAAAAAGCTGTCTTATAAATCCTAAATCAGGTACCATTTTCAAGAAAGGATTAGGATGTTATACTCAGATTTCTTCAATTGTAAAATACACTGCAAGCACAGTCTTTTAAAATCATGGGTCACTGACCAGAAGTGATCTAGTTTCTGTGAAAAACTATAATTGATCAATTAATCTACCAGTCCATAAATATTTATTTGGCAACTACCTATATGCCAGGTACTGTGATAGGTGATGAGGTCACAGGAGAAAAATCAAACTATTCTTGTCCTCAAGGAACTTATATTCCATGGGGGGGGGGGAGGGAGGAAGATAACATGGATATATGTAAATTTATTCAATGGAAATGATAAAAAAAAAGGGTAGTTTTATTTTATTTTTTCTGAAGGAGGTAAGTCACTAGTCGCTGGGGAGGGTCTCCTATAGAAGGTAGCAATTAAGGTGAACTTTGAAGGAAATTAAGACTTGTACATGGCAGAATGAGAGTATATTCCAGGTGTGGGGTACTTACCTATTACCTATACAACTTCTCTGTTTGGTAAGTAGATTTCTAGGATTTTAAAGATTTACTTGTGATCTTCTTCTGCCAGGTGCACATGCTTTGCCATTTTATGACTGTTTCCATGCTATGTCCTCAAGCGGATAGGGATTTTGGCCAATCCCTGATATCTCTCTACAATGATTAGACAAAGCTAAAGAGATCCTTGAGGGGTAAAATGGAGTAGTGGTTAGAGCACTGGCCTGGAGTCATGAAAACCAGCTAGGCTCAGATATTATCTAAGACATTCATTGTGTGACCCTAGGCAAGTAGCTTAATATTCTTCAGCTCTGAAATTAAAGGTATGACTTGATGGCCCCTGAGGTTCCTTCCAGCTCTACAGCTATGATTCTATGACCATGCCTTTCTTTTTCTTTCTCTTTTCCCCTCTAACACCTATTGACATCACCTGTGTCATTTAAATGCCTTTTTGTTGAGAAGATGAAGGATTCAGGTATTCACCTCATTGACGGGGGAGGAGCAATTAAAAACTTGGAAAAATCAAAGGGTTCCCAGCTGAAGAGAGAACTCTTAAAAGATTGCTTGTTCTTCTCCCCTCTGCTGTCGCCTGAAGACCATCATGTTGGAGTCCAGCTGACTCATCTCTGCTAATTAAATAAATGTAGTTGTGTTCATCTTCCTCTGGCATCTAAGACCCAGTGGCATCCCTTGCCCTGAACCTTTCTTTGCTCATATCAAACATTGAAGTTTTATCTCCACAGGCATGCATAGGGCTTACATGAACCAAATGTGCCAGCACACTCAGGGACAAGCATCACTATCAGCTCTTCCTCTTCCCCTTACTTTCTGCTTCACAGAGTAGAATCATTGCAAGTGGGATACGTAGAAGAAATATTAAAGGACTTAATAAACTACTCCTTCAAATGACACTGTCACTATTTGGACAGAATAAGTAAGTAGCCAATTGCCTTATCCAAGTAGTAGCAATTAGATTTTTTTTGACCAGGTATATTGGGTCAAGATCAACCACTTATCAATTAATTTTATGGCAAAATATGGAAAGGATAGTTTGACATGCAAAACTTCAGTCAAAGTGGATAGAACATTGAACTTATAGTTAGGAAGAATTGAGTTCAAATACCACCTTGAACACTTATGAGCTCTGTGACTCTGGCAAAATCACTTAAGCTTTTTTTGCCCCCTCTGTTAAATGGGGTTAACATTAACACCACCCTCCAGGTTGCTGAGGAACAAGTAAGTTAATGTAAGTAAACTGCTTTGTAAAACTTTGAGTGCTCACAGATGTTATCATCTATTAGTTACCTATTTTTTTTTTGGGGGGGGGGGTTGTCTGGACCTGTTTCATTGTTAAAAAGACATTTGGGTGAGGGGACTTCCTTAATTAGTGCTAATCAGCAGCTAAAATCAATGGCTAATCAATAAATGTTCTACTATTGAGAATTGTTGGGATGTCAGCGAAAGGTTAAGTGACCATAACTAGTATGTGTCAGAGGTAGATCTTGAACACATGTCTTTCAAACTCTACAGTTGGCTTTTTCTATCTACTATATCACATTTCTTCTCATGTACATCATAATCAGAGATAATAGCACAAATATGAAATAAGAAAGTTCTATCATCCAGTCTTTGCCCTTTTATGACACCTGTCCTGATCATTAATTGTGGACAGACAGGTAGGTGGACCAGTGGAAAGACTTTGCCTTAGAGACAGAAGATCTGAGTTCTTAGGCTGCTGCACTTACTAACTTTGTGACCTTGGAAAAGGCACTTAATTTCTCTGTGTCCTAACTTTCCTCTGCCATAAAATAAGTTGCTATAAAAACCAAATGAGATAACATGTAAAAGTACTTTACAAGCCTAAAAGCACTATATGAATGCTAGCTCTTAATATTGCAAAATACAACCTCCTCTGAAAGCAAAAGATAGGAAACTTGAGTTGTCAATATCAAATCATGTTTGCAATTGTGTGTCTGTATAAATGCGACACAAAACATTCACTTTTCCCAGCTTCCTAATGCTCATGAAGTCTGTCCTATAACTGGTGGGTCCAATGTTTTTGTGTTCTTCCTGCTGACCTCTTTATAGAGATAGCTTATGGACATTCTGGGCGGGAAACCACATTATTCATATAAAACAATCTGATTTTTTTTTCTGAATGACCCAGGTAACAACCTACTTTAGCTTGAGTTGCCTAGATATTTCAGCTAAAAACAGCTCCTTTACATGAGTCACCTGAATAATTGCCTTATCTAACCTATTGCCTTGGCATGGTGGGTCAGCAGGTGCTGAATACAAGTATCAGGATGGTTTTCATTGTTCCCCAATCTGATGGAGAGCGTGGGGATGGTTCCTAAACAGCCTTGAAGAAGCGTATATCCCTAGCATCTTTTTAGGCCCTGAATTTTGTTTTAGGTCAGGCTTTCTTAACCTAGGGTCCACGGAACACCAAAGGGTCCATGGATAGATTTCAGAAACAAGGTGAACTTGGATGAAAACACTACACACACACACACATACACACACAACAGCAAATTCATCTTTATTTTCATTGCTATTTCCCCAAACTTAGCATTTCTTTCAGTTCTTTAGAAAGAGAACACAGATTTCACTAGACTTCCAAAGAGCTCATGACATATATACAAAGTTTAAGGAGAAAATAGAAGAAAATGTGAAAGATTGAAAAGAGAGATTAGTATAGGCTGAATAGTTAGAGAAATCTTCATGGAGAAGTACAGTAGCAACCACACTGGCATACCCAGGATGACTGCTAGCACAGGTTCTTAGATTTGCTTTACTAGGAAAGATTATTGTTTAAGGGGTCAACAATCTGTTTAATTACATTCACTAGTTCAGGAGAAAAGTCAGCACCCTGACCTTCAAAGAAAATATAAACAGAGAAAATACAAGCAGAGAAATAAAGACCAACAGACAGGACTCTGACTGCCTAAATCAACTATACACTTTACATACATCCCTGGATCAAGAGAGTCTTTACAACTGAGTGGTCAAGGAATTCTGAACATATAGTCATTCAGAATCTCAACAAGGGAATCACAAGATCCTTCTCATAAGCGAGCCCCCAAAGGAAAATACCATCTCAGGTATACACACACACACACACACACACACTCTCACTCTCTCTCTCTCTCTCTCTCTCTCTCTCTCTCTCTCTCTCTCTCTCTCTCTTCTCAGAGCCAGAAGGCATCACAACCCTCTTGACTCAATGCCTAATTAGAAATTTGCAAAAGGTGTGAAAGTCTTCCTGAGAGCAAGCCTCCCCTAAGTAAGCTTCCCTTAATGGGCTGTTTAGATCTTAAAATGCATTAACATTACAAGAAACTGGGCTGTGCAGAAAGGTTTTGGATGGATGGAGGGGAGGAGGATGAGCATTCCAGATGCCTGTGAATATGGAGAACGTGTCAACATTGTAAATGGCAGGGGTTGGAAGAAGACATTAAAAAGAATAGTCTATGGAGGAGACAGACAGGAGGCAAGTGTTGAAGAGTAGTAGGACATTAGTTTGTTTTCTAAAAACTCTTTTTTTTGGTCTAGATCTGTGGCATTTATCTGTGTGGGGAACCCCTAGTGTTAAAAGGCTTTCCACTGATGTAGCCCACCTCCTGTTACACTTATATTCTTAGAACAATGGTTCTCAAAGTGTGCTCAAGGGACCATTAAGAATCCCCAACACCCACAGAAATAAGAACTATTTTTATAATAATACTAACAAGCTTTAATTTTTAATATGGTAAATATTAATAGATAAAACCTATATATAATTGGAGGTTCCTCAATAATTTTTAAATGTGTAAAAGTTTCTAAGATGGAAAAGTTTAAGGACTGCTTTCTAAGAAAGTTGATTGGCAGATCTATAAAAACAAGAGCTGGTCCCCAATTGATGAATGGTCAAAGGATATGAACAGGCGCTTTTCAGAAGAAGAAATCAAAAACTATCTATAATAATATGAAAAATGCTCTAAATCAGTATTGATTAGAGAAAGGCAAATTAAAACTATGCTGATGTACCACCTCACACGTATCAGAAATGACAAATCTTAGAGGGATAAAAGAAAATCCATTCACTAAGAAACTATTGGTGGAGTTTGAACTTCTCTGACCATTCTAGAGAGAAAAAAATTATATGTATGCCCAAAGTGCTCTAAAACTGTGCATTATCTTTGATCCAGCAATACCATTATGAGTATACCAAAATGTGAGCAGTGGATGATGTACTGGTAAATAAATTGCCAATATCATTATGAGTATACCAATGCCAAGAGAGATCAAAGGAAAAAGAAAAGAACTTACATGTCCCAAATATTTGAAGCTACTCTTTTTTGTGTATGTGTGGTGGTAAAGAATTGGAAATTGAGGGTATACTCTTTAATTGGGGAATGGTTGAAGAAGTTGTGGCATATGATTGTGATGGAGTACCATTGTGCTTTCAGAAAAAAATAAAAGACAAGATGCATATGAACTGATGCAAAGTGAACTGAGAAGAACTGGGAGATCATTGTACAAGGTAACAACAATGTTGTAATGATGAGTAATTGTGAAAGACTTGACTACTTTGGTCAATACAATGATCCAAGACTGATCCAAAGGACTTATGATGAAAAAATGCTATCCACCTTCAAAAGGAGAACTGATGAACTCAGTGAAAATTAAAGTATAATTTTCTTGTCTTTTTTCCCCCAATGGCTAAGAGCAGCTAGATGATTAGGTGCATAGAATGCTAGAGCTAGGAAGACCTGATTTCAAATCTACCCTCAGATACTTACTCTCTGGGTGAACGTGAGCAAGCCACTTAACCCTGTTTGCCTCAGTTTCCTTATCTTTAAAATGAGCTGGAGAAGGAAATGGCAAAGTACTCCAGTATCTTTGCTGAATGGGGTCATGACAAATTGGACATGACAGAAATGACTGAACAATAAAAACAACATGGAAATATATTTTCCCTGATTTTGCGTGTATCATTGATAACCTACTGCTTGCCTTTTCAGTGGATAAGGGATGGGATGGAAGGGGGAAGAGAATCTAGAACTCAAACTTTAAAAATAAAAGAATATTAAAAGTAATTTTTTAAAAGAAAAGTTGAGTGGGCAGCTCAAATGACTTGCCCAGGGCTACAAAGTCATCATGTATCAAATGGAGGATTTGAATCTAGATCTTCATGACTCTAGTCTAAATCCTATATCTATCAAATCAGGCTCTTTCTTGTTTTGTTTTAGATCTTATTTGATATCTTTTTTAATTGCACATTTATTTACCAATATATTACCCACTACTCACATAGGTCGATAACCATTCTTTTTAACAAGGAAAAGATATATGAATATAAATGAATATTAATTATATATAATTAATATGAATATAAAGAACAATATATCAATAAATGTATGAAAAAAGGGCATATGTACTAGGCACTGTGCTAAGCACAGGTGATACAAAAAAAGGGAAGACAGAGGTGGAAAATAGTATAGAAGCTGAAAGGTTAATTATGACAACATTAGTAGGCTAGGGTGGGATTGTGTAAGTGTCCAGGGATGAAACTAGATAAGGTGTAAGCTCACTAATCAGAACTCAAGGTCTCAGGGGTGAGAGTGTTAGTTCTGGTGGGAAGAGCAAGTCAGAATATAGGCAGCAAAGCTTAGAGATAAAAACAAAAAAACCTACCAATTGAGTCTGACCATATACATAACTTCCTGCTCCCATAGTCCTCATCTTCACTGCCTTTTGTTTGTTATAACCTTTAAAAAGGGAATCTTTGATGTATCTTGTATACCAACTGGGCTCTCACCCAGGTTAAAACAAGGAGAATGATCTCTGCCATCCTGGCCTATGTGGGACCTTGAGAATGTCTCATTTTATAGCCTAAGTCTTTATGGGAGGAAAGTCATGTTGTTGACGGTTGTGCAATTTATAGCTGTTACCTTGAGACCATTCTCTGTGGTACTGCAGAAAGAAAGTTGTCTCTGTCTTCTTTCTCGGGTAACACACAGTTCATGTTTCCTACAAAGGAAAGAAGGCAGACAGCTATGACTATAAAAACACTTGAGGTATTTGGGGCAGGGGGAAAAGCCACCATATACTTTGCTTTTTTGACTATGAGTTTTTCAAATCCTTTTTAGAACACAAGATAAATAGAAAACACATATGGAAGGAAAAAAACCAAAAAAAACCATTTCTGTGAAATGGTCAACAGTAAGAAAACAAACTTAATATCTTTTTATATCTCAAAGATCCCTTTACATGTGAAAATGATATTTATGGTCCCTCTTTCTATTTTAAACTTGAATTGTTTTAATTTGGGAGCACTAAGTAACAGCAAAGCATTTTTTCTAACTATAAAATGACCAGATTTTAACATGGAAACCACAGTGTGATTTTTTTTTTCCTCTGTGTGTGTGTGTGTGTGTGTGTGTGTGTGTTTGTGTGAAGGTTTGAACTTTTATGTGAATGCCTTATGCCTCTGCTTCTGGATTTAAACTTCTCTATTCCAGAACTTTCTAGCTTCAAATAGATGTCATGAATAAAATTTTGAAGGTCATGTTGGTGACCCATCAAACATGCTCTAAGTTTCCAGAAGTGAATATTTTACATTTGGATCATGACATTGGTCTTTTTTCTCTGCCATGACTTAGAAAGCTAAATAAGTGTGGACAGTCTGGATTAGACCTCCCAAGAACTTAGCCTTGTAACCCCAGAGGCCCTCTGTCCTCCTTTCTTTCTTTTCTCTCTTCCTACTTGCCACCATGCAGGGGAAAAACACTGGCTTTCTGCAGGAGTGCTTGGCCTGATTTCAGTGTAATACCTGTATATAAATGAGTGAATCCAAAATTAACTCAAAAGACAGCAGGACTCATCTCAGCCTGTGAATCCATGCATAAAACACCATGGACGGAAGAGAGAGAAATACAGTAAAATTCTGATTCATCAGAAGTATTCAATTATTATTCTTATTAATTGAATTTTTTATTTACTGAGGGGTTAACAAAATTTGAGCACTGCAACCCCTTTTGTGGTTGAAAAAGAAATTGTCTTAAGATTCATTACCATAGTAAGCAAAGCAAATAAGACACAGTTGAATTTTACAATCATAATCTAGCTATGGACGGTGCCCCAGTCACCATTTAATACAGTCTCTTCTTTTTACAGATGAGGAAAACAGAGATCTAGGGAGATGAAGTGATGATGCTGGATCTTGAGCTATCTCAATGTGATCACCTTGAATAACAGGATAGTCGAATAGTCTTCTATATAGAGGAGAAAACGGTTCTAGGTATTTGAGGGTCTTGATAACTTAATTGAGGTTTTGGCCACTCATTCATTCATTTGACAACTCTTTGATGAACACACTAGAACCATGTTATTGTTGCCCAGTCTTTTTTTCAGTCACATCTGACTCTTTGTGATCCCATTTGGGATTTTCTTTGCAAAGATAATTGGAAGCATTTGCCATTTCCTTCTCCAGCTCATTTTGCAGGTGTTGCAGATGTCTGACAAGTTAAGAAACATTTATTAAGCACTTATTATATACCCTGCACTGAATAAAAGGGGATAATATATCCAATCCTCCACACCCACCATCTTGGGACCATAGTGTCTAGATTCTAGACTTATAGACTCTAGAAAGACCACCACCAACAACAGATGAGGAAACTGAGACAAGCAGGGTTTAATGACTTGCCCAGAGTCACATGGCTAGTAGGGGCCAGATCTGAACTCAAGAATATGTCTTCCTGACTTCAGACCCAGCATTCTATGTACTGTACCACTTAGGTGCTCTACTAGAACCATAGAATGTAGAAAAAGAAAATTAAAATATAGTCCCTGTCCTCACAAAACTTATAATCTTGCTGGGAGATTAGAAAAGAATGTAAATAAGTGTAAACTATAATAAAATAAATTAAAAATGCCTAGGAGGGACATAAAGCTTTTTTTAACTAAAGATCATTTCTGGTTGGGAAATCATTTCATTTTGGGCAAGATTATAAAGGCAGTGGCATCAGAGCCAATGTGCATTACAGATATGGGGAAGAGGATCTAGAGATAAAATCCTGACATCAGGGTACAAACCTCAACATTCCTTAGCATGCCATGCCTCTATTTGCTTTCCAGCCTAGTAGAACAGCCTGAGGACTTTGCCAAGCTTTGGCACACATTTTAAATGGCTGCAAAAACAAATACCGAATTTGTGTTACTGGAAGAGAAGAAAATAGCCAACATTGTGTGTTAGCTTTGTCTAGAAAAATACATGTGAGATTATAGATTTGGAGCCGGAAGAAACCTTAGAGGTTATCTGATCCACCTCCCTCATTATACAGAGGAGAAAGTCGAGGGACAGAGAAATGTCTTGCCTGTGGTCATGCAGCTGGTACTTAAGGCAGGATTTGAACCCAGGCCTTCCTAAAACCTATTGCCACACTTCATGCATGGCTACACCATATGCCTCTCAGTTTGATTATTTACATACGTTTGGTTGACTACTAATCTTGGCATCATTCTTAGGCTATTTAGAGATTTTCCTAACGTGAATAGAAGATTTCACTGTCTGCACATTAAGTATCTCATTAGCTAGGTCAGGAGTAGAAAATTATGGGTTTATAGTTTGCATTTACAATTCATTTTAAGTTTTGTGCCCTACAACAGCCCTGTAGGAAGAACTACCATTTCCCCAATTTGACAAGGAAACTGAATTTGATAAGGGTTAAGTGACTTGCCCAGGGTCATGAAACTAAGACATATCTAAGGAAGGAGTCAGATTCAGGACTTCTTCAATGGTAATTCATTGCATTACCCATAGCACTACCCAGCTGAGTGATAGCTAGAAGGGACTTAGAGGTGGTTAGAAATTTTTTTTTTTAAAGATAAGGAAATGTAAGCCAGGATTGGTTAAACAGCTAGCCCGACATTGGACAGCTTGCAGAGCCAAGATTGGAAAGAAGCTCTTCTGATTCAAGAGGAAGCATTGGATTACTGGGCTTGGAGTTGGAAATTCTATATTCAAATTTTGCTTCAGATACTTACTAAATTGCATGACCCTGGACTAGGCACTTAATCTTTATGGACTCGATTTTCCTTATCTGTAAAATTGACAATGTACAACTCACTGTTCTCCATTCCCATGATCAAATGAAATAATGTCTTGAAAAGGCCATATAAAATGTTACCCGTTATTACTATCTATGATAACAGTAACCTTGGCTTGAGAAGATGAATTCCATTTTTATGTCAGGTCTGTCATGTAGGGGGACGGTGAGCAGCAGCAGGGCAGGAACTCATTGGAATTCCATGGTTTATATGTTAGCTCATCTAAAACCTAAGTACAAAGTTCAGCTCTCTAGGAATGTCAGGTCTCTTCAAGGACATTTTATAAGGATCAAGTTTACTTGGAAAAAGGAAGTATGAAAAAAAAAGCATAAAACTCCTTCCATTTCATTATATTAACAGTAATGTCAAGTCTAACATCAGATCCAGGGGATTTACAGAGGCTAGAAATGGGCAGCTCTGGGGAAGAGCAGCCTCAATAAAGGAGCACCTAATAGATGAATTGTAAATCCTGAGAGATGACAGGCTGTTAGAATAATTGCAGTTTCAGAGGAAGGGTAGGAGAGAAAGGGGAATTGCTCCAACATCGAGGAGCATTTGAAGCATGATATAAAACAGAGGTTTTCACCCTTTTCATGCATGTCATGGGTTTGGCCTCTGGCAGTCTGCTGAAGTCTCCTTCTCAGGTTTTAAAGTGGATAAAACTAAATACATAAGTTTATAAAGGAAACAAATTATATTGAAATATAGTTTATTAATTTTTTTTGAAACTAAGTTCACAGATCCTGAACCCTTGGATGTCTACATAGATACAGTCTTCTAATTTTTGGGGTTTTGGACAGTAACCATGAATGAGTATTGAGAAGTTATGATGAATGTTAAGAATGAAACAACCTACCACAAATTCTGTGATGCAGCTAGAGCAGTTCTCAGGTGGGGAATCATAGCCCTGAAAACATACATTAACAAAATAGGAAAAGAGAGAATTAATGAATTGAATATGCATTTAAAACATAAAAAAGCCAAGAAACAAAGCCAAAATTAACACAGAGGAGATATTAAAAATTAGAGGGGAAATAGATAAACTGGAAACAAAGAAAACCTATGGAAATGATAAATAAAATTAAAAGCTGGATCCTTGAAATAACGAATAAAATCTTTAGCCAATCTGGTTAAAAAGAAGACAGAAAATTAAATCTACAAAACAACAAAGGAGAAGCAACAATGAAATTGTCCTATTTGTGAAGGCCTTTATCTCCTTATATGTTTTCTACCCTAGTCACTGTAACAAGATTGTTCATATTTTCCAATTTTAGCAAAATATTTCATAGACTGTCTCAACCTATTGATAGAAAGAATGGCGTTCTAGACTACATAGGCTGCTAAGTAGTAAAATAGTGCACGCAATGTGTCCTGGAGTCAGGAAGATCTGAGTTCAAAATTGACCTCAGATGCTCATTTTCTGGGTGTCCCAGGAGAATTAATTTAATTTCTCTGGGCCCTCAGTTTACAAAATGTGGGATTTCTCTTCTTCCTCTTAAAGGTTGGAGAATAGATGGGAGATCTAGCATTATGTGGTATATTTGGATGGACTACTGGATTTGGGGTCAGTAAGTCTTGAAATTCAATTTCAGCCTCAAGCACTTTCTGGTTATGTGATCCTGAGTAAGTCACTTAATTTCTGTTTGCTTTAGTTTTTTTATCTGTAAAATGTTGTAATAGTACCAACCTCCCAGGGTTGTTATGAGGATCAGATGAGATGATCTTTGTAAATTCCTTTGCTAATGTTTTTACTGTTATGAATAACATCTACCCCCCTGTGCTCTTGAGAGCATAAGATGAGATAAGGTTTTTTTAAGTGCTTTGTAATCTTTAAATGTCTGTATAAATGCCGGATATTATTATTAGATCAGGATTCCTCAAACCTCTTGATCTTAGACCCCCCTCTAAACCTTTAAAAGTATTGAGGAACCTTTCCCCATCCAAAACTTTCACTAATGTGGATTTTTTTTTATCATGTTAGAAATAAAAAATATTTTATCATTATAATGAAAACAGCTTTGACCTCACATACCCCCAAAAGGGTCTTGGGCAGTGATTCTCAACCTTCCTAATGTTGTGACCCTTTAATACTCTTTTGTGGGCGTATCTGCATGTGGGCAGACCCGCCTGGAGACAGAGGAGCAGTGTCTCAGTTCCTGAGACCATTGGAAATATGTTTTTTCCCGATGGTCTTAGGTGACCCCTGTGAAAGGATTGTTTGACCCCCAAAGGGGTTGTGACTCACAGGTTGAGCACAGCTGGTCTTGGGGATCACCAGGGGTTCCCAGACCATGTTTTAGAACCACTGACCTAAATCCAGTGAGGTGGTTTGAGAGGAGGTCAAATGACTGGCTACAAGAAACAGTCATTAATATCATTGCCTGCAGCCATCCACCTAGGTCATCTATACTACACACCTTGACACTGATCTGCTTCTCTCTATTTGGAACAACTTAGCAGTGTCTGAGCTAGACTTTCAGAAATCATGCCCCTGGTCTCTGGGACCAACACTGGGAAAATCAATTTGGAAAAATTGGTTTCAAAATTAGGAAAGGAGGAAGGCCTGATCAAACAGCAATTTATCCGAAAAAGTAGACTTCAACTCGACATGAACCAAAGATGGGACAGAGACATATATGTGCCCACGCTTACACACATATTTGTATCCATACACATCTATACAAACACACAACAGCCAAAAATCAAACAGAATCTTGGACTGCAGCAAATCAATAAACCCTCTGTGTCAGGTACCATGTTATATTCTGGGGATACAAAAAGAGGTAGAGTTCAGTCCCTGTCCTCGAGAACCTTATAATCTAATGAGGGAGACAACAAGAATAAATGGGAAATAACAGAAGAAAGACACTGGAATTAGGGGCGGTTGGGGAAAGCCATGGGAAAGAGTAATTCTCAATGCTTCATTTTTCATCATGTGGAAAGGATGACCTCTTGTTTTGGTTACATGGGAAAAGGTCCAAGAACACCCACAACAGCTTTTAGATTTGTAAGTACTTAAAGTGTAGAAGATGTAGTGTTATACCCAATTTTCAAAAGGGCAGAGCTAATTGGGTCTGGATGTTACCTGACCACATCAGAGGTAGTAACTGTAGTTAGAAGGCAGGTCACTTGGTCACCTGGAGTCACCTTGCTTAATTTTCTTTTCTGCTTTGCCTACAGGAAAGCAGAAGCATTTTGACTCTTTTCTCTATCATTTGTCTCTCTTCTTTTAGGGAGAATGATGGTACAGGCAAAACCAAGTATTGCCTACAAGGCCATGATCAGGATGAACTCATTGCCTCCAAAGAGTTGTTGCCATGATTGGTGAAAGAAGAAAAAAAATATTCTTTGGGGACTGTAAGCTCTGCTTTGGGAATAGATGCATCCTTATTAACTTCAAGACTATACTTTGGGACTACTTAAAGTCCAGCCTTGTCCTACAGGAAAGAAAAAAGGAAAAAGCATTTATTTAGTACCTACTATATTCTGGGTAATGTGATAAGAGCTTTACAAATCTTAACTCTTTCCATCCTTGCAATAACCTGGGGAAGTAGATGCTTTACAGTTGAGGAAACTGAAGCAAACAGACATTAAATGATTTGCCCAGGGTCACACAGCTAGCAAGTGTGAGGCCAGGCTTAAAGTCAGGTCCTCCTAACTCCAATTTCTAAGTGAATATTGAAATGAATTGCTTTTTCATGTCTTGGCACCATTATGTACATAGAGGAAGCAGATTAATTTAGTGTAGAAGAATTTTTAATATTGTTTCTCTATTAAGGTAAAAAAAAAATAGACCTTACAACCCTAGGCAGAAAGTGGAGAATAGAGTTTATTAACAGCTTGGAGTAGTGGAAACTAAATTTAAACAATTTTCAAACAAATATTTATTAAGCATGCACTAAGGATTGAGCACAAGTACACAGCAAGGGGCAAAGATGAGATCTGGTCTGGTCATTAGGGAGAATTCAATTTAACAAGGGATAACACACAATGGCCAAAATGTCTTGTTGAGTTTTTTTTTTTTTTTTAACAGAAGAGCCAGTCTTTAAAGTTTGCTTAAGCATTGCCTGTCACTTCCACCCCTGTTTTCTCTTCCACTGTAAAAGCTCTGTAAAGCCTCTTTTATGTGAGATAATTTCCCCCATTCTTCCTCTCCCTTCTCTCAATGCATCTCTTTTTCTCACCCCTTCATTTCTTTTTTTTGAGATAATCCCAACATAATCAACTGACAGCCATGCCCTTTGTCTATATAGAATCCTTTTAACTGCCCTACTAAGGGTAAAGTTCTTAAGCATTACATGAATCATCTTCCAACAAAAGAATGTAAACAATTTAATCTTAGTAGGGCCCTTATGATTTCTCTTTCATGTTTTCCTTTTTATGTTTCTCTTGAGTCTTCTGTTTGAATACCAAATTTTCTATTCAGCTCTGGTCTTTTCATCAAGTATGCTTGAAAATCCTCTATTTCATTAGATATCCATTTTTTTTCCCCTGAAGGATTATACTCAGTTTTGCTGGGTAGATTATCCTTGGTTGTAATCCCAGCTTTTTTGCCTTCTAGAACCATATTCTAAGCCCATCAGTCCTTTAATGTGGAAGCTGCTAAATCTTGTGTGATCCCACCTGTGGCTCCATGATATTTGAAGGATTTCTTTCTGGCTGCTTGTAACATTTTTTTCCTTAACCAAGAGCTCTGGAATTAGGCTATAATATTCCTGGCAGTTTTCATTTTGTGATCTTTTTTAGGAAGTGAGCAGTGGATTTTTTCAATTTCTATTTTATTCTCTGGATCTAAGATCAGATTCTTAATTTTCCTTGATAATTTCTTGAAATATGATATCCAGTCTGGTTTTTTTTTTTTATCATGGCTTTCAGGTATTCTAGTAATGCTTAAATTACATCTCCTTGATCTATTTTTTTAAGGTCAGTTATTTTTCCAATGAGATATTTCACATTTTCTTGTATTTTTTTCATTCTTTTGACTTTATTTCTTGATGTCTCATGGAGTCATTAGCTCCTACTTGTCAAATTCTAATTCTTAAGCATTTATTTTCTTCAGTGAGCTTTTTTATCTCTTTCCCCATTTGACCAATTATATTTTCAAGGTATTTTTCTTCAGTATTTGTGTGTGGGGGGGCTCTTTTGTTAAACTGTGAATTCTATTTTCATAATTTTTTTTGCATCACTTCAATTTCTTCCCCAATTTTTCTTCTACCACTCATCTCTTTCTTTTTTTCTTTTCTTGTTTTTTTTTGAAATTAACTTTTATTTTTAGTTTATATCATTCATTTCCATGAGATTTTGATTTACAAATTTTCTCCCTATCTTTCCCCTACTCACCACCCCAAAACAGCAATCTCACTCTATACCCCCTCACCCCCATCAGCTCTCTCCTATATCTTCCCCCATCACCCCTCTGACTTTCCAGTAGGGCAAGATGGATCCACCTACCCCAATACCTGTATATTTCCCTCCTTCCTATTCCACCCCCCACTTGTTCTATTCTCTACTTTGTCCTTGTCGCTTTACAAAAGTGTGTGCTTCTAACAACCCTCCCCCCAACCTGCCCTCCTCTACATCCTCCCCTACTCTACTGTGTGGCAGGATACCCGGTTTAGAATGTATGTCATTCCTTCCCTAAGCCAACTTCAATGAGAGTAAGGTTGACCCTTTTGCCTCCCTGTTCTTCCCCTCCATTCTAACAGTTGCCCCTTGCCTCTTCTATATGAGAGGATTAACCCTGTTCTGTCTCTCCCTGTCTCCTCTGATACTATTCCTCTCCCACCTCTCAGTTTCACCTTTTAAAATATTATCCCATCCTGTTCAATTGATCCTGCTCCTTTTGTCTATGTACACACATATACACATGCACATATGCATTCATACGCATATATACCCACTCATCTCTTTCTTTAGCTTTTCTATGATTTTAATTGGTTTTGGATCTTTAATATTTTCTTTGAGGTTTATCTTGTAGATGGTTTTCATGTTGTTGAGTTTGTATCTTGATCTTTCCTGCCACCATAGTAGCTCTTTATGGTCAGGTTATTTTTTATAGTTTGCTCATTTTTCTTGTCTATTTCTTTACTTTGAGATTTATATTAACATTGGGCTCTGCTCATCTAGGGATGGGGTGGCATTGTCCCAAGTCTCAGGCTTTTTCAAGCTGCAATTTTCAGAGCTAGTTCTGGGAGTCTGTGAGTTTTGGTGTTTCCAAAGTGGTGTTATCTTGAGAGAGGGGTGGTCACTGCTTTCCTAGTCTATGCTCTGGTCTTTATCCATAAGGGTCCCTTCTCCTTTGCAGCTGTAAGCACTAGTGCTCCTCTGCCCTAAAATTGTAACACAGAATGGTGTATGGGTAATGGAGATGCCAAACAGTTCAGGGTCCCTTGTAATCCCTTTCTGACTAATTGTCTCATTCCCTTACTGTCTCTGGGTTGAGAGTTCCAGAAGTGGTCTCAGTCATCTCCAAGGCTCCAAGGCTCCACGACTGGGCTTGCCACTGCATTTGCTCCATTGGTCTCCCACCATGGTGTCATGGACCTCTCCTGCCATCCTCCTATGTTGTCTCAGGCTGGAAAAATGTCTGACCCCAACTTTTTGTCAGCTCTGTGACTCCAGAATTATATTTGGCATGTTATTTTAAAGTTGTTTGGAGGGGAGTGTTGGGAGAGTTCAGCTGGGCAGCTGCCCCTATCATCTTGGCTCTGCCCCACCATAGCTCTAAAGTTGGAAGGCAACTCAGAGGCCTTCTTATGTTACAGATGAAGAAACCGAGTTCTTGTTGCATGCTGAGGAGATGAAGTATTGTGTAAGGAACAACAAATCATTTGATACAAATGTGTCTTAAAGTCTATGACTCTAGTTCGCAAGGAATTTTATTAATTTTGATCTATAAAGGTTAATCAATTTTGATATTTAATATAGCCTGCCCCAGTAATTATTAGTTGTGTGCCTTCATAACCTAGCTCCCTCCTACCTTTCCAGTCCTCTTATACCTTCCTCCCTAACATGTCCTCTTCAATCCAGTTACGCTGGCCTCCGGCTGTTACACAATCAGGACCCTCCATCTCTCAGCTCTGGTCATTTTCTCTCACTGTCCCTCACACCTGGAATGCAGTCCCTCCTCATCTCTGACTACTTCCTGACTTCATTTAAGTCCCAACTACTGCCACCTCTTTGACAGGAAGGTTCTCCTTATTTCCAGTGCTTATTTAACTGTTAACTATTCATCCTGTCTAAAGCTTGCTTTGTGTGTATTTGTCGGCATGTTATCTCCCTCATTAGATTGGGAGCTCCTTGAGGGCAGTGACTGCCTTGTGCCGCTTTTTATATCCTCATTGCTTAGCTCAGTGCCCTTCACATACCAGGGATTTAACAAATATTTGTTGATTGGTTTTGGACAGATTGCTCACTCTTACATGACACAGGCAACTCCCAAGGACTTTTCTACTAAATCATAAATGCATTGACTTGGTAGAGAAAGTTCCCATACTGGGAGTTCCCCACACTGATAAAATCATATGATTGTAGATTTATATAGGATATATCTTAGGGGCATCTAGTCCCCATTTTAGTGATGGGGAAACTGAAACCCAGAGAATTGAAGTAATTTCACTGAGGTCACACATGATTCTAAGTCACAGAGGCAGTATCTGAATCCAGGTCTCCTGACTTCACATCCAATAGTTTTTCATTTATTCCAGATCCTTTTAGTATTCAAAAATATGCAATGAATAATGGCCTAACTGTGATAAATGAAGCAGTTCTGTGACCTGCATTTACTAGAAATGTGACCCTGGGAACATCACTTACTTCTGTCTCTCTGTTTCTTCCTTTATGAAATGGGGATAATAGTACCTGTATCTCATGATTGTTGTAAGCATGAAATGAGATAATATTTGTAAAGCACCAAGCACAATGCTGAGCACATAGGAAGTTCTTAATAAATGTTTATTTCCTTCCTTACCACTGTGGCTTCAGCCTTTCTCAATATACATAGATGGACAGATAGACAGACACATAGATAGATAGATGATAGATAGAGAGATGGATGGATAGATGGAGAGATAGATAGATAGATAGATAGATAGATGATAGACAGAGAGATGGACAGATGGAGAGATAGATAGATAGATAGATAGACAGACATATAGAAATAGACAGATGGAGAGATGAATGGATAGATAGGCAGACAGATAGAAAGATAGATAGATAGATAGATAGACAGATATAGATAGACAGATGGAGAAATAGCTAGATAGACATAGACAGACAGATGGATAGATAGGCAGAGAGACAGATGGGTAGATAGCTATCTAGAAAGACAGATGGATAAAAAGATAGACATATAAATAGGTGGATAGATGACAGATGGATAGACACACAGACAGATGGAAAGATTAGTAGGTAGAAAGACTGATAGATAAACTGATATATAAATAGAAAGATAGGTAGAAGAAGAGACAGATATACAGATGGATGGATAGATAGGTAAGTAGATAGATAATAGATAGAGATAGATAGATAGATTAGATAGATAATTTAGCCTTATTATGTGCCAGACAACTAATCACTGAGGATTCAAACATAAGCAATGGAGATAGTCCTTGCCCTAAAGGAATTTACATTATAGTGGAGGAAGATAATCTAAAGGGTAAATGGAAAGGTGGAGGAGGGGCAGGTGTTCTGTGCATTATGATTTGGGAATAGTGTTTGCACAGTAAACTAAAGGTCTGGTTCTGGGCAAATTGAGAACCCAGGATAGTTCTGGGGAAAAATCTAAGTTTCTGATGGGGATGATGGTGGTAATGAAAACAGAATGATTTGGAGCTAGTGAATGGTAAGTAAGGTTCTTCAATTCAGTAGTCTCCCGGTCAAGAATTCCCTCTCATCTCTCTTTACTGTGCTCCTTGCTCCACAGCATAGCACACATAAAAAAGTGCTCTGCACACAGTAGGTGCTCAGTTTCAGAAAAATTGACCTTTGCCCAATTTTATTTAGCTCTCTTTGGTGGTAGGCAGAAGAGAAGAATAAAGGAAGGCTATTTATGAGTTTTAGAAGATTTCAAAATGCTTTTTAAAAAGCATTGTTGTCATTTCTGAATACTCCTCACTAAAAACAAAATGTTCTTTTGTTAACAAAGGCATACACTTAATAAAAACAAATAGAAACATTGATGATATTTTAAAATGTACATGTCATTCCACTCTTGTTTATCAACATTCTCCTGGTGTTGATCTTCACACAGATGTCAGTTTTGGGGCCTTTTGGTTTTATTTTTCTTTATATTATTGTAGTTATTATGAATATTATCTTCTTTCTGTATATTTTCCACAGTATTCATCCATACAAATTCTGGATTTCTCATATTTGTAGATAAAAATTCCATTTTACATTCACATACCAATGTCTGGCTGATCCCCAATCAAAGACACCCATTTTGTTGTGTGGTGGATAGAAGAGATACCTCTGACAGCCACTGGCTGTGTGACCTCGGGCAATTTACTTTACCTCTCAGTCTTCCAAAGCAGCTCTCTAAGATATAAGGTACAGATATGCATTGGTAGAAGGAATTTCCTCATTTCAAGGATACCACAAGTCCTATCCTTATCCCTATTGCAACTATCACATCCACGATGAAGAGATTCCTGACTATTTTTTTTTGCCTATGTCTACACTGTAGGGTTAGTGATTTTAACAAGTAGACCATGCTTTGCATGTCATAGGGTATGATGAACTAAAATCCCCTCAAGGGACAGAGAATACACACTGAACTCTGTCTCAGCAAAGGAAAGCAAAATGACATTGAACATAGATGACCTTTTGTGATGAAGGGAATTCTTGATCCTCTCTACTTTTTAATTCTCAGCCATATGCTAGAACTGGGATGGGAAAATAAGCCCTATTAGAAAAGGTCAATGATCAGAGTCTGATTGCTGGTTACAATCCAGCAACTGCAGGATTAACAGATCATCATTTCAACCCCCGATTCTCCTCCTTGGCCATTTTGTAAACTGGCTTCTGAAACTACAGTCATTCTTTTAAATTAGAAAATTGTAACGGAATAGTCCCAGTCCCCACATTGGTTTATTGGAAATAGATGTCCTTTACTGTCCTTATCAAAAGCGTTTTCACTTCCCTGGGTATTGGCATGATTTGGCCCAGATGGGATGCCACCCCATGTTGGCACTGGGTTTATAAAATGAAAATTGTGCAAATGCTCAGCTTGCCTTGGCTTGCCTGGCCTAGTTTTCAGCCTTCCTGACCAGAAATGAGCTACTCTCTATCTCATCTCTGGGTGTGTCTCTCTCAGTTTTATTCAACTGGAGACAGTCCTTTATTGATTCATTAATTCATTCCTTCCATTAAGAGATAGATAGTTCAGGAAGACACAGACTTTTCATGGCTCTTGTTTTCAATACTTCTCTTCCTCATTGCTCTAGTCTTTGTTCTGCTTTCCTTCCTATATATGGGAATGTTCTCTTCTCCAAGACTGACCACTTCCAGCTGTGCTCTTCCTATCCCTTTCCCTCTCCTCTCAGACAGATTTCTGTGATGCACAGCTGTATTCATTCAGCTGCCTACCCAAGGCCCCATACTTAGAAGATCTCTCTCTGGCAGAGCTCCTTGGAGGAGAACACAATGTAAATAAAAATCCTAATAATAATAACGAGCATCATGATTTCCCTTAATGTTTACTGTAACAAATTATATATCATATGAGTTCATTAGCTGGCAGTGACTCTCTTTACTCTCTGTCTTTCCTAATCCATCACTTCAAATGGTCTCGGGAAAAATGACCTCATTCATTTGTTGAATTCTAATGCAGACCTTAATGTTTTAGAAATGATATAGCAAGGCATGGGCCCTGCTGACTTCATAAATCATGGTATGTATCAACTCTCTTTAACTACTGACAAAAGCAAGACAGGGCTCCATGCAATTAATTTATTGGCCTATCCCCTTACCGTCACTCAACAGCTGAAAATCTTTTTTGGAAATCCTCTTGAGTACCCATCAAACTACTTCGAGTTGTAGCATGTTTATTTGGAAAGAGTCCTAGAATGTTGGAACTGCAAAGGGACCTTGGAACTTACCTCCTCTGATCTCATTTTGTAGATGAAGGAACTAATGCCCAGAGAGGTTAAGTGATTTGCCGGAGGTCACCCAGCTAATTAGTGGCAGCGATGGGATGACAATTTAGGACAGATTTTCCTCTTTATATTTAGGGAGTAGACAATTGTTCTCATGTGGTTGGGAAATGACATTTTCCCTAGATGAGTATAATACATTTTTGTAATTTGATTTCTCCTTTTGTTAAAATGAAGTTATATTTAATTTCACCAGATCTTTTAATGGTCCTTATGATTCCCTGATACCTTTGGTTGGATCAGCAGTTTCTAATTTTATTGTTGTTATTTTTCAAGATACACTAAAGGGAAGTTTATGGTTTTCACTGCAGTCCCATTTTTTCCTGAGATTCACACAGAATGACTGATTCAAAAGCAAGCTGAGAAAGGGCAGGGTAGATTGGGCTGTGGAGAGAGAGAGAGAGAGAGAGAGAGAGACAGAGACAGAGACAGAGACAGACAGAGACAGACAGAGACAGACAGAGACAGAGAGACAGAGAGACAGAGAGATAGAGACAGAGAGACAGAGACAGACAGAGACAGAGAGACAGAGAGACAGAGAGGGAGATGGGAGGGAGAAAGAGAGAGACAGAGAGAGAAAGAGAGAGAGAGAAGTGAGAAGGAGAGTAAGTGCTCTTTGTTCCCCACCCTTAACCATCTTAACAAAATCATTTTGGAAGGAGTTAGAGAGTAGATTGAAAATATTGGAGATTCTCTGATCTAGGGGACATCATTGGTTGACACAAGATATCCTAATAATCTATAATTTATTCTGGGGTAGTGGAAATGATATTGTTTGGTGGTAGGATCATAGAGTCATAAATTTAGGTATGCAAGGGACCTCAAAGGGCACTTAGTTCAACTCTCTTGTTTTTCAGATAAGGAAACTGAGTCTCAGAGAGATTAAGTGATTTATCTACAAGTACATGTCACAGGTGAGATTTGAACCCAGGCTCTCTGAGACCAAAAATAGTGTACTATTCCATGAAGTGGATTGATGGGGGGAGAGAGGAAGGGTGTGGTGAGGTATGTTAGTTTTACACCTTTGCCAAATGATCCTCCAGGCAGTCCACAGGAAGCCAAATAGACCTGACCCTGACAGTAGTGGAGTGCAGAAGAATGTTGAGAGACCTGGGTTTGAATCCTCTTATTGATACTTAAAAGCTATGTGACTGTAGGCAAGTCACTCCAACAAAAGCTCAGTTCTCTCACCTGTAAAATAGGTATAATTATACTTGCCCCTCTACCTCACTCAGCTGTTACAGGGATGATACTTTGTAAATCTTAAAGGGATAGAACCGTGATTTTTTTTTTTGCTTTTTTTTTTTCGGAGGGCAATTGGGGTTAAGTGACTTGCCCAGGGTCACATGGCTAGGTTTTGTGTTAAGTGTCTGAGGCCAGATTTGAACTCAGGTCCTCCTGACTCCACGGCTGGTGCTGTATTCACTGTGCCACCTAGCCGCCCCAGAACTGTGATTTTAATAGTTCAACAGAACTTCCAGTGAGAAATCTCCTTCTATCAATGCAGCTCAGCAGAAACAGAATGCCCAGTGAGGAATCTCCCTCTCCCAGTGCAGCTCAGCACTGTGTCTGCAGTTTAGAGTCTTAGGAGTTGACTTGCTCAGTGAAAGATTAACCAAGTGGCTCAGAAAGTTGTACAGCCAGGATGTATCAGGGGCAGGACTTGAATCCAGTCTTTCTGCTTCAGGGCTGCTTCTTTAGTCATTGCATAAAACTGCATTTGTTTTATAAGCATGAGTTATTGTTTACTGTCTTAAAATTTTATTGTTTTTAATTTTATTTACTTAATTACTGTTTAACAAATGTTTATTAGGACCTTACCATGTATGATACACTATACAAAGTAGAAGCAGCTGTTTTCAGTCTGGGTCCTTTCATGGCCCAATTTGATGTTTTCTTGGCAAAGATACTGGAGTGGTTTGACATTTCCTTCTCCAGCTCATTTTACAGATAAGGAAACTGAGGCAAAGAGTTAAGTGTCTTGCCCAGGGTTACATATCTAAGTGCCCGAGGCCAGATTGGAACTCATGAAGATGAGTCTTCCTGACTGTAGCCCCTACACTCTATCCATTGTGCTACACGGCCATGCAAAGTAGAGGGAAGTATGAAAACAAACAACACAAATTTCCTCCTCAAGGGGTTACTAATTTCTAGTAGGGTTCCCACCAACTGGCCACCATACAGATACTATGTCTCTTTGAACATTTTTTTGAGGTACTTTCTGCTTTCTACTTTCTACCTTCAGAGAATCTACTATCATGGAATCTTAGAAATGGAAGAGAAACAAGGGGGATATCTAGTATAACTCAAACTTGAAGAGAAATTCTTTCTGAAAAATACATTTCTCCTCCCCCCCAAATTATCTAAACATTTCTTGAAAACATACCTTCATGCTTTCAACTGGAAAATACCCTAGAGGATATCTGGTTCAGTCCATATCTGACCCCAGTTTCCCCTTTATAAGATATCCAACCGTAGCAGCAAGCACCCTAGCACACCCAGGGTGGCTGCTAGCACAGGTCCTTAGATCTGTTTTTCTAAAGAAAAGCAACTCAAAATGGGTTAACAATCTTACTTTAATCAATCAAACATATATCATTTATCTAGATCAGGGGGGAAAAAGTCAGCACCCTGAACTTCAGAGAATACAAATAGAAGTTACAACAGAAAATAACACAATTCAGCAGACAGGGCTTCCAGTTGTCTGACCATTACATCCAGACCTAGTTAGTTATCAGAGAGGGAAACACCAACATCTGGGTTTTCAAAGCTGGGGGGCTCAATGGCTTTCCAGAGTCTTGTCTGGCCAAATCACACAACTCTTTCTAAAGTGAGCCCCAAAGCAAAACCTCACATCAGGTTATATATAGCCTTCTCCTGCATCAGAGAATGTCACAATCCTCTTGACCCGCTGTCTAATTCCAAAGTAACAAAGTGTAGGCATTCCTGAAAAACAAGCTTCCCACCACAGGCTCCATGTGACCATATTCAGCCTATTAGGGGGCAGAGTATATTTTCAAATCAGGGAAGATTCTCAGAGTCACTTAAGCCTATGAAGGGGCCAAGGGGCAGGCAAGATCTTCAGATTCCCATTACACCAACAAAAGGTTATCCAGTGATTCATTTGAAGACCTTTAGTAGTAGGAACCCATTGTCTCCCAGGGCAACCCATTCTATGTTTGGTTTGCTTTGGTTATGAACATGTTTTTCCTTGGATCTTACCTAAATCAGCCTCTCTAGCCTTTTTTGCTTATTCCTACTCATTTGGCCTTCTGGACCAAGGAAATCTACTTTCTCTTCAAAGGCATCCCTCCCCCAGTTTTATTTCCGACACTCCGGGCTTTGCTGCCATGCCTCAGATGTTTCCTCACCCTCAAAGTTCTTGAAATCCCAGCAGGCTTCTTATCCTAGAATATCCCTTCCCCTCTATTGCGCCCTTCTCCCATTGGTGAATGCCTCCCCGACTCTCCAATTTGAGGAAAGGCCCAAACTAGTCATCCTGAATTCCTCTTATGGCTCTGTTCCCGATTCTCTTGACTTTGCCAACATGCCTCTTGTGAATGTATTACCAACCTCTCCCCCCTTGCTCCTCCCACCACTCTACTTTTCTCCCCTCCCTTGGAATGTCAGCTCCCTGAGGTCAGAGACTGTTTTTCTTTTTCTTTTTATCCCTAAAGTTTAGCACAATACCAGATACATGGTAAGCACTGGATAAATGCTTGTTTACTTGACTTCTATGTATTTCAAAAACAACTAACATAACTTAGGAGAAATTTTCTTCCCCCCCCCCCCCCCCCGAGCAAACATCTTCAATTCCTCCTACCTCTCTTATATGGGAAGAAC
>CM053585.1:329549718-329562566 GCA_028646515.1 Pseudochirops corinnae | reverse complement strand
CTTTTTTACAAATATCCTATTTGTTCCTCACAACAACCCTAGAATGAGGCGCTGTTATCATTCCCAGTATTATCCCCATTTTATTGGGGTAGAAATTGAGACAGATAGAGGGTAAGTGACTTGCTCAGGGTCACACAGCTAGCAAATCTCTGAGGCTGGATTGGAACTCAAGTCTTCCTGATTTCAGGCCCAAAGCTCGAGCCACTGAAACACCATCCTTCTGCACACTGACTAGGAAAGGGAAACCTACCACCACAGCCAGGGAGTACTTTTCTTATATCCATCTTATGCTCAAATAGATCTGTTATCTCTTCATTTAAGGAATTCCCTTCACTGAGGCAGATTGCAATTCATTCACTCCTTCTGGACCTCTGTTAATATTCCCTTGAAATTTTTCCACCATAGGGTGGCTAGGTGGCACAGTGAATAGAGCACTGGCCCTGGAGTCAGGAGGACTTGAGTTCAAATCCAGCCTCAGACATTTAACACAAAACTAGCCTTGTGACCTTGGGCAAGTCACTTAACCCCAATTGCTGTATCTTCCCCTTTCCAAAAAAAAAAAAAAAGAAATTTTTCCAAAGATAGGTCCATGCAATGTGGTAAAGGCCTTCCTCACTTTATCCTGAGTACTTAGCCTACCTTGAGTTCCTTGATGATATAATATAATTCCTTGATGATATCCTTTTCTCCTTATCTTCTTTGGAGTTCCTCATTGGTCATATACCACAGTCTGCTCACACCCATCGTGCACCTCTCCTTTGCTTTCCATGTGATGGTCATGTTTTAGTTGTTCAGAAACAGTGATATTCTGGGTCTCAATGCCATATAGCAACACTGGTCAAATATTAGCATTGAAAAGCTGGGCCTTCGCTTTCATTGGAAGCTTGGGGGCGGCAATAGCGATTTATGATTTCCCCCAAACTATTTCCCTCTTTCTTTTCCTCTTCTGCCTGGTCATTATCCATCCATCCTGTCTATTCCAGACACATTGACTATCAAATGAGCTCATCTGGGTATCCCTCTTTGACAAAGCCAAATACGGAGCTCATTGCTCCTTTAAAAGTGATGAGCTCATGAGCGGAAGAGCAGCATTTCCACAGAGAAATACAGAGAAAGACATGGATGTGGGGGAATAGGGTTGTGCTCACTTAAGTGGTAGGAAGTACACAAGGCAAAATAGGCACTATTTTTCTTCATAATATTAAATGATTTGCTCCAATGAGTCACCGAGAGTGGCTGACCTTGGCCTTTTCCTCCTCATCTCAGTTTCTTCTCCCTAGTAACAAGGAAGAAAGAAGGCCCTGCTTTGCTGAAGGGTAGGCTGGGGAGTCTTTGTTTTTTTTCATTTTGTTTTTATGATATGAGATCCAATGATGATAGATATGGAGGTGAAAGAAACCTAAAGGTAATCTATTCCAAGTCCCTTGTTTTACTGAGACCCCCCAAAGTGATGTAAACTGTCCAGTCACAAAGGTTGCAAGTGGCCTAGCTGGGATTGGAGCCCAAGCTCTGTGACTCCACACCCAGCACTCTGGCTGGGATGCTGATTCAAAGCAGTGAGTAGACAGCTACAGCTCTGATCTTCCCCAAGAAAGTTATTTTTCTTCTTTACTCAAAAGCTTGTGGTCTCACTGAGATGTCTTTATCAGCCCTGGGGTGTTGGGACTCTCTGATTTCCTGACAGCAGAAATCTCCCCTTTCCCCACTTGTCAATCTAAAACCTCAATCATCCTGGCCTGGCAAAGGAACAAATGACATTTTGTTTTATATCCTCAAAATCTCGGGAAGGAAATTGCAATAGGATGAATTTTAAAATAAAATAGGCCCAAGGGATGAATTATGAAGAGGTAAAAATATTTCAGTTATCAGAAGGGGAAATGACAGGTAGTGATGATCCCATTGGGATAAAGGGAAGAGTTGTTAGACATCAGTCAAATACTTCTAGTCCAGAATGAATCATAGAGCTAGAACTTGGACATTCAGCATTAGCTCAATGCTTTCATTTTTATCAATGTGGAAATTGAGACCCAGATTAAGTGACTTGTCCAAATAGGATAGAATTGTCAGAGGCTGGATCTTAATGCGGGTCGGCTAAACTAGTGTTGTCCGACTCAAATAGGAAGAGGGCTTCTAAGCGGTATATAAGGATCCCCGCAGGTTGTGTGATGGCTGTTGTTATGTTGTTGTCCTCAGACACTTGGTTGTTGTGTGAGCCTGGGTGAACCACTCAACTCGGGATACCTCAGTTTCCTCATGTACAAAATGAACGAGAGAAGGAAATGGTAAACCACTTCACCGTCTTTGCCAAGCAAGCACCAAATGGAGTCACTAAGGCTTGGACACTACTGAAAAAAATGACTGGAAGATTATATTCTACCTTGTTATATTGGATAGAGGGGTGGATAAGAAATCAGGAAGAACTGTGTTCAAATCTTACCTCAGATTACTAATTAGCTGTGTGAGCATGGCCAAGTCACTTACCTTCTGGGAGAATCAGCTTCCTTCTTGGTAAAATGGTGATAATGCTGCACATATTGTTGTTGTCTGTACATTTTTGAAGAGCACCATTACATCAGGGAGGTGATGTCATAACATGCAAGTGAACTGGATTTAAGTGAGGGAGGACTATGCAAAGTCACTAGCCTCAACTTTCTCTTCCAGAGTCATCTGGGCCCACTGGTGAGATATAGTTCAGTACAACCGGAGATGGTCAAGGTTGTTGTGAAGATTCAATGACATAATATCTGTTCAAGTGCTTTGCCATTCTTAAAAGTGTTAACTATATGCTTGCCAGTTCATATTACCGACATCCCTGCCCCCTTGTTTTATTGCCAATCATACTTCGTTAAACCTCAACCTTGGATTACTCTCACCGTCTGCTTCCCTTGCTCCTATCCATGTGCTATTGAACGGAGCTGGAGAAAATCCATGAATCCTACTGCTTGGGTGCACTACAAGTTCATGTTGTGTATCCTTGATGGGTCCTGACTACAGCAGGGCAAGCTTTTTCCACCTCTTTGATCAATGCTCTATTTCACTCACCATAATAGCTCAACATTTTCAATTCTCCTCAAGCCCGCCACAACAGCCCCTCAGTTGAAAACTTCCCCTCATATTTCACTAAAACATTTGAGTCTTCTTCTCTTCCCTCTCACACCACTCAGATATCTTCTCCTATTTTTTGCTTGTTCATCCATTTCCCACAGAGAGGTGACCCTTCTTCTTGCTCAGGCAAACTCCTCGATACGTAACTTTCAGTACATCCCTTCTGGTCTTCTCCAGAAGATTGTCCCCTCTACCATATCATATGAAATCTTTAATTTCTCGCTACCCACTGGTTTTTTCTTTGCTGCTGACAAACAAGCCCATGTCACCTTCATCCCTAAAAAGACTTCTCTTTTGATCTGACCATTCCTAATAGCTACCATCTCATCTCTCCTTCCTGACTAAACTCCTTGAGAATACTTTCTGTAATCCGTTCCTCCACTTCCTTTCTTCTTACTTCTAAACTCTCTTTATTCTGACTCCTAACACATAATTCAAGTGAAGCTACTATCTTCTTGAGTATTCTACACAAGAGAGAAAAGGACTTTGCAAATCAGGAACTGTAAATTATACTCTTCATAATGCTCTACCTTGCATTCACTATATGCTAGTGAGAGAGTATGTCACAGAATTTTTTGGGGGGAAGAGGAAGAAACTTACATTGATTTAGCACCTACTGCATACTGAGTACTGTGTTAAGTGCTCTACAAATATTATCTCATGTTTTGTGTCAATTATACCACCTAAGGAAATATGCCTGTCTAAAATCTACTTAAGTCTGATCGATATGTTTTTCAACTGATAATCATGAAGGAACAATAGCCATTGGGGCCATGATTTTTGCATAGCATTAGAAAGACAATCTTCCAAACCTCAAGGCTACCTCTAGACCCCAGAAAGGAGCTAGTTAGTAACCATGCTCTGGGGACCTAACTCATCAGAGTGGGAGTTGACTTAGTGGCCTCAAAGCATTTGTTACTTGAGCACATATGAGGATAACATCTGGACTTTTACTACTTCATTGAGTCTCTCCGAGTCTGTATCAACTGGGTTTGTGAAAGTGCTTTGAAGACATTTCATGAAATCAAAGTTTCCCCACAGGTCTAGTTTGGAAGTCCGAGACCACATTTTCCACTGATGGGCACAGCACAGGAAGCCTACGCATCCTGAAATTCTTACCTAGAGGGAAGAAGGAATGGTCTGATACATAGTTGTTTAGGAAGCTCCCCAGGTTAGGATATCATCCAATGGGCTGGAGGGGTGTAGAGTAGCATACCATTGATGGAGTGACCAAACAGGATCTTCGTGAGCAGGAAAACAAATTAAGATGAGTATCGTTCTGGTCTGGTCTGGGATGGTCTGGTTTGGCCTCTAGGATAAGATAACGGAAGGAGCAGCAGAGTGGTAGGAGGGAAGGAGATGAATGGTCATCCCCTGCTTTTATGACTCTTGCATATTGTCTATTCCCAGAAGTGTGGGCAGGAGATCCTTTTGCCAAACAGGAGGCTGAGGCAGGGCTGAAGGTCTTGTCTTGGGATAGCACCAGGAAGAGTGCCCAGACTGCTGAAGAGCTGAATTTAGATTGGTGGCTGAGAGCAGGGTGTTTTTTCTTTTAAGTATAAATAGCTCTTCATGTAGACTAACTGTAATTTCTAATTGTGAAAATCCATAAGAATCTCTGACAGCCAGGAAAAGAAAAGACAGATTTACTGAAATACTGTGCTAATTTGGAGTCCACTATCTCACTTTAAAAAGAAAAAGAGACTTTTTTTTCCTCTTTCACCCACCAAGAAGTCTTAAAAGTTTTCCCTCAATCTGCAACCAGTAATCCTGCTTCTATTTTTAGGGATTTAAACCCTGGCTTCAAAGGTTCTCTGGCAGTTAGACTAAGAAGGTTGTGCAAGGGTGGAAGCTTTGTCTCAGGAAGCTGTATGACAAAGCAATCTACTCCCTCCAGATAACACTGAAGGAGGACAGACTTTGTTAGGCATTATGCTACCATCCCCTGCCCCTCGGAATAGACCTGGAACTCTGACCTAAGATCACCACCTCCTGCTCCCTACCCATTCTCCACAGAGGCCATCTAGTCTAAACCCTCCTTTTACAGACAATAAAGCCCAGGGAGGTTGTAGGATTATAGATTCAGAGCTAGAAAAAAAGAATCTTATTTACTCCAAAATCCTCATTCTACAAGGGAAAATATTGAAACCCAGGCAGGTGGACTTCAGGGATTTGTCCTCCTAAAGGTCAAAGGTGGGATTTGAACCTAATTATTCTAGACTTCAGAGTCAGGGGTCCTTTCCACAGAACCATGCTATCTGCTAGTAAGCAATGTGGAGCCAGATTCAATTTCAACCTTTTAGTGAACATTGATATTACTGGGTAGCAGCAAACAGACAAAAAAAAAAAAAAAAGGAAGCAGAGGATGAATGAGCAAGATTTCAACATGACATTCCTTTATGGTTGAAAAATAACCTTCAAATATGTCCTAAATAACTGCACAAAGAAACTTTGGGGAGCTCAAGAAGACCAGAGAATATAACACTGAACCATATCCACCCCACATTGTCGCCTGCATTCCCCACCTTTTGATAACATCTATCCTAAAAGAAAATAGCTTTTGAGAAGGGAGTATGATATAAGTAAGGGTAAAAATCATATAGTGATCTCCATTATAATGGTAAAAAACCATCTCACAGTTCCAAGCCAACTTCAGTTATTGTAGTAAGCATTAACAAGGAGAAAAGTGCAGATAAAACAGTGTACAGAGAACCACGTTGTTTGTCTGTCTTTATGTATGAACCTATTTCATGAAGAATTCACGCAAAGCAGGTGCTCACATGGAGATCAGAAGAAGAGATACAAAGATACTCAAGGTCTCTATGAAGAACTTTGGAATTGATTGTGTGAAATAAGAGGTACTGGCACAGAATCACTCAGCATGGTATGCCTACATCAAAGAAAGATATGTGCTCTATGAGCAAAGCAGAATTATGGCAACTCAAAAGAAACTTGAGACACACAAATTTAGAGACATCTCCACTCCAAATGTTCAGCTGAACTATTTGTACCCAACCTGTGGTAGAGCCTTCAGAGCTTCCATTGGTCTTACAAGACACATTTGAACACACTACACCTTGACTCCAACATAATGATGTCATTTTGGTCCTCTTTCAGAATGAAGAAAAACAACCAAACAATGTATGAGCTCCTTGAGTGAGAGTACCATGTTTCTCTCTCTCTCTCTCTCTCTCTCTCTCTCTCTCTCTCTCTCTCTCTCTCTCATGTGTGTGAGTACATGCATGCTCTGCACAGTGTCTGGCACATGGTGAGCCCTGAATAAATGCTTGTTAATGATAATGATGATGGTGATGATGGTGACAGAAATATTCAAGATAAGTTGTTTGATGGTACTCTCTCTAGTTCAGTGGGAAAGAATATGACTTTTAAATATGTAAAGCTATATTGAGGGATGAGGAACCTCAGAAGTGTTGGTGGGTTTCCTACAGCCTTCTACTTCAGGGAATTCTTAGCAGTTGGTGCCATCTTTTCAGTGTGACCATATGCTTGGGGGAGATGTAGCACAATGGGTGACAACTGAATTAGAATCACAATCTACACATTTTTAAAACCCTTCTGGGGTAAATGGACTACACATGTTACAAATAACTTGGCAAAGATCTCCAATATAGATCTTCAGACTTTCCTTTGAAATGGAACTAGGGGGATTCTGAGTCCTTTTGAGGGGTTCACCTCAATTAAGAAGACTTTAAATGGTCTTTCAAAATTAACATGGATTTTTGACCAAGGTTTTCTTTTTCTTTTTTTGGCCATTTCCAGGAAAAATATACATATGCAGGCTTTGTCACATGTAACCCTCCTTTACAGTCTTTTCAATATCAGATGGATATGGCTTCTGGCCAAGTGTAATTTCTTAGCCAATACTCTGATGTGAAACATTAAGAATTACCAAATTTCAGGATTGTAAGTGACCTCAAAAGCAATCTTCTCCAACCCATGCCCTAAAAAGAATTCTTACTACAGTACACCCAACAAGTGATCATATAGCTTTGCTTGTAAATTTTAAATGATAGGGACTTCATTACTCCATGGAGCAGCTCATTCTACTTTTGCATAGTGATGATAATTAGGATGGTTTTCATCACATCAAGCTTTAATTTAACTCTTCAAAACTTCTCAAGCTTCTTGTTCTTAGGTTTGTCTCTTGGGGCCAAACAAAACAAATCTAATCATTTGTATCATTGGTTTTTGAATATTTTACTACAGCTATTTTACCCTTACCCACCTCCAGAATTCTCTTCTGACTTAACATTCCTAGATGCTTTAACATGTGGCATGCAACATTGCTACTATCTTTTGTTATAACTTTATGATTTCTTCATAAAAGATATTCTTTATGGGTAGCTAGTTCATATTGATGAACCATCTGAATCCTGTACAATAAATGAGATATGAAAAGCTTAAAGAAATGAGTCTAACACCAACCTCAGTTTCCTCATCTGTAAAGTGAGGGGGTTGGAATAGGTGGACTCTGAGCTACTTGCTATCCTTAGGTCACATAATCTAAGCTCCACAGTAGTATGTACACATACCACCTTCTAGCAGAAAAACAGGCCATTGTAGGCAACAAATAAATGACTTAGGAGCTATCTGCGTAGGGATACAGTTAAAATATTTTCCCTGGAAAAGAATTCTCCTTGGAAAAGAGATGGATGATAAGTTAGCATGTCATAAAAGCCACAACAAAGAGCTGTGGAATTTCTGTGATTTCCTAGGGCAAAAGGTAGGGCTTCTTGGTTAATTTCTGTGTAGGTACATTCTGTAGACAAAAATTGCTCTTTAGTAGAATAGAAGCTCCTTAAGGGCAGGGAACTTTTCATTCCCCCCCCCCCCCCTTTGGGCCCCTAGCACTGATACTATGCAAATAATAGACAGAAATAAATGATGATTTAGTAGCGTTGAATTGACTAGTAAATAATAAATCAATGAATAAATATTTACTAAGAGCCTACTATGTGCCAGACATTGTGTTAAGCAATGAAGTTTAAATCAGGTGAATTCCCACGCCAATGAAGCATGCTTATTTCCATATTTTTCATCAATTTCTTAACTTTCTCATGACATGTGGCATGGTAGAAGGTCATGTTGCAATTTTCTATCTCTGTTTGGGAAGGTCTATAATTCTGGAACAATTTTGCATCTCAGTATATCAACATATTTATCAGAGTTCATTATTACCTCAAAGGGGAAAAGATTTTCAGACTCACTAGAAGTAAAAAAAAACCCAAAAAACAATCTACAAACAGTTTTTGGAGGGCCTGAAAAACATGACTAGATCTTAAAGGCTTGCCCAGACATCTTGTGACAATTATTTTGGTATGGTTTTGATTGGAAAAAAAAAAAGTCTTATCAGTAAGAAAAACAAACAAACATTTCTTTCAATTTTCTAATCTTTGTCTTGTTTGTGACAAGGATTTTATTCTTCAAAGTCATTATTAACAACTATTTTTTTTTGCTGGTCTTTTCATTATTCTTCCACTTCAAGAAATCTATGTTGTATTATAGAGGAATTAATAATAATAAAAATGATTTGGGCTACAAGTTCCTCTGAAGGTCTTTGTTTCCCTCTTGAGGATTAATTCAATTGTTTTACAACAGAAAAATTGTCATCTCTTTGCATTTTGCTTTTTTCATTTTAAAATACTTTGCACTTTGCTCTATTTCATTGTTGGCTTGCATGATACTTGAAAGCTTGACTTCCTCATACTCGTGCAATTTCTCTAACAGTAACTGAAGGGTGCTCTTCAAAAGCTACACCTTTTGCACTTCTCCTTGGCGTATTATCCATTCTTAAAAACCACAGAGTTAAAAACGCAATAAAGAGAGCAATGAAACATATGATGATGGTGCAAAATCCACTGTCCAATGACAGGGAATTAACTGAAGATGGGAAAACCAGCTCAGTGCCAAGATCAGGTAATGTGAATCAGCCATAGCTATGGCAGTTACTGTCATAAATGAAACCATATCAAAATTATTGTTTATCTCAAATGATTCACCCAACCTTCCTTCCCCTTTTCTTTAACAATCTTCCTCACTGGGATAAATATGTTTAGTAGTGATTAAAAAGAAGGAAACACAAAACCTGACCACCAGCCTTCAATAAAATATCTTTTGGCAACAAAACTTAACACTACGCTTAATTGCATGAAAAGTTTTAAGACCCCCAAAACATGAAGAATGAAACCTGGCACCTCTAGATATCACAACAAACTTGGCCTCCTACAGAACTATGAGTTAGTGGGTCTGTTGGGCAATGACTTATCCAGATGTGCTGTTGATGGCTTTCCCTATGACTGGCCATATTCCCAAAGACAACCACTCTGACTGTGAATCCTAGTTATGCGTTGGTCATGATGATACTGTACCTATAAGTAGGACATGTAAGGGTGGCCCAGGGGATCTTTTGGAGCCCTCAGGATAAATCCTTTTTTCCTCCTCCACATCTCGTGGGAAGATCAGGATGATTCAGGCATGACCTACTTAGCACTCCTGAGAACAAACTCTGAGCTTACCCACTCTCAAAGTATTAGTTGTGAATCGTCAGAATTTCTCTATTCCATGTTCAAAAACAAAGTCATGTGCTTTGAAATCCAAGTAGTACCCTGAAAGCAAAACTTACTACTTTCCAGAGATTGGGTTCAACCTAAATCACTGTCAGTATTGCATTTCTTCCAGGTCATCAGGCTTTGTTATCCTTAGAGGTGTGAGCCTTTCAAAGGGACTTTTGGTTGTTCTCTTAGAACTTCCTGCACTCATGCAGGTCACCATCCATCCATGTTCTGATCCTAGGGTCAAATCCCACTTTTTCTGCTTATTACCTAGGTGACTCTGGGGAAGTTGCTTAACCTCATCTCTAAAAAGAAAGAATTAGATCAGATGACCTCTGAGTTCCCTTCAATTTTAGATATATGTTTCTGTAATTCTAACCCTTTGATACTCAATCAAGTCTAACTGGAGAAAAATTTCCCTAATGATGGTAAACATCTTTGGATTCAGTTTTTAAATTTTGGGACTCTATCTTTTATGAAGATTTATGTTCTGAGTTTCAAGATACTGAAGTCAGGTTAGCCAAACTTGTCCATATGATATTGCTTTTAAAATACATATTTCCAGGCAGACCTTTATAAGTTATGATGGTACATTTTACTTTGAAAATGCTATATTTGAATATTATACTGTGAGGCTTTAGGAAGATTTAAACTTTATTTTATTATAAATTATAAATATTTCTACTTAAGCTCAGCAAGACCATATTATACTTTCAGAAAATTAATATGCAAAAAGGCAGAATTATAGAATAAGCAAATCAGGAGGTGGTTACATCTACCACAAAAGATGACCTTGCTTTAGGAAAAGAAACACCATTCTTTAATTATAAGTACCCAATTCTTCTGGTACATTTGAAACATAATTTCCATATACAAAAAACTTGATTTACATATAACCTTTTAGAATCACACAATTTTAGATTTGGAAGGGACCTTAATGACCATCTGGTCCAATCCATGCTTATGAAAGAAGATGCTCTATAACAGATCCCACAAGTAGTCACTGAGTATTTATTTGAAGACCTCTAACAAGGGGGAGTTCACCTACTACTCCATTTTTGGTTAAACCTAATTGTTAGAAAGTTCAGTTCTGGCCCAAAGCAGAACATATGTCTAATTTTATGATGAGAAAAGAGGAAATACTTTTAATAGTAAAATAAGAGAGATAAAAACTAGAATTGACCAAAATTCTAAGTTTTAGAGTCCACAAATTAGATAGAAAGCCATGTAGGGCTAAGGGGTAGGGAAGGTCAGTTAGGGAAAGGACCTCACTATGGAGAATGTCCAGTAGGATGTTGAATTCCCTGGCCTATTGGAATCTTATGTATCTAATTTCTTAATTTAAAAGAATAAATTCAATGAATTCCCACTGATTTTTCCCCCTTAATGATTACCAGTAACCATTTCTACACTGTAGCTTAATATTAGCATTTCATGTTAACAGAACTTCATGAAATAATACAACAGCTGTAATACATGATTAAGATTCAGACCTCATGGGTTTAACTCTCTATCTTGTCACCAACTTGCCCTGTAATTTTTCAAAAAAAAATTAAGCAATTATTAAAAGACATAGAACAAAGCAGATATAATAATTTGTACCTTACTGTATTCTGAAAGCTAATTAGTGTACCTGGAGATTGTCAGATTAATGAGTCAAGCAATCTGAATTTCATAGAATCCTAAAAGGTGAGGTTTAGGAGCAACCTTAAAAGAACGTCTATTTTAACAGCTTCATTTTATACATGAGTAAACTGAGGTCCCTAACATAAAATGAGTTGTCCAATTAGGTAATGGTATAGACTAAATGATAGGTCTCCTGGCCCAAGTCTGGTTTCTTTCCACTCACTGTCTTGGTTTTCATCTTTTTATCTCTCCTAGGGCCCACATAATGCACTGTCAACAGTAGACACCTAACAAATGTTCAGCAACTTTAATTTCCCTGAAATTATGCTTAGTATTATTATGATTCTGCCACCTCTCAAGATTTATTTCTAATATTTAAATTGTTTACCTAAAGCCAAACAACTGAAAAGATGAAAAATGCAGGTAATTAGTTGATTAGTTGGCCTACACAACACCAGGCAGATGGTTTTGACCATTATTTTACTTGTTTTTTAGAGCACTAGTTCATCTAGCTTTGGCTCACATACCCACTGTCCATCCTACCTGGCCTTGCTCAGGGTCAGGATATCAATTGCCTTCCTATGATGGGGATCACCTTTGGGGTGATGCATAGAGGAGCAGAGTCTAATGATAGTAACAGAAGGTCAGAGGTAGAGACTAATCAGAACATAGAGCCATAGCTCAAAATGGATCTGGAGACCAACTAACCATCACTCAGGGGGGCAAGAAGGAGAGAAGCTTATCTATTCTTCTAAGTGGTGAGTTTGAACTGAAGGCAGCAAACTATGTTTATGAGAATAAACTTAGGTTAAACAGTGTTGTCTTTTCACATCAGAATGAACACCTACCTCTCCTCAATTCCTAGAACTCTTTCTTTGAGGGTCAACTCTAATGCTATCTTTCTTAATGAAATCTTTCATCCCCTAAAGTGAAGAAAAATAGCTTTCTCCTCAAATTTCTCATAATACATTACCTGCATTTCTCTGTGGTACTTATTATCACTCCATCTTTTACTATAGTACGTGTGTGTGCGTGCGTGTGTGTGTGTGTGTGTATGTGTGTGTGTGTATGTGTGAGTGTGTGTGTGTACATGTCTCTCTACTATTATATTTCAATTTCTTCAGGTTAGAATCTATGTGGCATGTAAATGTTTTGAGGCTTTGGAAAGGTTTCAGTGGGTCAGAGTTACATAGAACTGAGGTGGAAGTGGGGAAGACAAATGGTTTCTGCTTGTAAAACTTCCCTAAAATGAGTTTAGGGGAAGAGGATCTCTGAAAGGGAAATTAGGCATGGGTGTTTCTTACTGTAAGTTAGAATGATTTTCCCCTGGTACCTTGACCCAAGGCTTGAAACCCCATGTTGTTCCCTGATTGACCAGTTATTACAAGATAGTGCCTGACTTGTAGTAGGCACTTAATAAATGGTTATTTCATTTCCTAAGGTGAGGGGTGATGTGATTGATTACCTTGGATCATACAACTAGCATCTGAGGCAAGATTTGATCACAGAATCTCCTAACTTCCAGCTGAATGCTCTCTTAACTTA
>CM053585.1:329496968-329549218 GCA_028646515.1 Pseudochirops corinnae | reverse complement strand
CATGATTTAATATATAAGAATGTGTATGATCCACAAATATGCAAATATACATATAAAGTACATAAGGACATAAACATATAGAATATGCAAAGAATAAAATATACAATGATACAAGGATATATATAATAGAAAAATATACATCTAAAATATACAAACAATAAGTAATATAAATATGTAAGTAATAGGATATATAATATGTGATAATATACTAATATATAATGATATACATATAATCTTATTTTTCTGTGATCTAATGACTGTGATCTAACTCCTGTGCCACCTAGTTCTTGGAGAAGGGACTCTTGGTCAGGTGCAGGTTGGTTTAGACGACACTAAGGACCCTCTCACTTCTGAATTTCTTTTGCAATTTTATGAGTTTTCTTTCCAGAATGGCTACACTTTCCAGAATAGCTACAGCCATTATTTTCAGGCTGATGACTGCAGAATGCTGTGGATTTGTTGCTAACCACCTACATCACCACAAATGAAGCCTGGGAGAGATTAAGTTCCCCTTCAGTTCTCTGTAGGTTAGTCAGAGCAGTAAGCACTTTGAAAGAAGTCCCTTCGCTACCAATTACTATCACTCATAGACCCAAATTGTACTTTCACGTCTTCGTCTCAGGAGTTAAGCATTAGTTTTAAGTTTCCCTCACTGCCACTCATCTGAAGACTCTTTCTTGAGGTCAGTTATCCTCAAAATTATTTCCTTTTTCATTATTGCTACATATCGGGCTAAAAGGCATTTCAGATTTTCAAAGTAAAGATTTGTGAGTTCACTTGGATGAAATAAGAACCTTTGGCATCAATTCAATCCAAACATTTTGCTGATCCCTGGGACAACTTTGGTACCAAAAACGTTTAAGCTCTCTGGTTTTGCCTGGGAATTGAGGCTACCACCAAAAAAAAATACTATTCTTGGATGTTCTGCTGCTGGGCAAATGTTGTGGCATAAATGCCCCAGAGAACATCTTCTTGTCCCCATACATGCAAGGATAAGTATAGTTCTGGCTACACCCTAGGGATGTGAGTCTAGATTGGGGTAGAATGCTCCTACAGTAGGGGAGGGGGAAGAGAAAAAGCACTTTTAAAATGCCTGTTATGTACCAGAGATAGATATAGAAATATACAAATGGAAAAATATACAAATGGAAAAATATACAAATGGAAACACACAGGCAAAGAAAGAGACAGAGGGACAGATGAATAAAGATAGAGGCAGAGACAAAGAGTGAGCAAACAAGAGAGAACTAAAGTGAAAAGAGAGAGACAGAGTCAGAAAGAAACAGAGAGACAGAAGGACAAAGACAGAAGCAAACAGAAGCAGAGACAGATAGAGACAGACACAGAAGCAGAGACTAAAAGCAAGGCTGAGGAGGAGAGTGATGGAGAGAAGGAGGAGGAGGAGGAGGGGGAGGGGGAGAAAGAGAGACAGAGACAGAGAGACACAGTGACACACACACACAGAGGAGAAAGAGAGAGATAGAGACAGAGGGAGAGAGAGAGAGACAAAGAGAGAGACAGAGAGACAGAGACAGACAGAGACAGAGAGAGAGAGACAGAGAGAGACAGACAGAGGGAGAGGCAGAGAGAGAGAGACAGAGAGAGAGAGACAGAGAGAGAGAGAGAGAGAGAGACAGAGACAGAGACAGAGAGAGACAGAGAGAGGGAGAGGCTGAGAAGTGAAGTGATTTGCCCAGAGTCACATAGTTAGTATCTTAGGCAGTCTTTGACTGGCTCTCTCCATTGCATCTAGTTGGATAGAATGTTAGGGTCAACCTGACGATGGATCCTACCTCAGACTCTTACTGACTCTTTGAACCTTTATTGCTTTCAGCCTCAGTTTCTTCACTGGTCAAATGGGGGTGATAATTGCACCTACCTCACAGGGTTGTTGTGAGAAGAAAATGTGATAACATATTAAAAAAAAAAAAGTATTTTGCAAGCCTTGAAATTCTGTATAAATGCTAGCCATGATTATGCCAGGTCATTTCTCTTTGATTCAACCTGAGCACACTTTTTCTCTCATAATCACAATTTGAACAAATGATAGAAAGCAATTTTACTAAGTGCTGAGCTTAATCATTCGGCCTCCACCTATGAATCTGGAGGGCTCCAATGAAATATTTAATCATGTTAAGTGCCAGAAATTTTTTGATTCTCTAGGGGAAGATGTTTCTTATGAGGACTGGTGGGTGGCTTTCAGAATCATTTATTTGTACTGGGAAATCCATTGTCCTCTCTAGATCCCTGCTGACATGACCATACACAGGCTCTTCATCTCAAAGGAAGTTTGTTCTTCTCATTAGCAAAATCAACAGTTCTATCCAGGAGGGGAAGGAATGATAGATAGCTACTTGGAGACAATGATTGAATTAGATCTTCTTGGTCAAAAGTCCAAGCGTGTGGTCTGGTAGCTCAGCTGGTTGGAGCACTGATCTGATATAATTAAAATTCTTCATTTATCCATTTAGCTCTCCCAACAAAAGCTAACACATAAGGTTTATTAAGCACTTTACATAATTGCCTCCTTTGATCCTCATAGCACGGGCTAGTCTGGGTTGTAAGGTAGAAAGACATCAAATCCTGTCCCAGTTGTGTAGGAACCATGTGACCTTGGGCAAATCATTAAAGTTTTCTGTCTTCAATTTCATCACTGATAAAATGAAGAGGTCTTTCCAGATCCAAATTTACGACCCTGTATACCCCCATTTTGCAGATAAGGAAATGGAGTTTGAGAGAAATTTCTTTATATAGCTATATAGTTAATAAGTTTCTGAGGCAGAAATAGAACCCCATTCTATTCTGAGGCCAAGTCCATTACTCTTTCTGTTTTTGTTGCTGTTCAGTCATCTTTTTTTTTTTTTGTGACCAACTCTTTGTGACTCAATTTAGTGTTTTCTTGGCAAAGATACTGGAGTGATTTGCCAGTTTCTTCTCCAATTCATTTTACATATGAGTAAACTGAGGCAAGCAGGGTAAAGTGACTTGTCCAGAGTCATACATCTAATAAGTATCTGAGACCAGATTTGAACTCAGATCTTCCTGACTGCAAGCCTAGAGCTCTAGCCACTACACTACACTTTCTAATACATCACCAATAAGTACTTATTATTTTATTGATTGACTCTGACAATCATGAATTTTGTGACCTTGGGCATGTTAGTTAATCTTCCTAAGTCTCATTTTCACCATCTGTGAAGTGAGGGGGTTCTAAATGACCTTCAAGGACCCTTCCCAGCTTGAGATCTATGATACTATGAAGAGAGATTCCATTTAACAAATATATGTCCTCATCCACAAGGAGGAGGATGATTTCTGTTGATGGCTCATAGCCAACCCATCAGTACTAGAGGGAAACCAAACCCATTACACTCCCTACTTATAGCAGGTCCGTACCACATTCAAGGAAAACTACCATATTATACAGGGTGTGACTGTATTGAAATGAAATTGATTCCACAAGTCACATGATAATTAATGTCATTACTTAATAATCACACCTCACTAGATTGGAGACATATTAGCCAATCTGAGGCTTTAAATTACTTATTTATACTGCAATTTGGGAGGTAGGAGGGTTTAGGTGAAAACATAGTAAACCTAAACCAGGGGACCTGGATGGTGGTACTTTACTTTAATGCAACATGCATAGACCAGTTTGTTTTATCTTTCTATCTTCAGGCTCAAAAATGATGATAACAATCACATTTATATAATCTTTGAGGTTCTGAAGTATTTTGCATATATTGTCTCATGGGATCCTGGAGGAATGTTGGAGCTATAAAATTAAATTATTATCTGTGAGTTATTTGCTGATGCCCATGAATGCTTGAAAACGACATTACAACTTTACAGTTTCTCAGAGTTTGAAAGAAGTTCAGAAGCTTTTTTACTGTCCCTGGAAAGTATTTTATTTGCAACACTACCAATAAGTGGTCATTCAATCTTTGCTTCAAGAATTTCAGTGAGAAGTAACCCATCATCTAGTTTCAAATGGCAATTCTGCTACTTACTTTCCATGTGACCTTGGACCAATCACATGCCCTGCATTTGTCCTTCTTTAAAATGACTTTCCAGCCATAAACCTATATTCTTATGTATACAGATACGTAAATACAAATAAGGAAGGGTTTTTTTGGGGGGAGCAAGTGCTAACAACTGTGGGGATCTGGAAAGACCCCATGACTGAAGCATACATGTTCCCATAAGATTACATGATAGAGTTGAACCAGATGACTTCTGTAAAGACCCTTCTAGCTCTAAATTTCTGTTCTTTGTCCAAGATAAACTATTCCACTTTTGGACAGTTTATATTGTTAGGAAGATTTTTTTCCTTAACATCAGTTTGAGACCCTTAACTAGGAGTGAGGAACCTGAGACCTCGAGGCCACGTATAGCCCTCTAGGTCCTCAAGCATGGCCCTATGACAGAATCAAACTTTGGATTCCATCAAAGGGCCATGTTTGAGGACCTAGAGAGCCACATATGGCCTCGAGGTCACAGGTTTTCCACCCTTTTGAACTTTGCCATTCATGGTGCCTTCACATGGGCACTATCATGTGATCAATATTCTGCCTAAAATCTGGCACGCAGGACTGAACACTTTCTTCCAGGCAGGGTCTTCCTAGAGCACAGTATAGTGTTCTAGTCCCCTGGGCATTAGAATGTAAGCTTCTTGACATTAGGGAATGTTTTCATTAATTTCATTTGTATCCTCAGAGCCTAATGCTATGTTTAGTGCATAGCTGGTGATTAACAAATGCATAATTAATTAACTGGCACTTTGTCTCTCAATGTAGCACAAGATGTCATTACCTTTTTTGACAGCTATATCATGTTGTTGACTCATCAATACAACACAATTTTTCAAAGGTCTTTCTTCAGAACCACTCTTTGAGATAGGTAGGTACTAGGATTCCTATTCCCATTTGGCAGATGAGGAAACTGAGACTCACAGAGTGGTATGCCCATGTTATATAGCTACTAAGCCAATGAACTAGGGTGGGAAGAACTTGACAGAATGAGAAATGTATAAAATGATTTATACCATTGCATTAAACAAATGATCTACTAAATCTTGCAGCAAATATCAGGTCTCATTCCCACTTTTTAATTACGATGAGTTTCTGGTTAGAAAAAAAAATCAGAAACGCAAATGTCTATGATAGCCTAATTAATGCATGGGGCTTCACAAGTGGATTCCTAGGTCTCTTGGATTGGAATTTCTCACTGATTCATTAGCATTTTCATACATGTTTATAAAATACTTGAAACTGACTGTTCTTCCTTCCATTCTCTTGAAACCTGGTAACAAGGTCATTTATCACACCCAGGCTCCAATCTGGAGTCCATGAAATTGTCTGCTGTAAAGTTATACTCCTTTTGGAAACCACTGGGAAATGGTCTAGATCTCAGATGAAGAAATTATAGAGAGGGAAATGGATTTTTGAATACCAATTCATCTATAGTGGGGTTCTTAATGTGGAGTCTTTAAGCTTAAAAAGTTTTGACAATTGACTTACAGTATAATTGGCTTACTTTGTAATTTTCTGCATTTTATCTTATCAATTTAAAGACATGATTCTGAGAAAGGGTTCACAGGCTTCACTGCCAGAGGGGTCCAGGACACCCAAAAAAGTTTAAGAACCCCAGTCCAGAGTGTGGAAAAAAAAATGTCACTCAAAATCTTAAAGGACAAAAAAGCTTAGGAAGATAAAGAAAGTTCTTCCCAATGACAGATGAAAGAAATAAGTATGAAGAGCTAAGCTCAAACTGGGAGACAGAATTCATAAGAATAAAAGCACAAGTGGGAGATTTTGTTTCAGAATATCTATCAAGAGAACAGTGTAAAGGAATTAATTTCATTTCTTTTGCCAGATAGGAAGGACAGCAGGACATGGGAGAGACAGGGCATAGGGGAAAGAGACCTGATTTTGGAGTAATTAAATGCAAGTTAATTTTTTGGTGACAATATCTATCACAACGACAACCTTTGCTTCCATTATTAGATCCTCATCCTACTTTAGTGCCTCAATGCCTGTCAACTGGACTCCCTCAATACTCCCCTAATTGCACTCCCTGCTTCCAGTCTCTTCATTCTCTGGACCATCCTCTCTACACAGCTGCCAAATTAATATCCCATAGACCAGATTTTATCACATTGCTCCCCTTGATCAATGGCTCATGGGGAACTTCAGCAACTCCCTATGGCCTCTGTGATAAAATACACATCTGTCTGGCACTTAAGAGCTTTCACAATGTGGCTCCAGCCTCAGTTGCTGGACTCATTACACATTACTTCCCATTCACACACTACTTTCCAGCCAAAGTGGTTTTCTGACTGTTTCCCATCTGTGGTATCTCGTCTCCCACTACTGTACCCTAGCACGATCTCTTCCCTAGCCCTGGAATTCTTCCCTGCTCACCTCTCTCTCTTGAGATCCATCGTTCCTTTCACAGCTCAGCTCATATCACCTCCTACATGAAGATTTTTCTTGATTATAACCCTTACCTCTGACCTTATCAATGATTTCTCTTCCTATGACTTTGTATATGGTTATTGTTCAGATATTTCAGCTGTGTCTGACTCTCTGTGACCCCATTTGGGGGTTTCTTGGCAGATATTGGAGTGGTTGTTAATTTCCTTCTACAGATTATTTTACAGATGAGGAAACTGAGGCAAACAGGGTTAAGTGACTTGCCCAGGTTCACCTGGCTAGTAAGTGTCTGAGGTCAGATTTGAACTGAGGGAGAGAAGTTCTGACTTCAGATTTGGCACTTTATGTATTTACTGCTGTAAATATACCCATATACCCACATTAGATTGTAAGAGGCAGGAAAGTAGAGTCTACTTTATTTTTGTCTTTACATGTCCAGTGCCTATCATAGTGCTTAGAGGTATTTAATAAATACTTTAAAATTTAATTGAATACAACTGATGAGAATACCATCTGTCTTCCATTCATAGATTAAACTGGGTCTTTCTTTCCTCTCCTCCCTGAGATGACTTTGGTGAATAGTAGCAGCTTAAAGATACAGTAGTTTAGAAGCAGCAGAAATCAGTCCCAGGTTTCGGTTACTCTATCATTCAGCCAGACTAGCCTTCCTGTCATTCTGAATACATGTAGTATTGTTTACATTTCAATCTTTCTGCCCTATGCCTTCAATGCATTCCCAATTCACCCATTTCCATCAAAACTCTCCTCAAGGGGCAGCTAGGTGGTGCAGTAAATAGAGGACCGCCCCTGGAGTCAGGAGGATCTGAGTTCAAATATGACCTCAGACACTTAACACTTACTAGCTGTGTGACCTTGGGCATTAACCTTAATTGCCCTGCCTTCTCCCCTCCAAAAAGATCCTCCCAAAACTCTATTCAAGCACGATCTTCTTTCTGTAGCAAGTATGTCTGTCTTCCTCATTTGCCAGTACTTTCTCTTCAAAATATTTGCCATGCTTTTCTTTCATATGTACTCATGTACATGCTGATTTTGAGAGACAATGTGGTTTAGTGGATAGAGAGCTGGTAGGAAAGCCAGGAAGATCTCGGTTTAAATCTCATCTCTGACCCATATTGGTTGTGTGAACCAAGACATGTTCTTGAACCAGGCAGCTCTCTAAGACTGTATGTTACAAAGAAGGTGGTGACTTGGCTTGGTTGAAAGTTAGACACTTCATATCAGTGAAATCACAGGTGTAGTAGCTACTACTTAGTTACTTATATACATTGTTTCCTCTGATATAATGTAAGCTTCACCAGGATGGGCCTCTTCCAAGGTTTTTTGGTATGCTCAGTGTCCACTTACAAAGTAGGCAGCTAAGTGGGGCAATGGACTTGATATCAGGAAGATCTGCGTTCAAATCTAGTTTCAAACGCTTATTAGCCATGTAATCCTGGGTAAGTCACTTAGTTTCTTCATCTGTCAAATGGTTATAATAACGACATCTACCTCTTAAGATTCTTGTGAGGATAAATTGACATATTTGGAAAGTGCTTTTCAGACCTTAAAATACTTTATAAATGATGATGATAATGATAATGCTTATTATTGTTAACATGCTTCTTGATTTATGAATTGGTAATTAATACAGGGAGTCCATGGTCATATGTAATTGGAATAAAGGTCTCAAGTTCAAGTCAAGAAGACAAAAAACAACAACAACAACAACTGAGGAACACTTGGGATACTTTCTTATCTTCTTGTTCCCTTGGTTGTAGTATACCCACTTCTGGTAACAGAGAAAAGGGGCATCAGAAGTTGGGTGTGATTTAGTGGAAACACAGCTGAGCCCAGAGTTAGGAGAACCTTGAGGCTGAATCCCTTCTCTAACACTAGCCCTGTAACCTCTGGAAAGTTTCATAAAATTCCAAAGCTAAGATTTCCTTATTTTATTTTATTTTATTTTATTTTATTTTATTTTTTGTTTTTTAGAGGGGGGAAGGCAGGGCAATTGGGGTTAAGTGGCTTGCTCAAGGTCACATGGCTAGTAAGTGTTAAGTGTCTAACGCTGGATTTAAACTGAGGTCCTCCTTATTCCAGGGCTGGTGGTCTATTCACTGTGCCACCTAGCCGCCCCAGATTTCCTTATTTCTAAAGTGGACCTCATAAAACCTGTAGCAGTTTAAGCAACAATGAATATGATGAATACAAAGTACTTTTAGGAGACTGATATGAACTGATGCATAATAAGGTAAGCAGAACCAGGAAGCCAACATATAGAATTACTCACAGGTTGTGTGATTTGTCCTTCATTCTTGAAGAGGACTGTGATATCAGGGAGATGATGACATGACTTGCAATTGACTTTGATGTGAGGGAGGGTGGACTGGGTAAAGTCAGTAGCCTCACTTTCTTGTCAGACAGTGATAAAAGAAAGAACACTTAGTCCATCAAGCAGTTAGTAAAAAAAAAATAATGATTAAGCCCTTACTATTTTGCACATAGTAGGAATGATAAGACAAGGAAAGGCAAAAACAGTGTCTGCCCTCAAGGAGTTTACCACCACCACCACCTCCTTCTCTTCCTTCTTCTTTAAACAACAGACTATAAGAGAGAATTCAATATACAACAATACATCTAAATTTCAAGAAAACCGATATAATAAATACTATACATTCTTTTCACAGCTACCCAGCTTTTCTTTGCTTCTTTGTTGGTTTTCTTTTGTTCTCTGCTGTGCACTTTTTACTTTATTTTTCCTCCTCCCTCCCCCCTTCACCCCAAAGAAGGCTACAATTAAGCATGGATATATATATATATAATAATAATATATATATATTATATATAATAATTATATATATAATACATTATTAATTATATAATAATTATATAATTAATTATATAATCTATGTGCATATATATACACATAGATATCTATAAACATACATGTATATATTCATACTCATACACATAAATGTAAGACCATATTATGCTTATTTCCTTCTAGCATCCATTTTTTCTGAAGGTAGATAGCATTTCCTTCATAAGTCCAAGTTTATCCATGTTTTCCTAATCAAGCAGCCCATTTCCTACACCACAGCTATATTCCTGCCCAATCACATCCTCTCTGAGAGATTGTCTATAAAAGTCCCCCTCCCTGCAATTTTCTGCATTCCTTCTAATCTTGGCTACATAGATTTTATTTATACAAGAAAATTTTAATTGAAAATGATTGAGATTATCTTTTTTAACACTTCCACAATGCTCTCACCTTATAATATTGTTGAAGGTCTGATATTGCTGAATCTACTTCCTTTACATATTTGTTCCCTGTTTTCTTTGACATTCCTGACCTTTTGTTCTTCCAAATGAACTATTATTATTTTTTCTAACTTAGTAAAATAATTTTTTAGTAATTTAATTAGGATGACATCAAATGAATAAATAAGTTAGGTAAAATTGTCATTTTAAAAATTATACTGACTTTACCTGCCCATGAGCAATAAATATTACTCCAATTATTTGGATCTGAGTTTATTTGTATAAAAATGTTTTATGTTTTTGGTCATATAGTTCCTGTGTCTGTTTTGACAGGTATACACTCAAGTATTTTTATGTTGTCTAGTTATTTTAAATGGTCTACTATAAAACAATATTGAATAATATTGCTGACACATAGTGTAGTTTCTCTGTCCTTCACTTTTGATTAGATCAATTTTCACTTTATTTGTTGTCTGATATCATTATTAGTATCCTTGATTCTTTACATACTAACTTCTACTCTGGTCCTTTATTCTATACTTGTGTGTATCTCTCTTTTCTATAATATTTTTTGAAAGTAACATATTGTTGAATTCAAATTTTTAATCTACTCCCTTTTTTCTGTTTTATGAGTAAATTCGTCCCATTTACATTCTAAGCTACAATTACTTGTTGTTTATTTTCCTCCTTTCTATTTTTCCTCACTATCCTTCTTTACCTATTTACCCTATCCCTCCTCACTCCTCTGCTTTACTTCTACATGCTACTTTGCGCTCCTATTCCTTGACCTACCCATTCCTGTAGGAGTCCATCCCTCATCCTCTTCCTCACCCTAGCCCTTTACCCTCTTATTTCTTCTAAATTTAAAAGACTTTGATACTCTTCTAGATATATATATTGTTCCCTTTTTAACCCGTTGTATAAGAATAACATTCCAGCACTACCCCACCCTCCCTGCTACTAGCTTCTTCTGTATCAGTTTTTCCTTTTATGCCTCATTATTATGACATAATCACTCCTTTTCATCTCTCCCTACATGGTTTTATGTTTTTAAAATCACTATACTTTGCTCAGCCCATGCTTTTCTTTCAAGCTACCCAAATAAATGATGACAATTTTTAGAATACTGCTAATATTTTCACATACAAAAAGAAAACAATTTGACCTTATTGAGTCCCTTATAATTGGTTTTTAATGTTTACCTTATATTTCTCCTGGATGTAATATGTCAAGTTTTCCCTTAAGTTCTGAGGTTTTTGTCACAAATATCTGAAAGTCTTTGAGTTTGTTAAATGTCCATTTTTTTCCATTCAGGATTTGTATCAGCAAGCACCCTAGCATACCGAGGATGGCTGCTAGCACAGGTTCTTAGATCTGCTGTTCTAAAGGAAAGCAACTCAAAAAGGATTAACGATCTTACTTTAATGAATCAAATGTATATCATTTACCTAGTTCAGGGGAAAAATTCAGCACCCTGAACTTCAGAAAATGCAAACAGAATACAAACAGAAGTTACAAGAAGACAAAGAAACAGCTCAGCAGACAGGCTTCCAGCCGTCTGACCATTATATCCATACCTAGTCAGTAACCAGAGAGGGAAGCACCAACATCTGGGTTTTCAAAGCCAGGGGGCTCAACGGCTTCCCTGAGTCTCATCTAGCCAAATAACACAACTCTTTCCACAGTGAGCCCCCAAACAAAAACTCACATCAGGATATATATAGCCTTCTCCTGGATCAGAGAATGTCACAGCCCTCTTGACCAACTGCCCAATCACAAAGTAATAAGGTGTGGGCATTCCTGAAGAACAAGCCTCCCGCCACAGGCTCCATGTGACCACTTTCAGTCTATTAGAGGGGAGGTTCTCAGAGCCACTTAAGCCTATCAAAGGGCCTAGGGGCAGGGAAGATCCTCAGATTCCCATAACAGGATTATACTTAACTTTGCTGGGTAAGTTACCCTTGGTTGTAACCCCAGTTCTTTTACTTTATGGAATATAGTTTTCTAAGACCTATGGCCCTTCACTGTAGTAACTACTAGGTCTTCTGTAATCCTTATTGTAACTCTATGATATTTAAATCATTTTGTTCTTGTTGCTTCTAATATTTTCTCCTTAACCTGGGAGATTTGAAAACTGGGCTATGATATTTCTGTAATTTTTCCTCCTGGGAGCTCTTTCAGGTGATGATTGGTGAATTTTTTCTATTTCATTTTGATTTTTGGAGCGGGGAAGGTAGGGCAATTGTGGTTAAGTGACTTGCTTAAGGTCACATGGCTAGTTTTGTGTTAAGTATCTGAGGCTGGATTTGAACTCAGGTCCTCCTGACTCCAGGGCCTGGTGCTCTATTCACTGTGCCACCTAGCTGCCCCCAGAATTTTTTCTATTTCTACTTTGTCTTCTCATTCTAGAACTTCAGTTCAGTTTTCCCTGATAATTTCTTGTAATATTGTATCAAGATTCTTTTTTTAAAATCATAATTTTTGGGTAGTCTGACTATTCTTATATCATTTCTCCTTGATCTATTCTCCAGATTGGTTGTTTTTCTGATGAGATGTTTCACTTTCTCTTCTATTTTTTCATTCTTTTGATTTTGTTTTATGATTTCTTGATGTCTTAAGATGTCATGAACTTCCCTTTGCCCAATTCTAGTTTTCAAGGAATTATTTTCTTCCTTAAGTTTTTAATTCTTTACTTTATTTCCAGTTGTGACTTTCTTCTCATAATTTTCTTGATTTTGTTGGATTGCTCTTATTTTTTCTCCATCTCTTTTATTTGATTTTTTCTTTTCAATTTTATTTTATTAAATTTGTTTATCTACTTTTAGTTTACAACATTCAGTTCCACAATCCCTTGAATTCCAAATTTTCTCCCCGCCTTCTTCTTTCCCCTTCCTCAGCCACCCCTCTCCCCACCTCATGGCAGCATGCAAACCAATAAAGCAGTGGTTTTCAACCTTCTTAATGCTGTGACCCTTTAATACTCCTATGTGGGCGTATCTGCATGTGGGCAGACCCTCCTGGAGATGGATAGAGGAGCGGTGTCTTGGTTCCTAAGACCATCAGAAATATGTGTTTTCCTATGGCCTTAGGTGACACCTGTGAAAGGATTGCTCGACCCCCAAAGGAATCGTGACCCACAGGTTGAGAACTGCTGCAAAGGCTCTACAAATACCTTTGCATTATGCATTAGCCAGGTTGTAAAGAACTATAACCAATGGGGAACAAACAATGAGAAAAAAGGAACAAATCTAAACTAAACTAAACACAAAAGAGAAAGCAAGTAATTTGCTTCAATTTGCATTCAAACTCCATAATTTTTTTCTCTGGATGAGGATATCCTTTCCATCATGAGTCTTTTGGAGTTGTCTTATAACCCAGCATTGCTGAGGGGAGCCCAGTCTATCAAAGTTATTAGTCATAGATACGATGTGTCTGTATTTGTGTACAAAGTTCTCCTGGTTCTGCTCTCCTCAACCAGCATCAGTTTATATAAGTCTCTTCAGGTTATTATGAAGTCTGTCTGCTCCTCATTTTGTATAGCACAATGGTATTCCATTACATTCATATACCACAACTTGTTTAGCCATTCTCTAATTGATGGGCTTCCCCTTGATTTACAATTCTTTGCCATCACAAAAAGAGCTGCTATAAATATTTTCGTGCAAATGGGTCTTCCTCCCACTTGTATAATCTCTTTAGGATATAGCCCTAAAATGGTGTTGCTGGGTCAAAGGGTATGCGCTTTTTTAATAGTCCTTTGGGCATAGTTCCAAATTGCTCTCTAGAATGGTTGGATCAATTCACAACTCCACCAACAATGCATTAGTGTTCCAATTTTTCCACATCCTCTCCAGCATTTATCATTTTCCTATTTTGTCATCTTAGACAATCTGACTAGTGAGGTATGGTACTTCAGAGTTGTTTTGATATGCCTTTCTCTAATCAATAGTGATTTAGAGCATTTTTCCTTATGTTTATAGCTATGTTTAATTTTTTCCTCTGAAAACTGCCTGTTCATATCCTTTGACCATTTATCAAATGGGGGAAGGACTTGCATTCTTACACATTTGACTCAATTCTGTGTATATTTAAAAAATGAGGTCTTTATCAGAGTCACTGGTTGTAAAAATTCTTTCTTAATTTTCCACTTCCCTCCTAATCTTGGTTACATTAACTTTATTTGTACAAAAACTTTTCAGTTTAATGTAATCAAAATTATCCATTTTGCATTTTGTAATGCTCTCTATATGTTGTTTGGTTGTAAATTCTTCCTTCCTCCATAAATCTGACCGGTAAACTATTCCTTCCTCTCCTAGATTGCTTACAGTCTCAGGCTTTATATCTAGATCATGTACCCATCTAGACTTTATTTTGGTATGAAGTATAAGATATTGGTCTATGCCCAGTTTCAACCACACTACTCTCTAATTTTCTCAGCAGTTCTTGTCAAATAGTGAATTTTCATCCCAGAAGATAGGGTCCTTGGGTTTGTCAAACAGTAGATTACTATATTCATTGACTATCGTGTCTTGTGTACCTAATCTATTCCACTGATCCACCACTCTATTCCTCAGCCAATACCTAGTAGTTTTGATGACTGCTGCTTTGTAATACCGATTAAAATCTGGTAAAGCTAGGCCATCTTCCCTAGCATTTTTTTTTTTTTCATTAATCCCCTTGATATTCTGGACCTTTTGTTCTTCCAGAAGAATTTTGTTACTATCTTATCTAGCTGTATGAAATAATTTTCTTGTAGATTTATTGGTATGGTGCTAAAAATGGTAAATTAATTAGGTAATTTAGGTAAAATTGTAATTTTTATTATATTAGCTTTACCTAGCCATGAGCCACTGATGTTTTTCCAACTATTTAGATCTGACTTTATTTGTATGAAAAGTGTTTCATAATTGTGTTTATATAGTTCCTGGGTTTGTTTTGGCAGGTAGATTCCCAAATATTTTATAGTGTCTACAGTAACTTTAAATGGAATTTCTCTTTCTTTTTCTTGCTGTTAGACTTTGTTAGAAATGTATAGGAATGACAAGGATTTATGTGGGTTTGTTTTATATCCTGCAACTGTCCTAAATTTATTTATTATCTCAGGTAGTTTTTTACTTGATTCTCTAGGATTCTCTAAGTATATCATAATATCATCTGCAAAGAGTGATAGGTTAGTATTTTCTTTGCCTAATGTAAATGTAATTCCTTTGATTTCTTTTTCTTCTCTTATTGCTACAGCTAACATTTCTAGTACTAAACTGAATAAGAGGGGTGATAATGGAAATCCTTGTTTCATCCCTGATCGTATTGGATCTTATTGGAAATGCTTCTAACTTATCCACATTACATATAATACTTGCTGATGGTTTTAAATAGATGCTACTTATTATTTTAAGGAAAGCACCATTTATTCCCATATTTTCCAGTGTTTTTAATAAGAATGGGTGTTGTATTTTGTCAAAGGCTTTTTCTGCATCTATTGAGATAATCACATGGTTTCTACTAGTTTTCTTGCTTATATGATTGATTATACTAATAATTTTCTTAATTTTGAACCATCTTTGCATTCCTGGAATAAATCCTACCTGACTGAAGTGTATTATTCTTGTGATAAGTTGCTATAGTCTTTTTGCTAATATTTTATTTAAAATTTTAGCATCTACATTCCCGAGGGTAATCAGTCTATAATTTTCTTTCTCTCTTTTTTGGCTCTTCTTGATTTAGGTATCAGTACCATATTTGTGTCATAAAAGGAATTTGGTAAGACCTCTTCTTCTCCAATTTTCCCAAATAGTTTATAAAGTATTGGAATCAATTGTTCTTTAAATGTTTGATAGAATTTTCATGTAAAACCATCTAGCCCTGGAGTTTTTTTTTTCCTAGGGAGTTCATTGATGACTTGTTCAATTTCTTTTTCTGAGATGGGGTTACTTAAGCATTCTACTTCCTCTTCAGTTAATCTGGGCAATTTATATTTTTGTAATATTCATCCATTTCACTAAGATTATCAAATTTATGAGCATACAATTGGTCAAAATAATTCCTAATTATTGCTTTAATTTCCTCTTCATTGGAGGTTAATTCACCCTTTTCATTTTTGATATTGGTAATTTGGTTTTCTTCTTTATTTTTATCACAATTACTAAAAGTCTCTCTTGGTTTTGTCATAAAACCAGCTCTTAGTTTTATTTATTAGTTCAATAGTTTTCTTAATTTCAATTTTATTAATCCCTCCTTTGGTTTTCAGTATTTCTAATTTAGTATTTAATTGGGGATTTACAATTTGTTCTTTTTCTAGCTTTTTCAGTTGCATGCCCAATTTATTGATCTCCATTTTCTCTGTTTTCTTCATGTATTCATTCAGAGAAATAAAACTTCCCCTAAGAACTGCCTTTGCTGCATCCCACAAGTTTTGGTATGTTGTCTCATCATTGTCATTCTCTTGAATGAAATAACTGATTGTTTCTATGATTTATTGTTTGACCCACTCATTCTTTAGGATTAAAATATTTAGTTTCCAATTAATTTTTAGTCTATCTTTCCATGGCCCTTTATTACATATAATTTTTACTGCATCATGGTCTGAAAAGGATGCATTTAGTATTTCTGCTTTTCCACACTGGATAGTAAGGTTTTTATGTCCTAGTACACGGTCTATTTTTGTGTCTGTGCCATATTCCACTGAGATGAGATATATTCCTTCTTATCCCCATTCAGTTTTCTCCAGAGGTCTATCATATCTACCTTCTCTAACATTCTATTCACTTCCTTAACTTCTTTCTTGTTTATTTTGAGGTTCACTTTGTCAGGTTCAGAGAGGGGGAGATTGAGGTCCCCCTCAACTATAGTTTTGCTTTCTATTTCTTCCTCTAACTCCATTAACTTCTCCTCTTGGAATCTGGATGCTATATCACTTGGTGCATATATGTATAGTAATGATATTGCTTCATTTTTGATGGTGCCTTTTAGCAGGATATAGTTTCCTTCCTTATCTCTTTTAATTAGATCTATTTTTGCTTTTGCTTTATCTTTACTTCGACTGAAGCATAATAGGTTCCATTTCAGCCTTTTACCTTTACACTATGTGTATCATCCTATTTCAAATGTGTTTCTTATAGACAGCACATTGTAGGATTATGGTTTTTAATTCATTCTGCTATCTGCTTCTGTTTTATGGGAGAGTTCATCCCATTCACATTCACAGTTATGATTACTATTTGTGTCTTTTCCTCCATCCTATTCCTGCCTCTGTTTATGCTTTTATTTGTCCCTTCACCTCCTGAAAAGTTTTCCTTTTGACCACTACCTCCCTCAGTATTCCCTCTCTATCATACCCCTCCCTTTTCCTACCATTTCCCCTTACTACTTCTTCACCTCCTTCTAAGAACTCCCCCCTCCCCTTTCTTTCCTCTTTCCCCTCCTAGTGCCCATAGGGAGCAATAGTTTTTTTATACTTAACAAGGTATGTTATTCCCTCCTTGAATCAAACCAATGAGAGTAAATCTCATACAGTGCTCCTTTCCTCCCTTCTTTCCCTCTATCATAATGTTTTTGTGACTTTTCATGTTAGAATTCTATACTTAAATGATTATATTATTCTCTCCTTTAACCAAAACCAATGAGAGTAAAGCTCATAAAATATTCCTTTCCCTCTCTTCTTTTTTTCTACTATACTATGTTTTGATGCCTTTTTGTGTTGCATAATTTACATTTTTCTGTCTTCTCCTTTCTTCTTCTCTCATTACAGTTCCTTTGCTCCCCTTAATTGTTTTTTTTTTTTTGTCATCACTTTGGTTAGTTTGTACCCATACCCTCTAACTATGTGTAACCCTTTTACATGTCACAATTATTATACAATTCTCAATATTGACAGGTATCATCTTCCTATATAGGGATGTAAACAGGTTGCTCTTATTGAATAACAAGTAATGTGTGTGTGTGTGTGTGTGTGTGTGTGTGTGTGTGTGTGTGTTTTCCCTGTTTACCTTTTTATGTCTCTCTTGAGTCTTGTATTTGGAGACCAAATTTTCCACTGAGCTCTGGCTTTTTCATCAGGAAGGTCTGGAGGTCCCTTATTTCACTGAATGACCATCTCCTTGGCTGAAAGATTATGCTTAGTTTTGCTGGATAGTTGATCCTTGGTTGTAGTCTGAGTTCTTTTGCCTTACAAAATATCATATTCCAATTCCTCTGATCTTTTAATGTAGAACTGCTAGGTCGTGTGCAATCCTGATTGTAGTTCCACAATATTTGAATTGTTTCTTTCTTGCTGTCTGCAGTATTTTCTTGATTTGATTGTTCTGGAATTTGGCTACAATAGTTCTTGGAGTTTTCAATTTGGGATCTCTTTCAGAAGGTGTCCAGTGGATTCTTTCTATAACTATTTTACCCTCTGGTTCTATGGCATCAGGCAGTTTTTCTTGGTGAATTCTTAGAAGATGTTGTCCAGGTTCTTTTTTTTTCATAATAGCTTTCTGGTAGACCAATAATTCTTACATTATCTCTCCTGGATCTCTTCTCCAGGTCAGTTGTTTTTTTTAATGAGATATTTTACATTTTCTTCTTATCTTTCATTCTTTAGGTTTTATTTGATTGATTCTTGATGCCTCATTGAGTCATTAGCTTCAAACTGACTGATTCTAATTGTTAGCAAATTATTTCCTTGATTAATTTTTAAAGTTCCTTTTCCATATGTTCAGATTTTGTTTTTAGGGAGTTCTTTTCTCCAGTTAGATTTTGCACCTCTTTTCCAATTTCACAAATTTTACTTTTTAAGAAACTGTTTTTTTCAGTAAAATTTTTTTCTATTTTGGCAAGTGTAATTTTAAAATAATTAGTCAGTTTATCTTCTAATTTGGCTTTTAAAAATTCTATTTGATCTCTTCCAAGAATGCTTTCTGGGCTTGAGATCAGTTCATATTCCCTGTTGAGGTTTCAGAGTTGGATATAGAGTCACTGCTGACCTCTTGTGAATTTGGTTCTTCTCCCTCATTATAAAAGGATTCAATCATCTTTGTTCTCCCAAATTGCTTCTTTCCCATTGTGATCACCTATTTCCTGGCCTTTAAAGTAGATTTCTGCTTCTGGGGTGTAGAGGGCTCTGACCCATGCTTCTTATGCTGAGAGCTAGGAGTCTGGTTATTGGCTTTGTGTTCTATGTCCTCTGGGTGTCTAGCCTGAGGCCAAAGCCAGGGCTTTCTGAATTGCCTCAGGGTTACTCTGAAACTGACAGTGTTAGATGTGGGGGAGCTATGGTCTGGCTGCTTCAGGATTACACCTCCCAGCCCCTAGGCTGAAATTCAGGCAGGCTCAGCTGCTGGTGGTGCCTGCCTGTATCTGCAGGTTCCCCTGGTTGTGTGAAGGCAAACCTGGGGTTCTGGTGTTAGTGCTTGCTGGCTCCACCCCCTGGAGTTCAGGATCTCCTGCTGGTCAGCTGAGATGGGGCTTTTTGGGACAGCTCTCTCCCTGCACCCTAGCCCTGGCACCACCACACCCATTCCTTTCCTCTAGGACTTCAAAGCCTGCCTCTGGTTGTACTACTTGAGAATTTTACCTTAAGGCAATATTTTCTGGGTTTTCAGGGTCTTAGGGAGAGAGTGGAGCAGCTACGGTTTACTCCACCATCTTGGTTCCTGGGAGCTCAGGTATTTGATTTTTAAACATCCAGTCTGTGGGTTGGGAACCCCAGAATTAGCTGCTGCTGTCCCGGGCCCTGAGCTTTCTTTTACCCACCTCCGACAGATCCCCCTTCCTGTGGTGAAAGGTCTGGAAATTGCCCCTGCATGGGTGAATCTGGCTCCCCTCTGGTCAGGTCTCAGTTCTGCACTGGTGCAGCCCCCGTGTTCTGTGCTTCCCCTGCCCAGTCCTATGTGTGCACCTTCCTGGACTGAGAATCTGCCATGCTCCTTCTCCCATTGGATTCTGGTGTTCTAAAATCAATTCTGATTCACTTTTTAGTGGTTCACAGAGGAGTTTGGGTGAGTTTCTGATTTCATTATGCCCTCTTGGCTCCACCTCCTATTCTTTGATTTTTAAAGTCCTTTTTAAGTTCTTCCAAGAACTCTTTTTGTGTTTGGGACAATTTGATATTTCCCATTGAAAAAGGAGCATTTTTTTTTTTTAGCTCCATTACGTTCCTTTGAATATGAACCTAGATCTTCTCTATTCCTATAGTAAGTATGGTTCTGTTCTTTCTCCTTTGCTTACTGATTTTTATTTAATTATTTTGTTTTTAACAGCTATTAGTGTGATCAAGTTGTAGTCCTGACATATGGGAAATGATGCTCCCAATCTCAGGTCCTTCTTACTGTTATTTTTCAAGGTCTGTGTTAGTGCTCAACCTTGGGCTCTCCTTTCCACTCCTAAGACACAGCTAACTGTCCTCCAGTCACACTGTCCCACAAATGGTCTTGCTCCTTGTGGTTCCTCCTGTGGCTGTAAACTATAGCTGTCCTCTCTTCCTAGGAACTAAAACCAGGGACTCTGCTCTCCTGCAAGTCCCTGCAGTCAACAGGGGACCCCTCACTACTGCACTCATCAGGTGTGTTCTAGCTCCTCTGGGCATCCACAGTCCAGGATGTGTCTGGTCAGCACAGTTGTACTTGGTATCCCTTGACAATGGATGTCCTTCAGTCTTCTCCTACTCTGCCATCAGACCCCCACACTGTCTGTGAGATACAAGTTTCTAAAGTTGAGGCTGCCTCTCAGCCCAGCTGGCCCCAGGGCTTGTTGTTTGTTGATTCTAGAGAGTAGGTCTGGAGGTGTTGGCGTTTCATATAAAAAAGACCTTCTAGCTGTTTAAGACCTGAGGCAGTTAGGTGGTTCAGTGGATAGATCACTGGGCTCAGAGTCAGGAAGATCTGGGTTCAGATTTGACCTCAGATTACAATAGGGTTGTTGGGAAAATCACATCATTTTGCACAGTGCCTGTCACCACCCCCTTTCCCCATTAAAGCTAATAAATGCATTACCTATCTATTGACTGACAGCTCTAAAGATTGATTTATGTCTGTGTTCTGCTCCCGACTGGGGCATACACAGGGCATTGACTACATCCAGGCTGGTGGCATTAATAGCTGATGAGCATAAGGGGCTCCCTCTAAGGGTCTCCATTTGTTTGTAGGCTAAGACAGCAGGTGGATCGGTCTACAGAGAAATGTTAATAGTACAGCTTCCTAGCTTGGGCAACTCTTTGTGACGATCCCTCTCCAGGCTGGTGTAGAAGACTTTTTCCTCTTAACTGATCGCTTGACAACCTAAGGTTATGGGAAGTCATTTGCACTGGAATGACCCTTATTCATCTTTGTAACACCCAAGGCCTAGCATAACCTTTCCCAAATCACTGCTCAATAAATGTTTGCTGAGTAAATAAGTCTAAGTTCCTGCAACAAAAATAAACACCCTGTATTAATCACCACTCTTATTTGCTCCAGAAAAGGGCTGTTGTTGGTGGTTTTTGTTTTGTTTTGTTTTGTTTCTGTAAGAAGACTGGTCCTAGAGCCAGATCAAGAAATCTTTGTGGTAAAAAACAAACAAACAAACAAAAAATCTAACCCTTGGAGTCCCTGAGAACCAGAGTTCAAAAAGCAGATATGTCACTTGCTTCCCTGTGTGATATTAGGCAAACTGATTAACCACTCTGGGTCTCACTTCCCTCTTCTGCAAAATAAGGGTGTTGGATCACATGATCAACAAAGACCTTTCTTACTCTGAAATTGTACATTCTATGGGCAGAGATTGTCTCTAGTGGTTTGGGTAAGTGAGAGATGGCATATTAAAAACACATACACAATACCTGGGATTTTAAAAAATTAACCAATCATTATTAATTGGTTATTATTTATGAGTAAATGCCCAAAGGGCTTTAAAACGGTGTATATCCCTGGATCCAGCAATACAACTGTTGGATCTATATTCCAAAGACATAAAAAGGAAAAATAACCTATTTGTACAAAAATATTTATAGCAACTCTGTGGTAGCAAAGAATTGGAAATCGAAAGGATGCCATGAATTGGAAATCGAAAGGATGCCATCAATTGGGAAATGGCTGAACAAGCTGTGGTATATGACTGTAATGGAATATTATTGTGCTATAAGAAGTGACAAGGAGGATGATTTCAGAAAAAACCTGGAAAAACTTATATGAACTGATACAAAGTGAAATGAACAGAACCAGGAGAATGTTGTACACAACAAATATTGTGCAATAAAGAATTGTGAATGACTTAGCTATTCCCAGCAATACGATGGTCCAAGACAATCCCAAAGGACTAATGATGAAGCATACTATCTCCCTCCAGAGAAAGAGCTGATATTGTTTAAATACAGACTGAAGCAGGCTATTTTCCACTTTTTTTCTTCTATTCTTTTATCCAAGTCTACTTGTACAAAATGACTACAATGGAAATATTTTACACGATTGCATATATATAACCTAAATCTGATTGCTTATGTCTCAGGGAGTAGGGAGGATAGGGAAGGATGGAGGGAAAGATAGAATTTGGAACTCAAAACTCAGTTAGAAACCCAAATGTTAAAAAAAAAAATTGTTTTAACATGTAATTGAGGGAAAAATAAAATGTTAAATTAGTTATGAATAAAGGGGAAATTAGATGGTGCAGTAGATACAGAGTTCATGGCCTGGAATGAAGAAGACCTAAGTTCAAATCCATCTTCAGAAACTTGCTAGCTATGTGACCCTGGGCAAGTCACTTAACCTTTGTCTCAGTTTCCTCATTTATAAAATGAACTGGAGAAGGAAATGGCAACTAATTACAGTATCTTTGCCAAGAAAACCCCAAATGGAGTCATGAAGAAGCAGGTGTGACTGAAATGACTAAACAACAACAAAATTATGATGATGGGTGCTGTGGGGTTATACAAGAACATTGTGAGTTCCTTGCTTTCTAAGGCTTTAGAGTCTAGGGGGAGGAATGTGATGCTTTGACACCTGAATGGATATGAGTTCTCATCCATCTAGATCAGTGGCTCTCAACCTTCCTAATGCCATGACCCTTTAATACTAGTATGTGGGTGTATTTGCATGTGGGAGGACCCTCCTGGAGATGGATAGAGGAGCAGTATCTTGGTTCCTAAGACCATCGGAAATACATGTTTTCTGATGGTCTTAGGTGACCCCTATGATCCCTGTGAAAGGGTCATTCAAACCCCAAAGGGGTCGCGACCCACAGGTTGAGAACCGCTGATCTAGATGCTCCTGTCACTAAGCAGATCACAACCCCCCATGCTTTTTTTCTCATCCCCCAAAACATTATTATTACATGTTATATTATTAATATTATACGTATATCCATATATATATATGTTATTCATCTCTTCCACATAATCCTCCCCAAGAAGTTCCACACAACATGGCCTTTTGCTAGATCTCCTGATATTGTGTGAATACTAATGGATAATCCTTAGATTGTCTCTTTCTCTTGTGACATGACCAGTCCACCTCCCTTTCTGGTCATGCTTGGTATACCCACAAAAAAGGTATTTTTTCTAATACAAGGTAATTTTTGGTAAGTTTCAAGTGAGTGGAACAGACAAGAATCAGACTTTGAAATAGGTGTGGGATTCAACCGGTGGAAGAGAACAAGGAGGAAATGAGTCAACTATTATTACAGGGAGATACTAGTAAAGGTAAATAGATGAAAGGAAGACTGGTATACTAGGTTCAGAGTCAATCAGGCCTCAGTTTAAATCCCTCCTTAGACATTTACTACCTCACCGCAGCATAGATTTAGAGCAGGGAGGGCTCTTAGAGTAATCCTAATAGGTAGCATTTATATAGCACATTAAGGTTTACAAAGTATTTTATACATTATCTTTGATCCTCATCATAATTCTAAGATTATATAATTCTCTAGTTCAGTGGTTCTCAACCTTCCTAATGCCATGACCCTTTAACACTCATATGTGGGCGTATCTGCATGTGGGTGGACCAGCCTGGAGACGGACAGAGGAGCCATGTCTTGGTTGCTAAGACCATCGGAAATATATGTTTTCCAATGGCCTTAGGGGACCCCTGTGAAAGGGTTGTTTGACACCTAAAGGAGTCACGACCCATACGTTGAGTAGCTGCTCAAAGGATGTAACAAGGAAAGGCAGATCATTAAGACCTACTCTTTGCTGCTCAGTAAACTTAGTTGCCTTTCCCAAGGTTCTTAAGGATTCTATAACTGATTCTGTCAGCCATACCAAGATTATACAATATTGTGGGGACACCTAAACTCATGGAAGGTGTACCCTAATTGTGAGCTAGGCACTATTATTATCCTAATTTTAAAGATGGGGAAATTGACTCCTTTAGAGGGTAAATAAACTGTTCAGGTTCACACAGATACTGAAGCAGAATTCAAACTCAGGTCTTCTTGACTATAGGTCTCAAACTCTATCTATCAAGCCAGTCAGCTTCCTCTAACATCAGATATCACTCAACCCAACCTTTTGACTTTACAGATGATGAAATGGAAACATGGAGACTAAATTAGGTGACTAGCTCAAGGTCACATCAGTAGTAGGTACTGAGGCAGCATGGGCAAGTCACTTAACTCTTTTCTGCCTCAGTTTCCTTATTTGTAAATAATTATATCTCCCAAGATTGTAAATAACATATATCAAACACTTTGTAAGTCTGCACACACTGCAATAAAGACTAATTATTATTATTAAATAAAAAAAAGGTGAAGGTCAGTACTTCCTATTACAAAGTTTTAAAAGTTAGACATTTTATGTTTGACTCCAGAGAGCAGAAGTCAGAACAGTAGGTAGAAGCAGGAGAGAGGTAGATGTGGGCTTGATGGAAAGAAGAAATAAAGAGTTGCTAACAACTAGTGCCATCTCAAAGTGGAGTGAGCTGTCACTGGAGAGGAGTTTGTTTCATTAGAGACCTAACAAAAGCTTGAGAATATCAATAATAATAGTCATTAAACATTTATTTACTAAGTGTCTACTATGTGCCCGGCACTGTGTTAAGTACATTTAAATACTAATAAAAAGAAAGATGGATCTCTGCCTTCAAGGAGTTTACAATCTAATGGGGAAGACAACATGTGAAAGGAAGAGGAAAGGGGGATGGAAAATGGAGGGGGAAAAACTTCTTGGCTTGGGATCATGACAGGAAAGTTCAAAGAAGTCCAAAAGCAATGTAACCAGTGGGAAATGGGGAGAAGACTGTGCTGATCCCACTCATTATATGGAGGTCTTGGAGCCCATGGCTCTGCCTTCTAGTCAGAGGGTCCAATTTGAGGGGCAGAAGTTAGTGATAAGACATGAGTACTAAGGCTGATTCAATCTTACAGGATAATGAGATTTCCCATTGATGATGGGTCATGGGTATGGGTATATTGTAGAGGGGATTCTGGGTCAGGTATGAGTTGTACCAAATGTCTTCTGAGGTCTCTTCCAACTTAGCTGCATTGTCCATGGCTCCTCATGATATCTGTAAATGATCCCACCAGCCAACAACAGTGTGGGGACTCCCAGGATTATGAAACATGTTCCCTCACTTTGTTCCCCAAAGTCATGCATTCACTTCACAAATATTCACTGAAAAGCGAGCATGTACAAAGTATTGTGAGAGGTGCTTTGTGTAAATCAATCAATAAACATTTATTACATTCCTACTATGTGCCAGTCACCGAATGAATATAAAGAAGCTGGAGATCCTACCTTCAAGGAGCTTAAACTCTAGATGCCTAGATAAGCCATATATAAAAACAGGACTAGGAAGATGTTAATCCTTCTGTACCTATGAGTTCCTGAGGGACAGTGACTGTGTTTTTTGCTTAGCCTAGTAGCTGGCACCTAGTAAGCTACAGATACTTGTTGAGTTCTGCTCTATTTAGAGGACATTTGGAATATGTTTTTCAATTCTAGAGGCCAAATTGTAGGAAGGACATTGATGAGTTGGAAAGTGTCCACAGGTTGAGAGCCAAGATGTTGGAGGGCCAAGAGGTCTTATCACTGGACGATCAATTCAAAGAGATGGGGATGTTTAGTTGGGAGAAGCCTCAGCTGTTTTCCAGTATTTGAAAGATTGTCTCATGGAAGAAGAAATGCAATTGTTCTGCATAGCCCTCCAGGGAGAAATAGGAGCGAGGAGTGAAAACTGACAAGATGTAGACATAATCTTGATATAAGGAAAAAAATCTTTCTGACAATGAGAATTCTGCAGAAGTAGAAGGAGCAACTTCGGGAGGTACTAAATTCACATGCACTAGATACCTCAGGGAAGGGCTGAACGAGAAGTCTGAAACTATATGTAGAGAGACTTCTTTAACTACAGGTTGGACTAGATGGCCTTTGAGGTCCTTTCTCCCTCTGAAATTCTGCAGATACTACCATACGAAGTAGGAATGGAGAAACATCAAATGATTTGGATAAAAAAAAAATGAGTGGGAGAGAGAGCTCATTTAAGGCTGGAGTGATCTGGTTGGTCTCCATAGAGCTGATGACCTGTGAAGTAAATGACTCTCAGCAGACCTTCCTATAAGCATCAAGAAAGACCCAGATCCCTAGTCAGAAGACCTTGGGTCGAACCTGGCTCCGTCACTCACTTCCTATGTGACCTTGGGTAAATCATTTCACCTCCAAGGGCCCTGGTTACTTCCTTCGTATGTATGAGTGAAGCAGTTAAGATGCCTTTTAGTTCTAAACTGATGATTTGATAACCTCAGTTGCATTCATTGATCCCTCTTTCTTTTCCTCTAGCTTTGACTTAGAATCGGCCAATAGGATCCTAATTACAGGAGAAGAGGCAGAGCTGGGTGAATACTCAATGCTGAGAAATACACATTTCTTTTTCAGTCTTCCAGAAACAGTTTTTTTTTTTTCTAACTAGAGTCCTCCTGGCTGTCCTCCAAGTTACTAGTGACCCCTCCCCACCTTGTTGCCTTGGATTTGTTTGGATATGGATTTGGCATAAACTTCACGTAAGTATTTGCTGTCTGCTCTCACTAAGTCAGAGACTGTTCCACTTTTATCCTTATATGCCCAATGCCTAATAATCACTTAAGGAAAAAGAATAGGCATGTATATAGGAACTACTATGTGTCAGGCACTGTGCTATTTTATAGATATTATCTCATTTGATCCTCCCAACAGCACTGGGAGATGGGTGCTGTTATCAGACCCATTTTACAGATGAGGAAACTGAGGCAGACAGAGGTTAAGTGACTTGTTCAAGATCACACAGCTATGAAGTACCTGAGGCTGGTTTGAGCTCAGGTCTTCATGACTCTAGTCTCAGTGCTTTAGTTGCTGAGTCATCCAGTTGTTCCCAGTTTAGAAAATGATCATGGTTTGATTGATTCTGTGGCAGTCACAGAATAATCCACTGATAATAAGACAGTGCTCAGAAACTGACATCCTTTTTCATAGGTCTCTATGTGGGCTCTTTCCTCATGAATGATATCCTAGCATCATTAGGTTGGCACCACTCATTCAGTGCCTAATGAGGATTACTTAGAACACACACACACACACACACACACACACACACACACACACACACACGCGTGCACACACACACACGAGTCTGCTTTTTTTCTTGATGTCATATACTCTATTTCATAAGGGAATTCCTCATCCCATTCCTCTCTGTCATCTCCCTCTTTTCTCTGTTTCCTTTCCTTTACCTTTCTGTCTCTCACTCTCATTTCTATTTCTTTCCCTGTCTCTGTCTTCCTTCTGTCTCTGTCTTACTTCTTTTTCTTTCCTCCCTCTCTCCACCTCTGTGATTCTGCCTCTATTTTTGTCTGTCATCTCTCTCTGTTTTTCTGTCCTCTGTCTTTCTGTCTCTATCCATGCTTGTCTGTCTCTATCTCTATTTCCATATTTCTCTCTGTTTTTCTGTGTCTATGTTTCTATCTTGCTCTATCTCTGTTTCTGTCTCTTCCCTATCCCCTCCCTACTCCAGGCACAACAACCTATGTGGGAAAACAGCATCTCGGGTAACCCTGAAGGTTCTTACATTTGGAACATTCGTGGGAGGAGCTGCCAGCTACTTTCCCACCAACTCCTTTCGTTCTAGAGACGTGATTCTCTTCTTCTGCCAGTTTAATAGCGGACCAGGGGTAAGATTCTCTGGGGGCTCAGTGACATAATTATTATCTATGGTCTCTGCATTAGCTGTGAGAAAACATCATGGCCTGAATCTGCCTGATTCTAAATGCCAGTCTGTGCCCACATTCAGCCCACAGCTGAGCCTGCAAATGTTTTGGGCCCCACTGCTCTTGTCAGGACCACTGGTGCTGCCTGGGCCAAGATTGGGGGAATACACACACACGCACATACATACACACACACACACACACTATATGCATATATAATTACATGCATATCTATGTATATGTATTTATGTCTGTCTATATATACACACATAAATTTTTATATGTGCACATATGTATATAGAAATACATAACATATTTTATAAGTACATTATATAATACATACCACATATTTCTAGATAAACATAAATTGATGTATTCATATTGATAACATATTTATTTATAAATATAAACTCTAGTACATTACATATATATTTATATATTCAGCTTCCCATTTCAATCTGGTCCTGGGTCTAGAAGTACTAACTCCTGCAAATCTGGAAAACAAACCATGTAACAGATGGGCCACAAAAAGTTTACAGCATGTGCAGTGTGGGAGGTGGTGCAGCTCTGGGCAAAAAGCAGAAGCCTGGGATTTGGAGAGCTCTGAGCTTTTAGTCTTTACAGTTCTTTGTTTGTTTGTTTGTTTGCTTTTCAAAACTGCGGACAAGTCACTTCATCTCATTGGCCTCTTCCCGGTCATGTAACCACATACCCTAATGTGCTTGTTATTCAGTGGGCAGCCACTAATCAGAACAATATTTGGCTGATAGGAAGCAGCATCTGAAGGCTTACTGCGACTGCCTTGCTTGTTTACAACCATTTTTTTAAAAGGCATCCTATTTGCATGGAAGCCAATCATTTACAGGAACTCCAAGATGTGGAGGAGAGGGAGCTGAGACTGGTAACAGGAAGCCCTGAGTTTGAAGGGGGCCTCAAGTACTTAGTAATTGTGTGAAACAATAATTAACAGTGATAATAATAATAAATATATTTCCTTCTTCATTGGCTGTTGTAAAGTGCCAATGACATTATGGAATCAGCTCTAGAAGTGGAAGGTACCATAGAGGTCTTCAATTCCAGACACTTCCTTTTACAGATGAGGAAACTAAGGCTAAGGGAGAGGTTCCTTGCCCAAAGTGACGCAGTAAATATTAAAAATTGGAAATTAAACCCAAATCTTCTGAGTCTAAAGCTAGGAAACTTTTTATGGCTTTTTCTCTCTCTGTGTGTGTATGTGTATATACATATATGCATTTAAGTGTGTATATACACATATGTATATGCATGTGTGTATACACACGTGTATAATAAGGCATATATGTATGTGTCTATATATACAATTCATGTATACACATTGTATATTTTATGTATACATATGTACTTATATGTATGATGTGTACATGTACATTTATGTGTCTATATGTGCACATGCATATACACATATATACATACACACATATATGTTATATAAATGTCAGACTTTTTTTTTTTTTTTACAGTGAAGGAATAGGAGAAAATTGATTTCTATTGTGACCAGGGCTACAATTAAGTAGTTGATCTTTGCTCAATCAATCAATCAGTAAACATTTAGTAACTACTTATTTGCCAAGAAATATGACCCAAAAAGTACTAAAGTGAGCTAAGTCTGGACATAAAAGAGAAAGGGCATCAATAAAATTGGAAACCTTGGACAGATAGGGCTAGAAAATGGACCACACACTGGCCTCACAGCTAGGAGAAGGAGATTTAACCCCTGACTCAGATACTTCCTCCTCTTGACCCTGGGCAAGGCATTTCAACACCCTGGGTCTCTATGATCTCATCTGCAAAACGGGTATAAAAATCCTTGCATTACCCACCACACAAGACTTAAATGAGGAAAGTAAGTCTTGAAGTGCTCTGATGATGTGAGCTATCCTTGTTAGCCCAATTTATCCTTGGTGCTGAGATGTCCAGCTTGAGTTTTGCAATGTTTCTCATCATCACAGTGAGGCTATGAAATTCTCAATTATCCAAACAAAATCATTTTAATGAAACTTAATATATGTGGTATGGTTCAAAAGCTACACATGTGTAGCAGAGGGTACTGGGAAATAAGTGAATGGGAGAATAGTGTACCTCCACCAAGGTTCAGAATCATCACCTTATTTCTGAGAAAAATGAGGATGAAGACTTTTCTCTCTGTTTTTCTCTGTTCATGTGAAAATAGGAGTACCCTTTGAGGACTGGCCAAATACTGCAATGATCACAGATTTAAAGAGAGAGGTCATTAAGGACAGACTCCTCATTTTACAGATGAGGAGATTAAAGTTAATTGACTTACAAATTTTTACAAATGCTGTGACTCTGAGTGAGTCATTAAACTTTGTCTCAATTTTTTACACTGTAAAATGGGGTGCCATAAGCAGCTATCTCCTAGGGTTGTTGTAAGAATTAAATGGGATAATATTTGTAAAATGCTCATCACAGTGGCTAGCTTATAGCAGATAATATATAAATATTAGCTTCTATCATCGTCATCATCATCATCGTCATCATCATCATCATCATCATCATCATCATCATCATCATGTCTAGACCCTAGTAAGTACTATATAAATTCTAGTTATTATTATTGTAGTTGTTATTACTATTATTATTGTTACATCTTCCTCTTTCCAGGCCTAGCACTCTATCTATTGGGGCATTTAGCTATCAATCAGCAGCAGTTCTTGGATTCTGATATCTGCTAACGATCAGATAGGGTAGTAGCTGGTGCAGTGGATAGAGCACTGGATTTGGTATCAAGAAGACTCATCTTCAATTAAAAGCCCCTTCATCTCTGGTTGAATTTGGGTGTCCAGATCCTCAGAATTCCCCTGGTTCTTTTCAGATATTCAATGGTTTAGGTTCTTCCAAATCAGTTTAGCTGCTTAAGTCAGAAGAATACTATGAAATGTCTCACAAAATGTCTTTTGTTGGACCATTCTCGGAAATAGAATGATAAATTGTTCAGGTTCTTCTCAGATTGCCAATATCTTTTCTGTGTTAAAGCCCCATGTAGATGGCCCAGAGGATAAAGTGCTGGGTCTGGAATCAAGAAGACTCATCTTCCTGAGTTCAAATATGACCTCATATACTCACTAGCTGTGTGACCCTAGACAAGTCACTTAACCTGTCTACCTCAGTTTCCTCATCTGTAAAATGAGTTGAAAAAGGAAATGACAAGCCACTCCAATATCTTTTCCAAGAAAACCCCAAATGGGGCCATGAAGAGTTGGACATGATTGAACAACAATAACAAAGATTAGCTAAATTAATTCCCAATTGCTGGTTGAGTTTTTCAAAGTATCTCACAAGTCTTAAAGATGGCCACTAGGACATTATCCATGTGAAGCATTTTTCTCCTTGGTTTCCTTCATAAAACTTTAGAAAATCTTCACTTAGATTTCTTCAAAATATTGAAAAATAATGAGTTAGAATTATTGAATCTCAGAATTGGGAGGAATATTAGAGCTTATCTATTTGTGGTCAAACTGTTCAAAATCTCTGAAACCAGTGAGATGATTCCCATCTAACCAATGTACAACATAATCTGGATGACAAGCTTCTTTTACTAATAGACCTTGACATTACAGAGCATCTGACTAAGGTAGGATCAGCCTCTTCATACTTCTCATTGGCATCAGCATCATAAAATCACAGAAATCTAATAGACTGAAAAAGACTTGAAATTCTTTCCAGAGTACTTTCAAATCATTATTTGCTCATCACCATTATCATGTCTTCTTATAGCCTTTCTTCTTCAGGTTAAGTACTCCTTCATCCCATCCTTGGGTGGGATGGCTTCTTCTTCCCACACCATTCTAATCAACTTCCTCTGGAGATGTTCTGTATTGACGATACTCTTTCTAAAATTTGGTGCCCAACAGTGAATACAGTACTCCAGATGTAGTCTGGCTATGACTCAGTGCAGTGGGACTGTCATCCTAAGCATTAGTTTCTATCAATCCAGTCTGAGATCACATTAGCAATTTTTTGGCTATCCCATCCCACTCTGTAATCTTTGACCTCCCACTTCACAGTCTGCTCCACCCCCAGTGCTTTGCCATGAAAACTGTTGTCCAGCCACATCTTCCCCCATCATGTACAGTTGACTTTTTGAACCCTATTTACATTCATCCCTATTTGATATTATCATCCTCCACTATTGGGATGCCTCACTGTGTTCTTTAAATCTTTGTCAATGAAGTGAAGCTGGAGAGGCTTAGAACATGGGCCTGGTTATGGATTGTGTGTCCCTTAGCTTCAGGACCAACCTAGCATTTCTGCAAGATCAATTTTTTTTTGAGTCAATCTGAGTTAAATTATTTGCACAGGGTCACACAACTAGGAAGTGTTTGAGGCTGGATTTGAACTCAGGTCCTCCTGACTCAAGGGTTGGTGCTCTACCCATTGTGCCACCTAGCTGTAGCAATAATTTTTTAAAAAATATTCAGTAAAAATGATTTATAAAGAACATTTATTGAATTGAAGAGGAGCTGTGATCTGTGTTGATGAAGAAGAATTGAAACATGGGGGTCATAGATGTAGAAATGTAAGTTACCTTTGAGATTCTCTTGTTCAATCAATTCATTTTATAGAAGGAGATTTAAGGTCTAGATAATAAATGAATGAAAAAAATTATGAATCCTGATGATGTGCCAAATACTGTGTTAAGCTTCTTTCCAGGGATGTAGGTAGAAAAGTAAAATGGGACCTGCTTTGAAGAAGCTTACATTCTAATAGAGGGGGAAACACACAGAGGAAGGAAGTTATTGTATGAGTTCAAGATCACAGGAATGGTAATTTGTTCAGTCATTTCAGTTGTGTCTGACTCTCTGAGACCCCATTGGGGTTTTCTTGGCAAAGATACTGAAGTGGTTTGCCATTCCTTCTCCAGCTCATGTGACAGATGAGGAAACTGAGTCAAACAGGGTTGAGTGACTTGTTCAGGGTCACACAGCTAGTAAGTGTCTGAGGTCAGATTTGAATTTAGATCTTCCTGACTCTAAGCCTGATGCTCTATCCACTGTGCCACCTACCTGCTTCATGAATAGTAATTAACAAAGACCAAATATGAACCTAGGTTCTCCGGTGATCTTTCATAGATCCTTGAAAGTACTGAAGCAAATGACATCTTACCCGGTTTAGCCCATTTTCTAAACAAAACCAAACCCCCCAAATGAGGTAGGTATGTTTCTTTTTTCAAAAGCAAAGAGATGAAAAATGGAATTAAAACAGACTGTGGCAAAAGTAAATAGTAAGACAACAGTTTCACTCGTTAAAAACACATACTTTTTGATTCATCATTGTTCAATAACCAGTTCTATGGAATGCCAAAAGCATTAATTCTGGTCAATATGAGTATTTCCATTTGAGTAGAAGGGAGAGAAACAAGCTCCCTGAATACACTCTATCAGTAGTGAGACAGCCATTGGTAGCCTCCAGGAAAAATGTTTTTGAACACTTTTTTTTTTGTTTGTTTCCAGAACCTTCTTTGCTCTTAAAAATTTTTTGAAAACACCGAAAAAGTCTTTGTTTATGTGAGTTATATCTATTGATATTTATCACATTGGAAACCAACATGTCTTAATATTATTACAAAATAGTTTTGATCTCAAAGACTTTATGAAAGGTCCAGTTATCCCTGAACCACACTTCAGATGCTCCAGAGAATTTGTGACCTAGATCTAAAAAAAACCCAACAAAATAAAACTAGGAAGGGTAGCGGGTGTGTACAAACCCTAACCCAGATCTCTCACTTTCTGGACTCCTGATACCCTCTTCCTTGGACGACCTCTAGATGAGAAGATGCCATGTGAGATAGAAGCCAGAGAAAAAAATAGTTTCTTTTGGTATAATCACCAAAAAGAAATGGACTTTTAAGTAAAGAGACATATCTGTGATATACCACCCAGTGATGAACACTTGCATCTGAATATCATTTGCTGTGATCCAAAAGAAATTTATAAGCATATGGCTTGCAGTAACATTAATATAATTTCACTTGAAAATGTAGGCAGGAGCAAATTTTATGGGGAAGACATAAAAGTGCCCTCATCTCAATCCCTCCTTATTCCTCTATTGCTTATTTAGTTGCATAATAGCTTAGCTCATAAAAATCTTCTCATAAACCTCCCCCACCACCACCACACCCACCCACCACCAATCTATCAAAAAAAAAAAAAGCCCAACAACAGCTAAACCTTGAAGTAGTCATTATCTAAGGCAAGAAGATTCTCCCTGTAATAATGACATGAGTGTAAGCCTGAAGTGTACCTTCTTTTGCCCTCCTAAATAAAATGAAAGCAAACGGTTTCATTTCATTTCAAATGTGCTTGAATATATAACGTATTTTTAAAGGTGGGAATAGAGCATTTATCAGTGTTGTGTGTGCCTGTGTGTGTATGTGTATGTGTGTGTGTTTGTGCATGTGCGTGCATGTGTGCTTCCAGAAATTTCTATGAAACTAATTCAGTCCATGTGTTTGCTTAATTCAATGTGAAGCTAAGTAAACATCCCAGTAGCAAAGTCAAAGCCTGTTTAAACTCATTAAAAGAGAGTGTGTAGATTGGTTTGATTAAAGTCTGGCTGTTGCCTTGCCATTTGGTTTGGAATGGATTCTGTGGCTGCCTGGCAAGGAAGAATAGGGAGATGAAAGAGAGATACAATTCAAAGGAGACCCATAGATGAACAGCTGTTGACATAGACTTCCTCTTCTTTCCTTTCTTCAATAGTAAAGTGGGAGTTCTGATTCAGAAGGAGATTACTGCCACCTTGATCATTCCTTAAATATTAAGAGCTAGAAGGAACCTTAGAAATTATAAAGTTCCAACCTCATTTTTCACTTGGTGATCTTATCAGTTACCATGGATTTCATTATCATCTCTATTCTGATGATCCTTAAATCTTCCTAGCTGCTTAAACCTACCTCTCTGCTGACCTTCAGTCTCTCATCTCCAACTGCCTTTCAGCCACCTCAAACTGGATGTCCACTAGATATCTTAAACTCAACACATTTAAAACAGAATTAACTTAGTATTTTCTCCTCTAAACCTTTCCCGTTCCCTGCCTTAACTTTACTATAGAAGGCAACACCATTCTCCCAGTCCCTCAGGTTCACAATCTAGGCATCATCCTGAATTCTTCACTATCTTCTCACACTTCTAACCCCCGACCCCGAGCATACTGATGCTCTTGCCAAGACCTGTTGATTGCACCTTTCCAGCATCTCTTGAATATACCCCCTTCTCTCCTCTGACATTGTTCTCACCCTGGTGTAGCCCTCATTACCTCACACCTGGATTATTGTAACAGCCTGTTGGTGGGTCTGCCTGCCTCAAGTCTCTATCTATTCCAATTAATTCAGTGATCAGAGTAATTTTTCTAAAGCAAAGATTTGACTACATCATTCCCCTACTCAATAGTGGCTCTTTTCACCTCTCAGAGCAAGCATAATAAAGTTTTTTGTTTAGCTTTTAAAGATCTCCACACCCTGGCCACTTCTTACCTTTCCATTCTTCATGTGGTAGACTACTCCACATATCTATAAGCTTGCTATACTGGTCTTTTGGTGTTCTTCATATATGACTCTTTTATTTTCCCCTGTTTTTGTACTGATTGTCCCTCATTCATGGAACATTCTCCTTATGCCTTACTCCCATTCATACAGTCTTACATCTAGGGACACTGATCTTGCCCTTTCATGAATCAGGCACCCATCTCTTGGCTCTGGGAATTTTCCTTGGCTGTCTCTCATGCCCTCCTCATTACTACCCCCTGGTTTCATTAAAATCTCAGTTTCTTTAAAAAAAATTTTTTTTAAATAGACCAAGCTATTTTTATTTTTCAGCATTTACTTCCATAAGTTTTAAATTTTCTCTCCCCTCCATGCCCTGCTCCCTCCCAAAAAATGGCACATAATCTGATGTAGGCTCTACATATACATTTCCATTAAACATATTTTCACATTAGTCATGTTGTATAGAAGAATTAGAACAAATGGGAGGAACCATGAGAAAGAAAAAAGCAAAACAAAACAAAACAAAGAAAAGAAAATAATCTGCTTCAATCTGCATTCAGACTTCACAATTCTTTCTCTGGTTGCGGATGGCATTTTTTATCATGAGTCCTTAATAGAACCCACTGGTTCCCATCTCATATTTTCATTAAAAGACCTGCATATGCAAGAGGATTCTCATAAAAAAATTAGATATGAAAAAGTTGCTACTGTTCTTGATCACTTATTTTGGAGTGGGTAATGATGCCTTTATTGTAGTGTATATTCTTTTGGAATAATTCCCTTTTTAATGACACCTTACAAATCAATTCCTGAGTGATTTTTTAAAAATGACATTACTTTGAGCATAAATTTCTGTATGTATCTGGCAAAGTCCAACTGCCTTCCCAGTGCTACCATCCTCTCTTCACATGGTACTGAGGTGGTGAAATCTAACTGTGGTGATTCCATCATTGTTGCTGGTAAAAATGGCTTGCCATAGCAATACCAGCAGATCTGTTTCACTTCACACTTACTTGTCCTCTTTCCAGTTTTACCTTCAAACACTTAGGATGGTTTAGGTAAACTCAATATGCATTTTGAAAAAAGTGACTACTATGTGCAAGGGACTAATGCTAAGAGCTGAAGAAAAAAGTATTAAAAAAAAAAAAGTAGTCCCTGACCTCAAGGAACTTGCATTCCACTGGTGGATATTGGGAGTGAGAAATACCATTTTAACAGATAAATAATACAACATAATCATGTGTGTGTGTGTGTGTGTGTGTGTGTATGTGTGTGTGTGTTTGTGTGTCAGAGAGAGAGAAAGAGAGAGAGAAAGAGAGGGGTGGGGGGAAGAGAGAGATAGAGACAGACAGAGAGACAGAGAGCACTAACCACTGGAGTAAGGGTTAGTTAAACCTTGAGTAATGCTAAGAATTACAAAAGGAGAAAGTGAGGAGAGAGTTCACTTCAGGCATCTAAGATACCCTCTTCAAAGACTCAGAAGTGTGGCTTGGAATGCCAGATCTGGAGAATGGCAAGTAGTCATAGCTGGGGCTCAAACCAAGCTATGTTAGAAATTATTTTCCTTTCAACTTTTCTCCCTTCCTTCCTTCCTTCCATACTACTCTAAATCATGTTGACATCCTCTGTAAAGTTGTGCAAATGAGTTCATGCTCTATAACTTTATTAGGCTTGGCCATCATGCCTCTTCATATCAAAAACCATATGCTACACATGCTGTATACTAAGGTGCATTTTCTTTATTTGGAGCGATTTCACTGAGACCATGTGTATGTCTGTTGATCTTGTGTCTCAGCTGCCCGCAGAACAGCCAGTATGGCTAGCACTGTTTATTACTCATGTCTTCCCTGCCCCCTACCATCCAACAGGAGAAGCAACATGTCACTGTGAAGCAAAAGTTTCTAAGTAAATCACTTTACTTAGCTTTATCACCTTGAAGTCAGGGATGCCACTTTGCTCTTTCACCCTATATTTAAACATAAAGAGGTCTTCAAGATGTATGCTAATTAACACATCTGTTTGTTTTACTGAAGAGCAGAAGTGGCTTTTATGTGTGATTCACTTTCTCCCTTAGAAACTTCTCAGTGCAGATCTCCGAACATTAGTGGGTGCAGAAAATCAGGTGCTTCACAGGGTAATGACTTTTTGAGTCTAATTAAATCATTATTTAACATATGTTAGTATCTTTGCATGCTGGGCTGCTGGATTATGCAGTGAGAACCACCAGAAGAATAAAAGTGCAAAGAGTCACGAAGTTGTCCTCGGTCTACAACCCAGAGTAAGCGAATTCCTGACATGGTAGACCACAGGGGAAGGTTTTTAGGTTTCTCACTATTGTTTGCTCCACATCTGGAACTGTAGATTTTATGATTAGAATCAGGATGATTGCCTTCCCTTTCTCAATCCTTAACCCTATGGATATAATTCAAGATCCCATGAGTGTTTTTTGGCTGCTATTACATATCATTGGTTATCCATGGACTTGGCAGATCTTTTCCTTTGCTTTTGTTTCTGATGGAGAGGTGGCCCATCTCTTTGTCATTCTTTCACGTTTATCCTTGATTGCTTTCCCTCATGTCTTTTCTAAAACAGATTGCCCCCACTCTTTTCATCTGAGATCACACTTTCTTTCTATCCTCAGGGCTTAGCATTACAGGGGTGGGGAACCTGAAGCCTCGAGGCCACATGTGGCCCTCTAGGTCCTCAAATATGGCCTTTAGACTGAATTCAAACTTCAAACTTGAGGACCTAGAGAGCCACATGTGTCCTCAAGAACACAGGTTCCACATCCCCCGGCTTAGCACAATGCCTTAGCATGCAGAAGGAGCTTAATAAATGGCAGTTGGTTATTATCTCTGCTTTCTTCTATTCTGTAGTCTTTCTCCATCTATTGATTCCTCACCTGTTTTCTACAAATAATTCTATTTTTTTAATCCTTAAAAAATACTCTCAGTAGGGCATACCACGTTCCACTAAATATTGTCATTTGTCTCCTCTTTCTTAGATAAACACCTTGTAAAAATGTGTCCATTTGGTGCTCCATTTTATCTTCTGTCACTTGATTCTAAACTCTCGGCATCATTGCTTCTGACATCATCATCAGTGCAAATGTCCTCTCCAAAGTAATCAGTGATCTCTTAATTGCCAAATCCAACTGACCTTTTTTCAATCCTCATCTTACCTGACCTTTATGTAGCATCTGATACCATTGACTACCATCTCTGAGTTTTCCTGATATTGTTGCTTCTTGGTTCTACTCTTAACAGCTGACCACCTCTCCTTATTCTCTGATGAATTTTCACCTGCGCCACTCCTACTAATTGTGAGAGTCCCTCCGGCTCTCTCCTGAACTTTATTTTTTTCCTTCTCATTTTTCCATTTGCTAAACTTATCAGATCCCATAATTTGATGATTGTCTCTATGCATATGATTCTCTGATATTTATGTCCAGTTTCTGTTTAGTTTAAGTCTCACATCACTGACTGTTTACTGGACATTTTATACTGGATATCCCATTATTATTTAGTCATGTCCAAGTGTTCATGACCCTGGTTGGGGCTTTTCTTGGTAAAGATACTAGAATGGTTGGGCTTTTTCTTTTCCAGCTCATTTTACAGATGAGGAAAATGAGGCAAACGAGGTTAAGTGACTTGCCCAGGGTCACACTGGTAGTAATTGTCTGAGGCCAGATTTAAACTCAGGAAGATGCGTTTACCCACTGTGTGACCTAGCTGCTTTATGGATGTGCCATACATCTCTCAAACTCAATATGCCCGAAACAGAGCTCATTATCATTTCCTCCAAAACCACTCCTCTTCTGAACTTCCTGATTATTATGAAGAACATTACCATCCTCCCAGTCACCCAGGATAGCAATCTCAGTTGGTATCCTCAATTCCTCACTTCTACTCATACCTACCACACATTCAAACTGGTGGCCAAATCTTGTGATTTTTTTTTCCAACAACTTCTCTTGCATCTGTCTCTCTCTCCCTACTTATATAGACTCTATCCTGACTCAGGTATCACCTCTTGCCTAGGCTATTACAACAGTCTTCTAATTGGGTTTTTTGCCCCAAGTCTTTTACCACTTCAATCTATCTGGCACTCAGCTACCAAAGTGATTTTTCCCAAAACATAGATTTGACCATGTCCTCTCCTCCCCTCACTCAACAATCCTCAATGGTACCCTCTAGAATCAAATATAAACCTCTTTTTGACATTCAAAGTTTTTCAAAACCTGGTTTCTTTCTGTCTTTCTAAACTTTTCATATATTATTGTTCTACAGGAATGCCTTGGTCTAGTCATACTCATCTTCTTACCAGCCTAGGCTTTTTCCTGTCTCCATACTTTTGCCCTGGCTATCTCATGCCTGGAATCTTATCACTCCTCACCTTTTAGAATGTTTGGTTTCCTGAAATCCAAGTCTGCTCAAATCCCACCTCATGTAGTAGGCCTTCCCCAGTTCCCCCAATTTCTAGATGCAGGGGTGGGGAATCTGTGGTCTTGAGAACACATGTGGCTCTCTAGGTCTTCAGGTGAGGTCCTTTGACTAAACCCAACTTCACAGAACAAATCTCCTTAATAAAAAGATTAAGACCAAAGGGCTGCCACTGAGGACCTAGAGGGCCTCAAGTTGTCAGGTTCCCAACCCCTGGCTAGAACTTCCCCTCTAAATTACCTTCAGTCTTTTCTGCTTGTACATTGTGTGCACCAATTTATATACAAATGTGTCCCCCATTAGTATGTAAGCCCCTTGAGGGCAAGCACTGTTTTTGCTTTTCCCTTTAGTCATCAGAACGAAGCACCATTCCTAACACATAGTAAATGATTGTTAACCGATTGATGGATGTTTTAACTCTTTTCTAGCCGTGCCTGCCCAGATTACAATGTTTATTTGACTTTTTTTTAACTTGGGCATAAAACTTCACCTCAATTTCTATCAAATTATATTACTTTAGAGCTTGCCCATAATCATAACTTGTTTGATTTTCTTAAAAAAAAAAAAAAGAAAAAAGTAACAAGAATTTTGGGAGTCCAAGTACCTGGTTTTGATTCCTGGCTCTGCCTATGTGTTTGAGACAAGTCTCCTCAACTCATTGAGCTCAGTTTCCTCATCTGTAAAGTGAGGGCCTTAGACTAAATGCCCTTTGAAGTCCCTTTAAGTTTAGATCTGGATCCTGTGAATTCACTTAACCTCTCTAGGCCTCAGTTTCTTCATTTGTGAAGTTAGGTGATTGGACTAAATGTCCCTTGCAGTTCTAAAGTTAAGATACTCCTCAGGACAACCCTCCTTCTCCATCAGCTCACAGATATATGCTCTCAGACAAATCTCATTTATAGAGATAGCACAGCTCAGCAAAAGGAGCGCTGGGTTGGGAGCCAGGAGGCCAAGTCAAAGTTTGAATCCCAGGTCTACCACTGGGTGTGACCTTGGGTAGGTCACATTTCCTCATCTGTCAAATTAGAGGACTCCATGGCTTCTGAATTCCCTCTGAAATCTAGATTTATATTTGATAATTTGATCCTTTCCTATTGGAATAATCTCTGAGCTGTTCAGTCTCAGCATTAATCTTGTCCTCACTATCCCACACTAGGAAGTTTCTCTGACACAATCATTTATTCCCAGTAGTGGGCTAGTATTTTCCACAGGAAATACGAGTTCAGGAACTCATGCTAATCTTGTCCTTGAGACTTTAAAACAAGACATATTTTAGTGGTTTAAGTTATACATAGTCATTTTGGGAGCCAAAAAAAAAAAATGGTTTAATATCCCAGAAAGAACCATGATTTGCAAGAATGCTCTTTCTCAGAGCAGATTCAGTTATGAATAAACTATTATAATTTTTTTTCCCAAAAAAGAAGTGAAAATCCTAATTAAAATAAACATTATCACATAGAGTTCCTTTAGCACTAGGCTGAAGGAATTCTATTCCAATTTCTCTTTCATCCAATATTCTTTCATTGCTCCTACTTGGATTGAAAGTACATTTCTATAATTTTATATTAATAAATACATATGGCATATTGGATTTTTAAAAATGTTTTCTCTTCCAAAGAAGGTGAATAGATATGAATAGGATATTATAAAACTATGTATTTCTAAAACAGTTCCAAGTATTTTTTTTTTATTTAGGTGTTGAATCCTGTCCATAATTTCCTTGATCATTGTAATAAAAATATAATTAATATTTCACTTTAATAATATAATGCTCTGGAGTGGAAATATAATAGGATACATTTCCTCCTAAAGTTCTGTACTACACCCCTTAATCATGCTAAATGAATTCTTTGTGATTAGTTTTTTGAGGCTTGGGCATGAAATTAGAATTTGGTTCATTTGAGAAAAGGAAGAGATATTTATTTATTAAACTTTTAAAAAAAAGATTTTTTGTCATTGTTGATATAGGTTTTCACTGTTTACTCTGGAAAAAAAAAATGTAACACATCAGAGACTGATGTCACCATCAATATCAAAGCTGTAAAGAGGGTAGGTAGTGGCTATAGCTTTACTCTAGTCCTAACATCTGAGGAGATGTCCTCTGTCCCAGTCCTAAGAATATATTCCCTACACTGGAGTCTCCCACCTTGTTCTTTGTGATCTGTCACCAGCCAGTAACTCCATCGCAGTTGGTGGAGAAAGCTAGCTCACCAAAGGGCAAATGGTCAAGTAAGATAAGGGAGCAAGCTACCTCTTGTCCCTTCATAACTGTACCTTGTTAGGACGATACATCTTAGGCTTGAAAACCTTCCCTCATCTTTCAAAACATGTTCTCTTGCTACTTCTTAAATTCACCTAGCCCTCTCCAGTCTCTAACTTCCTATACATTTTGATATTCCGCTTTATTGTTAAGAAATTTTCCTTATCTGTTCCTTTATCGTGGAGCTCCAATTTTTCAGTGCTTGCTGATTCTTAACTTTCTTTTGGACACCATTTCTCCTGGCAGCCTCTCCAAAACTGGCTGCTCTTTCTCTCACATAGTCCCTGCCATTCATGACCAAGATGAACAGATGATATCATGTCTTCTTTCCTAATGATACTTTACATCCTGCATTGGTCACTATCATTCACCAACTATTTCTCCTCATTTGTGGATCTCTCCTTCCTGTTCAGATCATTGTTGTATTCCATTATGGGCATCTAAGGCAATCTTTCTCTTCCTTAGTAATATCAGTACCTGGTTTATATCATTCTCTATCTCTACCCTTTACTCCTTCAACCACCCTGACCTTGACCTTCTCAATTTTTATAACTTCTATGTCTAATCAACCTCAACCATTCATGGGAGTGGTCATACCAATGAGAGGCCTCCATTCCCCAGAGGAAAAAAATTTTTGTTACATCTCTGCCAGTAATTACATTTATTTTTCAATTCTTTCAAAGGAAGATGATAGAATAAGGAATTATTGGGCTTTCTTAACTCAGTCTGATAGTGTTTCCTAAATTCTTCTGTGACCCAAGGTTCTCTTAAGCCTGCAGATTTTGTACCCACATATTAATTACATTGTGTACCCTTCTCTTCTTGAATATCTCTTTTCTTTTACTGTCTTTCATGATCACAGACTTAGAGTTCTCTGATCTCTTTCTTAGTTTTTATATAACCTTGCTGGTCATTTCTTCTCTTTGTGCCTCTGTTTCCCCTCTAGAAAATGTTGCTGGGGGGCAGGAATAGATGATCTCTAAGGCCCCATCATACTCCAAATTCAATGATTCCTTTCCTCCACTCCTCTGAAGAAAAATGCATATCTCGACCTAGCCATTCTGGGCATGAGACTGAATTTGTTCCAGCCCTACCTGAGTGTTGGCCCTTCCCATGAGAAGCAGGATAAGCAATGAAAAAATGCCATGACTTAGAGTGAGAACACCTAGTTTCTAGTGTCCTATCATGCCATTATGTGCTATGGGGCCTTGGGCAAACACCTCCTTTCCCTGGATCTAAGTTGCCTTACAAAATGAGAGAACTATACGGGTGAGCTCTACTGTCCCAACTCAGTCTTTTGATCCTTCATGAACATATTCTCATGAAAAAAATTATTTTTATAAAAGATAGAAAAGGAGAGGGAGAGTATAGTTCTGGGGACAAAGGTAATGATCTTATTATTTCTCTTTTCTTCATTTAAACCAGTGATCATAAATGCATGGAATTTCTAGTGTGAAAGCTTCCTCCACCAATGGTAAGAGTCAATATGTCTGTAATTTGTCATCTTAAAATATTTCCTAGGGGTATTGAGGGGGTAAACTTCTTGCCAAAGCCAGCAGCTAGTATGTGTCTGATTCAGAACCTGAACCTAGTTCTTCCTGATTCCACAATTGACCCTCTATTCATTATTTATGCTATCTTTCAAGTTGATGGATTATGGTGTCAAGAAGAGTTAAGCACAGATTGAAGAAAGGTGGATTGGATGATGATTTTTTTAATTTAAATTTTTTTCAGTGAAAAATATTTTTTCTCTCTTTTTTCTATTGAAAAATAAAAAGAAAATCCTTGTAACAAATATGCATAGTCAAGCAAAAAAATAAAAAATAAAAAATCCCTCATTGGCCGTGGACTGAGTAATGACTGAGTACTAGGTGACAGCAATAGGGGGTAACATCCAGATCAAGATAACTTATAATGTCCCTTCAGTCAAAACTTACCACAGCCTAGCTTTAGTGTTAAGTGAATATTAGAGAATGAACAGTAATTAAATTTAATTAAATCGATTCAACAATTTTTTCCCCCTGGGGAAGTGTGGTATATCCACTGGAGACCTAGATTTGTATTTTGGAAGAATTGGGTTCAAATTCTGCCTTAGCCACTTACTGGTTTATGACCTTGGCTTCCTTTATTCTTGTTAGGATCCAGTTTCATCAATTGTTAAATGAAGGAATTGCACTAGGTGGCTTTTGAAGGCTTTTCTAGTTCTAGCTAGCGCTAGGATCCTTGAAATCTGTGATCCCAGGAGCCTATACATCCCCTTCTGGGAATTTGGAAGCTGAGAGTAAAGAAAGTTAGGTCTTTGCTTTCTTAATCCAGGAAGATGGAATAGGTAGAACATTCAATACCCCAAATCCTAAGGTCTCCCCTTCTTAATCAAAGAAGGAAAATGACTTCTAGACACCCCCACACTGCCCTAAATACAATAGTACCAAATTCTCTTTCAAATTCAGGGGAGGATTGTCTTAATTTCCTATATGTTTAGTTTGAGCATGCCAAAGCATATTCCTTCTATTTTATTATCTCCTCAGTCTCAGGTTTCTGGTCTTAGCTTCTGATGTGCATGTGGTAGCCTATGTTGTCTGTTCTTGGACCTCTTTCCCTATTTTTATCACATCTAATACTTCTCAGTCTCCCCCCTCCCAGGCCATTCTGCTGTTTCTTTTTTTCATTCTCTGATCTGTTATCCCCAACTTCACTTCTATTCTCTATTTGAATAGAAGAATAATGCATTCTATTCTTCTATTTGAACCACTATTTCATCTGCTTCCTCATACCAGAGGAAATCTTGCTGTTCTTTGAGGTCACCACACCTGCAAACCTTTCCATTTTGAACAACTTCTCACATTCTGAGCTTTCAGGCTGACAGGGGAAATCTGGCACATACTTCCTGTTCCTGATTTCTGTTTCCATACCATTCTTCTGCTACCATCTTTCAAAGAGTCGTTATATTTTGAGATCCATTGAAACTATTTGTGCTATCTTCTTTCAAGCCTTCCTGAAGTCATCTATCAGCCTCTAAGTCATTTTCCCAGTTTGTCTAGATTTTAGTCACTAACCTACAGACTTTCTCTCCACCTCATCCCCATATTCGCCTTGATAGCTCCTTTGGCAACCCGACCTGGCCTCTCATTTTCTCAATTTTTTTCAAACCCAGTGATTTCTTTCTCTATTCCACTTCGGCCATGTATAACTTAGATCAGTCTCTCATGATTACAACTCTGAGATCCAGAACCTTGAAATTCCACTTTACAATCATAATCTCCTGTCATTCTAGCTCTCTTGCATGGATCAGTGGACAAAGCACTGTCCGAGCAAACACAGGACCTTTGTTCAAATTTTGGCCTTGATCCTTATGACCTGTGTCATTCAGCAAGCTTCCCTGGGCACCAGTGTCCTTATAATCTGAGATTCTTAATTGCCCCCTATCTCCCAATATACTCTTCTATCCTTGAAACCCCTCATCACTGTCTTTTTGTTTTTCCTTGAATTCACTGAAGAAGGGATATACCTACACTGCATTAGGATTAATCCCTCTGTGTGAACACTTGATCTCATTTCTTCCTGTTTTCTCTAGGACTTTTTTCCAGCAGTAAATCTTCCTGTCTTGCATTTTTAATCTTTCACTCTCCACAAATTCCTTCCAATCTTTTTGCATACATGGTCAGGTCTTTCCAATCATCTTTGCTAATCATTTCTTCAATAGCTTATAATATTCATGAGAGATATTGCTCTATAGTTTTCTTTCTCTAGTTTTTCTCTATTTAGTTCATAGGATTATATTTTTCTCACAGAAGAAGTTCATCCCAATTCTAATAAAAACTCTTCCCTTCACATTTCTATTTGATTTTTCTCCTTTCTTTCACTGCTGAATTTCTCTTTCTTCCCTCCTCACTTTCTTCCTCCCTGCCTGCCTCCCTCCTTCCTTCTTTCCCTCCCTTCCTTCCTTCCTTCCTTCCTTCCTTCCTTCCTTCCTTCCTTCCTTCTGGAATTCTTCTTTTCTTTGTCCCATTTACTCAGTTGTAATTTCTCTTTTTCTGGTGCATAATTATTCTTTTCAGTGAGTTAGAGTATTAAGGGGGTCTAGAGAAAGTGGCTAATATTCCCTCTTAATTATCTCATGAACTTGATGTCCATCAAATACTTAATGCATGGAACAGTAATACATAATTACAAGTATGCTCTCCCAGTAGGTAAAGACAGCTTTGTGGGGCTATTCAATAGATATTTCTCATTTACCTGGGATCTGTACTGTTTGAGCAACTCATAAGTCCAGACCTTTTGGCCCTCAGATATAGCACTTTAGTCACTTCAGCTCAGAATCTTCATGATGTTGGTGCTCTTCCCTTTAAGAAACTGTTGAAAAATATGATTTCCTACTAGGCAAAGAGCATTCATCTTAGGAACTTCACTCCTGCCAGGGCAGAAAACACCTCTATTTCAGGAATATTCATTGGTTATCCATGCTTCAGGGAGGAAAACCCAAAACAGGAGAGGTAGCAGTAACCAGTGACTTGAGGACCTTATCAGACTCATTCGTTGTTATTGTTCAGTCATTTCAGTTTTGTATGACTCTTCATGATCCCATTTGGGGTTTTCTTGGCAAAGATACTGAAGTGGCTTGCCAATTCCTTCTCCAGCTCATTTTGCAGGTGAGGAAACCGAGGCAAACAGGGTTAAGTTATTTGCTCAGGGTCATACAACTAGTAAATATCCAAGACCAGATTTGAACTCAGAAAGATGAGTCTTCCTGACTCCAGACTCAGTACTCTCTCTACTATGCCACCTAGCTGCCATGTTAGATTCATTTAGGTCAGCACATATCCTTGCTGCAATATGCTTGCACCTGTCATGGCCATTGGGTGAGATAAGGAGGTGGAGAGAAGGAAGAGACAAAAAAATATTCATTTTGTTGGAAGTTGAAGGAAGAGTTGGCATTGGCTGTTTGCCAGAAGTAATCTATCTTCTCTCCTTATAAATCACAGAATGGGCAGCTCTTCCTGGCTTAGTTATCAATCAGTTTTGGCATAGTCCCCAGCCATTGAACATATGAGACTAACCTGGAGTCACTGGTTGCATATGACTGAATGTGCCTATCTCCTTGAATGCTAAATGGGATGACCCCTGCTACATTGCCAAAGCTGGCCTTTTTTTTTTTTTTCAATTTTTTCAATCTCCTAGAGCAACTGAAAGACCTTCACATGTGTATTGATTTACTGGGTGGTCTGGTTATCTGCAGATCCTGGTGAATAATTCCCAGTAATTAACATCCAAGATTTTTTGACAGGAGCTATCACATCTTAACTTGTGGTCTCTTGTCTCAAATGAATTTCTTGCATTAGGAAATCATGCTGCTGTACCAATTTACAGCTTGTGGATTTCACATTTACACTTGATTTAAATCAATATAATAGTTGAACTTCATGGAAAAATTACTGCAAAGCAAAGAGAATTCATTCAGTATTGAGATATTACATGCATGCAAACTCCTAAGCCAGAATCAGAAATATTTTTAGTATAATGAAGAAAGAGGAAGCAATATTGTGTCTCTAACCATTTTGTATCAGGTCCTTCTAATTCACCACCAATCATCTATTGAATGTCTGCTATATGCAAGGTTAAGTGCTAATAAAAAGAGACACAAAGAAATAATCCTTGCCCTCAAGGGGTTTACATTTTACTGATTGACAGGTTGCCTGCAAGATAACTCTATACCAAGGAATTTGAGCAGGAGTTTATACTGGCAAACTGAGGATAAGTGAGGAGGCTGAAAAAAGGAATCCTTGAAAGTCTGAATCTGAGTTGAGCCTCAAAGAAGAATGAAGAGTCCTAGGATTGGAGATGAGGAGGGAGTGTATTCAAGGCATGGTGACTGACATGTGCCAAAACATATAGGCAGAATGTAACACTGACATCTGGGAGCCAAGAATTCTTTTTGTGTAGAATCTAGAATGCCTGAAAGGAAGTATTGTAAAATGAAATTGGAAAGGTAGTTTGGAATAAGATTGTCAAATAACTTAAATGGCAGGCTGAGAAGGTCCTGTTTTATTCTAGGGGCAGTAGGGAGCCACTGAGGTTTTTTGACTAGGGCTGTGCCAGGGTGAGCTCTGTGGTTTAGATTTATTGTTTTGGCTGCTGTGTGGAAACAAGACAGAAAAGCAACTGGGAGACTGAAGACCAATTTCTTAATATCTCTACTTTCTTGCTCAGGGAGATGCTTCATCACAAAGGATGTTCACAATATGTAATGAATTATAGTAAAGATGATAAAAAATGATGCCTTTTAAACAGCATGTAGCAGAAATCATGAATCCATTTTTCCTTCTAAATAATTAAAAGACTGCTGCTGTTTTGGATAATTGGTATATATTTTTAAAATCAGCAGCTCAAAAAAATTTTTGATTGTAGACAACATATGAAAAGTAATGCCATTTAAATGTCCATCACCCTCAGCACATTTTTGAGCACTTAGAACACTTCCCATTCCCACATAGGCAACAATGCTTTCTGTTCTATATTTATTTGTAAGGTTTTATGAAATTAAAAAAATAGAATATAGATGTTAATATGATATCATTCTATATTCATATGAATATAAGTATGGATATAGCTACATAGATGACATAGATATAGATATATACCCTCCCAATAGGTAAAGACAACTTGGTAGGTCTTCTTTCAATGATTTGCCAATGGTCAAATCTGCCAGAGCTGAGATCAATCAGTCAACAAGCATTTATTAGGCATTTACTGATGGATTTGAGCTGGACTCCTAAAACTTTCCCACACTATTATATTTTTGCCTTGAACTTTCCCATACAACCCAGTCCCTGAGCCCTGTCCCTGGCATTTGCTGGAGACATCTGGTCCATCCTGGTCTACCTAACATTCAATAATACTTTTAACTGTCCTTTCACTGTGGCCCTACCACTTAATTCCTTTCTTTATCTGCACCTGGCCTACCCCAGGCTACTTGCCAGTCCTTAATCCCCTCCAGATCTTCCCATAGTCTTTTTTTCGTATAAAAGTATCAGTTCCATACTCACTAAATTTTAAGATTTACTAGAACTCTTGCCCACCTAATAGCCTACCTGGTGTTATAATAAAAACTTAACTAATCTGATTGAAAGAAGACTTAAGTGGTCAAATTCTTTCTAGGCAGACTCACCCTGTACTGTTGCATTTTGGGGTTCCCAGCACCCCAAAGCACAATAGTACTGTGTTCCAGGCACTGTGCTAGGCACTGGGGATATAGAGACAAATAAGAAATAGTCCTTGACTTTAAGGACTTTGTGTTCTTCAGGGATGGGGACTTGGTTTCTCTCTCTGTCTCTGTCTCTGTCTCTGTCTCTGTCTCTGTCTCTCTCTCTCTCTCTCTCTCTCACACACACACACACACACACACACACACACACACACACACACACACACACACAACTCTAATGATTGCTACCTGATATCATTGCAGACTTTGCTAGTTAATCTTTCTGGGACTCAAGTTTCCTCATTTGTAAAATGAGAGAATAGATTGGTCAGCCAATCAATAAGCATTTATTAAGTGCCTCCTGTATGCCAGTCCTTATGCTAGAAACTCATAACAAAAAGAAAAATAAATTAAACAATCCCTGCCCTCAAGGGTACTCACATTCTATCAAAGGAGTACATACAAAATAAATACATAATTTTTTTTTTGGAGGGGGGTGAGACACTAGCAGATAAATGCATATATCCGAATCCAAGGTCCCACACTCTTTCCAGTATCCCACACTGCTTTTTTCAAAGGCACCAGCCCCATTTTTAGATAAATTGAGTTATACTTTAGAAATTCAATGGACCTGAGATTTCACTAGTTTGGATGTTCCCCTCAGCAAAGTAGATGACCACTCTTCCCTGGCACCTGATCCCATTCAATTCTTATCCCCCATTCAAAACTCTGTAGACAAGAAGTAGGAAATGAACATAGATCTTTAGTTGGGAGTGACTTCAGAGACCATCTAATCCAATTCCTTTATTCAACAGAGAAAGAAACTGAGACCCAGAGAGGATAAATGAGTTAAGGTTGAGTTGGGAACTTAGTAGAACTGAGGAATTCACACTTGAGTGCCAAAATCCAATGTATACACTCTTTCTGTTGGGTTTTGGGGTTTAGGGGTACTTAGGATGCCAAAATACCTATATGCCAGGTGCTGCTAAATGAATTTGACTCAAGCCTTCTCTCAGCCAAAGTAAAACAAAGTTTATTCAAGATTTGCCATATTCGGCAGACTCTTAAGGAGTCAAAATATTTGTGATGCTTGTGTTGACAAGTGGGCCAGAGCAATCTTACACAGACTGAGTCTGAGCTAAATTGAATCTCAACAACTTTATGGAAGCAAGATGGATCTTGTATACAGAAAGATTGAGGGAGGAATCTACGGGCAGCCTAGTAGTTTAGGAGGAAGGGTCTAGGGAGGATCTTTTTTTAAAAAAAATAACTTTTGTTTATTATTTAGTTTACATCATTGATTTCCACAAGATTTTGAGTTACAAATTTTCTCCATCTTTACCCTACCTACCACCCCAAAATAGCAATCCCACTGTATACCCCCTACTCCAATCTTCTCTCTCCTATATCCTCTCCCATCACCCCTCTGACTTTCTGATAGGGCAAGATGGATCTCCTTATCCTAGTGCCTGTATATCTTATTTCCCCATTGCATGTAAATAATAATAATAATAATAATAATAATAATAATAATAATAATAATAATAATATATGTGTATACACACATTTTTAACATTTGATTTTAGAACTTTAAATTCTAGATTCTTTCTCTTCCTCCCTTGTCACCCACCCCCACTGGAAGGACAGGTAATTCAATACAGGCCATGCATGTGTAGTTATGAAGAACATCTCCACAAGGGACATATTGTGTAATACTAATGATATTTCCCTCCTTCCTATCCTGCCCCCCACTTGTTCTATTATCTACTTTGTCCCTGTCCCTTTACAGAAGTGTGTGCTCCTAACAACCCTCTCCTCCCCCACCCTGCCCTCTCCTCCATCATCCCTCCTCTCATCCCCTTCCCACTTACTCTCCTGTAGGGCAAGATACCCAATTAAGAGTGTATGTCATTCCTTCCCTAAACCAAATTCAATGAGAGAAAGGTTAACCTATTCCCTTTTGCCTTCCTGTTCTTCCTCTCCATTGTAAGAATTATCCTTTGCCTTTTCTACATGAGATAATTAAACCCATTGTCTCTCCCTGTCTCTTCTCATTCTATTCATCTCCCACCTCTTAATTTCATCTTTTAAAATATCATCCCTTCCTATTCAATTGATCCTGTGCTCTCTGTCTAGGTACACATATATATATATATACACACTCAATATATGTATTCATATGCATATATACCCTCTTATATAAACATATGTATATGTATACATATATATATATATACATATATATATATATATACACACACACACACACACACACGCACACACACATTTATATTCCCTTCAGTTATCCTCATGATGAGAAAAGTTTCATAAGTTACAATTCTCATTTTTCCATGTTGGCATGGAAATAGTTCAAGTTTGATAAGTTCCTTATGTTTTTTTTTCCATGTTTATCTTCTCAAGGTTCTTGTGTTTGAATGTCAAATGTTCTGTTCAGTTCTGTTTTTTTCCTCAAGAATGCTTGAAAGTCCTACACCTCATTGAATGACCATATTTTCCCCTGAAACATTATGCTCAGTTTTGCTGGGGAGGTGATTCTTGGTTTTAATCCTAGCTCCCTTGATCTTTGGAATATCATATTCTAGGCCCGTTGATCCCTTAATGTAGAAGCTGCTAAATCCTGGGTTATTCTGATTGTGTTTCCACAGTATTCAAATTGTTTCTTCTTGGCAAGCTTATAATATTGGCTCCTTGATCTGGGAGCTCCGGAACCTGACTATAACATTCCTAGGAGTTTTCTTTTTGGGATCTTTTTCAAGAGGTGATGGGTGAATTCTTTCAAGTTCTATTTTGCCCTCTGGTTCTAAAATATCAGGGCAATTTTCCTTGAGAATTTCTTGAAGGATGATTTCTAGGTTCTTTTTCTGATCATGGCTTTCAGGTAGTCCAATAATTTTTAAATTGTTTCTCCTGAATCTATTTTCCAAGTCAATGTTTTTTTCAATGAAATATTACACATTGTCTTCTA